>CAMZMU010000096.1:78280332-78821327 GCA_947311845.1 Poa pratensis | reverse complement strand
TTTTTTCAGATTTGTTTGAAATTTTTAAATATATTTTTATTTCTTTGAAATAGGAAAGATCACTCGAGCTCAGGAGCACCAAATCTCCACTCTACTGCATTAACAAAAATATCAGAAGCACGACAATCGTACGGTAAATAAATAGAAACAGTGGTAATGAAAAATAACTCCCCCCCCCCCCCCCCCCCCCCCCTCCCTCCCCACGGTTCTCGTGCAATCTGAGCATTATGGAACAACATACTACAGGTCATCACTCCCTCCAAAGTTTGAAGAAAAAAAGTATAAATACCAAAAAAATTGCAAAAGTTTTGATGCAATCATCAAATCAACACTGAAAAGCCTAAACTGAAGTAGATGGAGCACACGGGGCCAAAACAAAATGTACCTTCGTTGAAGAGCAGTCTGATTTACTGCTCTTTCAACATAGCCTTGCAGGAGCCTTGGACCTTATCCTCTCCCGCGGAAAGAGAGGCGATATTTCTGAGCCACCCCGTCAGATCCACCTCGCCGCCGGCGGCTCGCCGGTTTCCCTCGCCTCCGTCGGCCGCTTCGGCGGCGGGAGGTGAGGGAACCTCGGGCCCCGGCGTGTACATAGTGTAGGGTTTGCTAGGGTAGTCGTCGGCGGCGTCAAGGAGGCGGTGGCGCGGCGGACGTCGTGTGTTCGTTTTGCAGGTGGGCTCTTCCTCTCGGCTTCGGCGTTCGTTGGAGCGTCGCGGTCGAGCGCCGCCCTGCGCGTGCTCGCGGCCCTCCGGGGTCGCCGTGCATGCTCATCCCCTTCCAGATCTCGCCGCGGCGGATCTGGTCGACATCACTGAAGCAGCTGGAGGTCAACCGAGGCGACGATGGCGACGGAGCGAGGCGGAGGCTCTCCGGAGTTCGAGGCCCGAAGACTTCCCGTCCGCTTGGGGATCTTCTCCCATCCAAGGTTAATGGAGAAGGAGCGGCGGCGCGCCATCGGCACGTCTCTCTCCTCATCGCCGGCGTCGATCTACAGGAGGATTTGGTTTGTAATTTCTTTGTTCGTGGAGATCCTCTCTGTTCTACCTTGATGTAATCCGGCTGTTTCTTCGCAAAAAAAAAAAAAAAAAAACACACAGCCTTGCAATGTCAAACTTGTTCACTCTGCATGAAACTGGGACTATTGCCCCATGTACAAAAATAAATTCCAATATATGTTGCGCTTACCTTGGTCGTAAGTCATAAACCCTTATATAATGTCAATTAGTCTCTTTAGATTGACAATTTGTTAACTGTAACGAATCTCTATTAAAAGAACGCAGTGTCCTGTCTTCTGCCGACGACGGACGAAAACGGACGACATCGTACGACCCAGAAACTTGCTGATTATGACACAATCAATTTAATTGTACGCCCGGAAACCCTCCTCTAATCACGTACGTCGTCCGCCCCAAAACCGCCTTGCACGCTTCGTCAGCCACGCAACCGCCTTGTACGCTGCCGGCGCCATCTTCCTCCCCGCCGCCGCCCAGCTAGCTCTGGTCCGCCGCCTCCCCGCCGCCCAATCCCCTAGCGCATCGACCTGGCCGTCGTCCTCCTCCAGCCAGAGCCCTTCATCCCGGCGGACTTCGCCGCGCAGGTGCCCTCATCACCGGCGCGCCGCCTCCCCGATTCCCCACCGTCTCAGCCCAATCCCCACTGCTCCGCCCAGTCCCCGTCCGTGGCATCCACGCTGGTAGCCGCGCCGCCGCCGACCCGCCCGCCCAGATCGACGAGAATAACGACTAAGAAGACGACGTGGGGTACGCCACGGATCCTCCTTTCTCCTTTGAGCGGCGGCGACCGACGGGGACGCGCCGGTCGCCGGAGATCTTCTCTGGCATCCAGTCCGCCCGCAAGTGCAGAGCCGCTCCGCCGATGCCGCCGTCCTCGAGGAGCAGGTCCACAAGATGCTCCGGGAGTGGCGGGCCGAGCTCACTGTCGCCTCCTCCCTCCAGGCACCTCCCCAAACCTCCTCTTACGCATAGACCAGTTAGTGCTCTCAGGGTTTGCCGTCGCTGACTTGTGTGTGTTGCAGAACTCGCAGGGGAACACCAAAGAGCCGGGGATCCTCGTCGGAGACGCTGCGGTTGCTGCAACAGGCGATTGAGGATGAGGACGACGCCACCAGTAGGCTGGCGGTCCCTCGGTCGCTGATGTCAGTGCAGCCATCTTGACTCAGCCTCGGGCTTGGGCAGGACGACCAGAATCTCAACCCCGAGTTGCAACTGCAGGGGAGATCTCATGGGATCATGGAATGCTGGGAGATTGTGGGAGGACGTAGATGATATTGCTAATTTCAGTGATCAGGTATCCCACTCGATGTCTCCCTGTTTTAAATGGTTCAGTGGAATTTTTCCGATTGTGCCATGAATCATGTGAAGGAATTTGTGTATTAGAAGGCATGACTACTTAAGGTAATGTTTGATCATAGAAGCGATCAAATCATATGCTCTGGGTTGTCAGAGTGTAATGAACTTTTTCATACATGTTTGCTCTGAAATTTCAGTTTTTATTTTTCTGATGTAGAAACAGCTTTCTTTGACAAATGGCCTGAAGTGAAATGATTGTTATTCCTCTTGATTTTGCAATAAATATTCTTATTATGTAGATTTTTTTCCCCTTTCGATTTGGGAGCAGTATATGCTGTTCGAACATGTACTGCAACATTACCTTTTCAGGTTCTAAACTTGGTGCCAAAGGAAGCTGATGGCGAGTCTTTTGAGGAGGCTCTAGCTCGTGTTTGCTGCTGCCTCGGAGGTGCTACAGATGGTGCTGATAGCGATAGCGATTTGGAAGTGGTTGCTGATTTCTTTCCGGTTAGCCTGCTTTGAACTGGTAGCCTTCGTATACATATTTCCCTTTCCTATGTGTGAGGTGACTTGTTTGATTTTACATTGTAAGGAAGTCCAATTCGAGAATTGATACGAACTGAGTGGTTATATAGCTGTATTTAGATGCTATTGTGAATTGATGTGGATGGACAAACTTCAAATATACGAGCTGAACTGAGTGTACAAACAATTTGCATTCCTTTATTGGTGTGTTCTGCAAACAGGGAGATGGAGCGGGAATAAGATATGGTGAAGAAGGAAGAAGAGGAGACCTCCGGAGTCTGAACAAACACAATTTGCATTCCTGACTAGAGGTGTGTGGAATCTCTTACTGCATTTGTTTGTTTACAACCTGGTAGGGATGACGTACTCCCGGAAATGTAGCAGGCGTCGCCTCCTCACGCATCCTCGGATAGGTGAGTGATTCAGGCCCATATGTATGCCACGATTATGGAAATTGTGAAGATTAAATGAGGTGCAGCCATGTTAGCCATACATCTATTTTGATATGATCTTGAGAGGCAGAAGAAGCATTTGGTTGTGTCAATAAAAGAAGGAACAACCGAATTCCTTTCTCACATTCTAAATTTGTTCAGGAGTCTGGTCGTCTGGATGCACTCTGAGCAAATTCAGTTAACTCTATGGATGTTGAATCAGGTTAGCACATATCAAGGTACTGCTGCACATGTTATCAATACCCAGTCCATATTTCCATGACAGGCAAGGAGCTTGCAGCAGACTGTCACGAAGGGAGACTATATGTCCATGATAGCCATGTAACTGTCAAGAAGAGTAAGCATACGAGCATCATGAGTGCTCTTATCTTTCTTTGCACACTTAGCTTAGTTATTTTCATGCTGCTATCTTATGTTCCATTTTCATATCCTGCATGATACTCCAAACCACATATCTTCAAGAGCCCTGAGTCTGACACCTATGTCAATTTGGGTGAGGCTAAGATCAAGGATCTGAGCTATCAGCTCCAGTCAGAGGCCGCTGAGCAAATCAAGGCGTTGTAGCAGCTTCATTTCAAACCTTGGGGCTTCGACAATAGCTCACGGTGATGACGCTGTTGTTGATGAGTCCAGCGTTGAGCTGTTGATAACCCATGTCGGCGTGCCGAGGGCAAAGGCTATAAAGTCACACAAGGGTGCTGATGGTGATACAACTTTTCTAGGCCCAAATTAGACACTCCCAGATTTAATAACCAGTCATAAAATTAGACACTCCCAAATTTAATAATTTGGAGCATATATAACCAGCTTTTCTAGGCCAGTCCAAGATATTTATTTCGTGAGGAAATTTACATGCTTTTCTATAATAGCCAGTCTTCTTCTAGCATCTAATGAATATTTTGCCATGCTTTTCCTGTAGATATTTCCTTCCGATAAAAATGGGTTTTTTATGTATGCATACATGAACATGGTTTCCACATGACTTCATGTCATCATTGTTATACGGTTATTGTCTAGACATTTTTCACAGCTGGATATGTGTTTATCGCATCCACCCGTTTGCTTACAATTTATTAATAGTATCAAAATTATGTGTTTATTCCAAATGTTTATACACTTAAGTAATGTTAGTTAAAAAATCTTCATTGCTAAAATGGAAGTTCAAGAAATCTTACTAGCTTTCTCATGAATGCGAGTTGGTGGTCGGGGCAGCAGAGGCAGCCGTTCTCATTTGGGTGCAACGTTATAATAATACAAAATTGAGAGTGTATTGAAGCTATTGGTAGCGTTGACCCTAGATTCTAAGGAATGTTTATAGGAAAAGATTCCGATGGATTTAAATCCTGCACTAACAATTCTGTATTTTTGGAGCCAAAAATGATGCTATAATGTTTATTTGGGAGACAAGAGGTTTGAACAACATCATGACAACAACAGAACACGTAGAGAGCAAGTAGATATATGATTTCCTGGTTTTTGATTCGGCGACAATAGACTTTTAATAGTCCGTAGCAAAGCACGGGCATTCAACTAGTTGATAGAGAAAGCAGTTGTCCTGGCTTCACTGTCCTGTCCTGTCCTGTCCTGTCCACACATAACAGACTTCACCCAAATTTAAATGCTAGTAACTCAAGCAGCAGAAAATCAGGCTAATTAGCAGGAATATATATTAAACGCATAAAGACTTTAATCTGGCACCTAAACTGATCCTTAGCAGTACATTTAGAATACAGACAACCGGAATTATTTTTCAACAAGTGTCAAAAGCATTTGAATCCTTGTGAGATGAATCATCAATTATAAACTTGCAGAATATTTACGTAAAGGTCAAAAAAGTTTGTACATGCCTCTACGCTGTCGTCCTAGAAACTAAGAGAACCTGATTATCAGCTACTCACTACTCCACACAAGTAGTACAACCTAAGGAACCATGCAGTCTAGTACAGATAGGGTGTTGGTTTCTGAATCACTCCAGAATGAATTTGATTTCGAATTACTTAAAAACATGATTACATTGGAATTACTTAAAAAACATGATTGCGTTGAGGTTGGTACAGTTGTACGAATAATATGCAAACAATGCAACAAGGCAAAAATTCAGTCAATGATTTTTAACTAAACTGTATGAGCCATCTATAAAAATTGCATAATGAATTGTTGTATCTTCTTGGGATTCGCTTCTCGAAGCAATATTAAAGCTTCAAGACATACAAATACTACGTTACTGCAGTAAACACTGTTGCTGCCTTCCTCACGCTGGACGTTCATGAGAACGGATCGGTAGGCATCGCCTGGGCAGGTCGCGCTCAGATGCTCGAATTCGTCCCTTGCCATGAACGCCTTCAGGTTCGCCGGAGAGCGAACGAGGAAATCAAAGCATGCGTCCTTTAGCCCGCAGCAGCCAAGCGGTTCAGCCAACGCGAGGATGTTCGCCGCCGTGCCAACGTCGATGCTCCCGCCTCCCGCACAGCCGATCCTCACAGAGCAGCTTCAGCCTCTCCATAGTTGCGCCGCCACGAGCAGGTATTTGCGCTAGAGACAGGAACTCCGTGTGTACATGAAGTAGAGCAGCGTCTTGAAGACCCGCGGCTCCATCTTGTCCACGCGCACCACGACGGCGGTGGCGAGCGTTGGTGCGAGCGTTCCTACTAACCTCCTTGATCACAAGCGTGCAAGAGAAACGATTGAAACGACTTGTGAAGCCTGATGGGGAGGAGGGGAGCAGCAGGTCAGCGCTGGAGGGGAGCAGCAAGTCGAGCAGCATCTCGGCGCTGAAGAGGAGCAGCAGGACGGCCGCAGCAGATCAAGCCCGGCCGGCGAGTTTCTTTTTTAGCGGTCGGGGGCCCGACGACTGCGCCTCCGTCATCGGCCCCCGGCGCCTGCTGCTCCTCCCCCGGTTGAGAGGGCGGTGGCGGCGAGCCCTTGCCGTCGTCGTCCACTGGCGCGCGGGCATCATCGGGCAGGAGGGCACGGCGATGGCCTCGTGCAGGCCCAGACGCGCTGCGGCGACGCGCGGGAACCCGGGCTCTCCCGGTGCTCGCCCGTGCCCTCGACCGCTCGCCTTCTCAGTTCCGGCCGTGCCCATCCCTGACACTGCCCTGGTCGGCGTCGGCCAGCCGGGAGAACAGACTGTCGAGGAGTGCCCGTCAGTTTATTTTTTAGCTGTGGCAATCTCGTAAATATCACGAAACTGAAAAGGTTTAAAGTGATCTAGGACGTTGATCAAATTAAACGCTACGATTTAATGTATCAACACAGCTCAACACATGTTTGCTCTTTTAATAGTAGTATAGATATCATCGACAACATGCATGATTTTTTCAGATTTTTCTAAACTTATAAATATGATTTTGGATTTTTTTTATAGAAAGAATACTGTAGCCCGGGAGCAGGAAATCTCTACTCCGAGTTAGGTTGTTTTAGGTTGTCCAGAAAATTTAATTTATTTTCTACTCCTCTAATTTCCTCTATAAAAAGATGATTTATGCAATCTGCTTGCATTTTTTATCATTCATGTATGATTTTAAGTCAATTAATTGCGTAATAATTTTGTTCTGAACTGTTTTCTTCATGGTAAAATAAGGTTGCTGATTTGTTACAATTATCTGTGATTGTGACAATTATCTTTTACTTCTATTCGTTTGCTATGAAAATTAGTATGATCATGTTTGCTTGTAATGTCTATCAGTTTGTATTAGCTAGGACATGCTTTGAACATGCAACGTTCCTAGCATGATAAAACAATATATGTTTACCTTTGCCAATTATATTTTCTTTTACTAGTCTTTACTATTAAATGGGAGTTCGTACGTTGGTACGTCCTCTCATTTTCTGCCAGACCAACGTTTTCTGGATCGATCGATCGCTTCTCGCTATGGCTAACCTGGCCCGGCCCAGAAAAGCATAACGCATGTGCTAAAAAAAATAATCAACAGAATCCGGGGAGTCAACTCGATTAATGAAATCAAATCAAATAAGGCAGCATACCCAAATCAATCAATCGTTATCAATCAAAAATAATCAATCAAATCTTACTTGCCTAATATGTTCCCGCTTTCCCCATATCTCCCACGCTAAGAGCTACATATGCAAAGTCAAATCGACAAAAACATCACAGCTGCATAATATCTCCGGCGGCTGGCTGCTCCTCACCATCATCAAGCCGCCGCAGCACGACTTGCCTCTCCCGCAGCGGCTTGTCACGCGACGCATGTCACCAACTGGATCATAACTTACTTCTCCGGCGACCAGCTGTTCGTCGTCACCATCACCAAGGCTCTACAAGCTGCAACAAGACCTGCCTGTCCATCGATCGGCTGCTCGCCCCCCTCGTCACCATTAACAAGCAGCTCCAGCACTATTTGCTACTTCAGCATTTAACTGCGTCGCCACATATGTGTCTGTCTGCCGAAGTCCCTCAATCACCGGCTAGCATCTGTAGAGCGACACATATCAATGGAGGTAAAATCTTTCAAATCATCATATGGAGAACAATTTAGAACTAGGTGCAGTTTAACAATTACATTTGATGTGTGAAAAGCAACACACGTCGCTAAAATCATATGGAATATAAATTTAAAATCCGGTGTAGCTATATTGTAGATGTGTTTGCTAAAGCATGGACTGTTTCACCCATGAAGTAACAAACATGTAAACTTTCTTGTAAAATGCAGTTACACATAATCACCTTTTCAAATAACTTTCAAACCATAATCTCCCACACTTGCAGTTTCATAGTCCCAGTCTTCTCAAGCATTGCCATGATTCTGCTACCAACACAAATAAGTGTAAAAGGAGAGACGATATGTAAAAATGTAATGGCGAAAAAAAAGGAAATATCATACTTGCAACGAGATAAACGAGAGTATGAAGTTGCATCTTGAACCTAACTATAACTAAATGAAAGGAAAATAACACTTAACCTTTTCTCATGTCCAGTGGTATAACACAAAAGCCACAAGATATTATTCTGCACAGACAAGTTGCGAGCAGTGATTATTCATTTATTCAGCTGCAGAACTGAAATATCTGTCCAGTTCAGAAAGACATTATAAGCTCTTGTGTGTATACTTCAAAGTACTGACATTATAGTCAGTAAATCCAATTCATAAGTAACGTATCATGCCAATCAAGTGATATGTCGCTGCTAATCAATCGGGTAATAGAATCTGAGACTAAAGCAACAAGTGTTTTTGTTATTTTACCCGAGGCGGGTGGATATCTCTTGATAAAAGACTTCATTAAGTGCTTTTCCCTTCAGGAGGAACAATTTTCAAAATCTGCATAGAAATATTGATAAAGGTTTCATACTATTACGATCATCAGGGAAAATATTATACACCATTCGCCATATAATACATTAGTCTATCCAAATGATATAGCATTGTTATAAGGATCACTTGTCAACTAATGCTACGGATCTGCCACACCACTAACCAAGAAAAGTTGCACAAAGCCACACATGGAAGTAATCAACAAAAATAGAAAATGACAGGGAACATGAGAATAATCAGAGGTTCACAACTCCAATATAGCCGATGGAGATCGACTCGAAAATCTTAATAAGAATCATAATCTTTTTCCTGTACGGAGCAAGCTAGGCAAAGAACCTAAGACCTTGTGAAAATTGGCGCTTCATTTCCAATTATAGTTCACATTCTCCCCGCTTATATGTATACGGACAATTTGTATATGCAAATAATATCCTGCCTTCGTGCCAAAATTAATAAGGATATCGACAACGAAAACTCTAGCTAGAAAGATTGTATGCTTAATTTCCTATTCTACAGATATAACTAGACTATATCTTATTAGTACAAAGAGTTGCCATTCCAGTGTGGCTTCTAATATCTTCAATCTGTATACAAAACAAAAATAAGTCATAGAAGCTCACCGGAGAGCCCGCTCTTTGGTACTGGAGCTATGGAGCATGGACGTTGACGTTGAAGCCGCTACCACTCTCCCAAGCTGGCCGACGCCGCTGGCATTGTTGATGGAGAAGGGTTCGCCGTCGAGTTGAGGTGTCAAACTCCTGGGTGGGCGGGCCTTCTTCTCCCTGTCCTTCTCCTGCTTCCTCTCGTCAGCACGGTCGCGGTGATCTGCCGCAAAGAAAAACATGAGATCATCAAGGAATCAGGAGGGATAGGGGAATGAATCTTACATGTACGAATAACCACCTCCGCGACGACCTGCTCGTGTCCGCCGTCGCTTATTGCCTCTCCCGAGCCCTAGCGCCGCTGCAACCTAAGCTACGGCCTGTGGTCCGCCGCGGTCGCTAGCTATTAGACAACGATCCAAGCCAGAGGCGGCCTCTTGATCTGCACGGGGACATGTGGACGGCAACACCTGCATCGATCTGGGACCGACCGGCCGTGGCTACGTCAATCTGGGACCGCCTCTTGGGGACGACACTAATTTGGGACGTGGGAGGGGAGGCGGCCGGGCCCCGGGCAAAGGAGGCCTCGGCGAGAGGAGGTGGGGAGAGTTTTTTTTTTTTTGAAACCAAATATCTGGATATATTAAGTAAGGAAAATAATACAAGAGCCATCCAGAACTTGGACAGCTGTCACAAAGTTACAGAAAGAACCCTGACAAATTACAAAATAACACCTAGGTCCTTGGTCCTCTCTGCACCAAGCTCGATCCGCCGCCACTTGCTGGAACCGCGCCATCCCCATGGAGACGACGCCAAGGTCCAAGCATGCCGCAGCCAAGTCGCCGGCTGGAAACTCTAGAGGACAGCGCCTCGTTAATGTCGCCGCATGAGCCATCCGGCGCGAACGCCGGAATTCGAGACGGAGAGAAGACGCATCGGCCGGGGACACACCCCGAATCCAACCGGCGGTCAGGTCAGAGTCACCGACGACCGCCAGCCTCTTGACCTGCAAGAAAACTAGAGCAGGGACAGCTGCAGGTGGCCCTCCTGTACAGGATCTCACGAGCTCCACGGCAGCGACGGAGGGAACGCCGGCGCGACGAGGTGGGAGCTGGAGAACAAAATCCGCTGATGCAGTCGACGACCTCGCCTCGCCGGCCACATCCAGGAACCCTAGCACCATGGATCCACCGGATCCATGAGCAGACAATGCCGACAGCCCTCCGACGCCACCCAAAGGAGCACCGTCGCGATGGGGAATGAACTGCAGCACTATTATTCTCTCCGGCGATGGCTCCACCACCACACCACCGCCGGCCGAACCAACTACCCTACTATTTACACGCCAGGGACGCAGAACCGCGGTCCCCCCACTCTCCCGCCGCCGCGATGGCCGACGGAGAGTAGGAGGACCAGCGATCTGGCCGGCGGTAAGGAGAGGGAAACGAAGCTCCTCCCTTTTCTCTTCTCTCTACTGTAGCGGAGGGGAGGGGAAAGGGAAAGCAATTCGTGGCAGGGCTAGCCGGCTAGGCCATGGGAGAGGCGACGGAGAGTGTGAGGAGAAGTCACTGATTCGTTGTCAGAAGTGTGCGTCCACGGGTGAGCCCACGTAGGCCCAACAGCGTGCGGCCAATACACTGAATCGATGGATTTAAACAAGAAAAAAGTTGGCCGATAACTCTATCGATTATTACTACTAGCAACAATACAAGTAGAAAAAATACCAGCATGAATACGTGAGCCTCCCACTCTAAAAGAAAAAGATGTATACATGAGCCTTATTGATGTGAGCGATTGCCATGTCAAAAAAAAAAAAATGATGCATCGCTTGCTGCCATTTGCTCCCACGGTTTAAAAAAAAGACTACTAGCTCCAATTCATAAAATGTCGGAGTTTTGATGAACTAATCTAAGTTCAAAATTGTGAGAGGAGTATAACTTTTTTTTATCACGGTCAATATAAAAATTGGCAGTGTTATAAAAATATTTATTAACACTATAATTGATATTGTCAATGATTTGAAATAACCCATAGTATATGTAGCGTTATTAGGAGATAACCAAAACTCGTCAGTTTTACACAATAAAAGGAGGTGCATGCAAATTGTTCCGGATGACCATAATTAGATCTTGTTTAGATATATATGTTTCAATTTTGTAGGCCATGTGAGTAAATAAATGGATTTTGTATATGTTCTAAAATCCAGCTGACTTATGACCCAAGGTGTTGTTGTTGAAGGGACCTAGACTTACCGATTTTGAAACAGTCAAAGGAGGTGCATACATGGGCAATCAAAGGATTTTGTCTATTTGTGCATTAGTCTCTTTATACATGAATGCTCACATTCTTATATTGATATATCTTGTAGAAAGAAAGAAAATAAGATCCGTAGCAACGCACGGGCATTCAGCTAGTTTACTGTAATGCGGTTGTGGTGTTCGTTACCACATAGTGGTAGGAGGTGGAGGACACTATGGCTACTAGATCTCGATGATTGGACCATCTTGCAAAATAACTTCCCGCCGACCAAGTCATTAACATAATTTTTGCTTAATTAGGTTTTGCATGCTTTTATCATAGCTTCAGCTTTGAGTTGTCTGAATTGCATATTTACTTCCACTCATTTGTAATGAACATTTTGGTTGTACGTAACCTTCAGCGCGAGGATTGTTGAAAAGAAGATTTGGAAGCAGTTGGATTGCACGACTCTTCGTCTAACAGTTGGATTACAACCCTACTTGTGAGTCTAAGAACTCTAGAACGATTAGTTGCCCTAGCTATCTAGCTTTTACGTGTTAGGCGTGGAGATCGCTCGGCGATTTTGCATCTGACGTGGTATCTCGCTGGAAGACTGGGCCGAAGCAAACTGTTGCCGGGATCCTATGTATGAGTTCTCTGCAGCCTCTATAGTTGCGGCTTGATCGCCACTAATGATGATCGAGTACACCGTACATGCAACTTCAACATATCATTAGGAGAAACGTGGGTTCATGTTGTTTTGTGATCCAAATTTATTTTGAAGGCTATACAGATAACTTCTGCTAGAGCGAAGCGAGCCCAGTCACCAAATAGGCTTGGCACGTTAAAATCTCATGTCCCATGTGTTTGATCTTGTGTTCATCGTTGTTTATTGCATATCATGTATAACCGTTTGGGCGTCTGGTACATGGACCAATCGAACTCACAGAGATGGTTGTGCAAATTTGCGATCCAATTATGGAGCCATTGGGCGTGCTTTTGTAAAATTACTGCGGAAGTATTGCTAACGCTACGATTTTATCGATCGATCATAAACATTGCGGCAAGGATAAACGAAGCTAGCGGACTCATAAGATATGATGCCCATCGTAAATGACCCAATGAATAGCCGAAATGATTGCTAAGTACATACGCAAAGCACTATGAATGCATCTATTCAGGGAATACATCGAATATAGCACCCTCCGTTCACTATTATAAGACTTTTTTAGCTGAAAATGCATGCATCTATGCACATTTAGTGTCTAGATTCACTCCTTTTGATCTGTTTCTAGTTTCACATTGAAATATCTAAAAATTATATACTCCCTCCGTTCCGGTTTATAGGATGTGTTTGGCAAATCTCTGGAACCTAGGTGAATAAGGATTGGCCATGCAAAATCTATCTCCCCAATATTTCACCCAATTAGCACTCTCATATTTAATGCCAACATTAATTAGGGAAAGCCCAAACCCAATCGGTTTTCATATTGTTCTTGGGAAAGGCCAAAACCCAACATTAACTGCTCTTAGTTAATGCTAATTGTTGCTTATTCTTGGAAAAATCTGGTTTTGGAATTGCATCCAATAAACCAGAATGGAGGGAGTATAAATAGTGAACAGTGAGATTATATTTCGAATTCATTACTTGCATAATGGGAGAGTAAGTCTTAGCATAGCAAATATATTAAGTCCAGGAAGCAAACAATAAATTAAATAAGGGTTTAGCAGATAATGAAAACATGATGCACCGAACAATCTTATTACAAACTCATCTTAACAAAAAGGTTCGAGAAAGATGGGATTTCTTTTGAAAATACAGATCGCGGCACTGTTTATTCAACCCAAGTCAGCCAGCTGGCAAGTTGTAGACTCCTAGTATGGCAGAATTTGGCAAACCTATATATCTCCACATATTTGGGTCTTCTTGCTAGTCAATAATATATACAAAAGAATCTGTAACTACGTGACTTTTTTTTGCGAGGTAAGGATTGTAGGACCTATTCATGATAAGTGTTTTTGTATGGACGTAAAAAATGTAGCCTTTGATTGAATTGCCAGTAAATGACAACTAGTCGGTGGTGCCAAATCACTCATTCAATCTACCTATTCCCGTACTCGTGGTTTAGAGATGGAAGGGTTAGAGGGACAAATCACTAAGTGAGATGCGTAAAATGAAATGAAAATATGGCATTGTACTATGCAATATTTTTGCATGAATATGCTTTATAGGTGGTGGGGTATGACTGGGATTTTTGGTAGGATTTTCAAGCTAGTATAATAGGGGTTCCTTCTGGTAGGTGAATATTTGTGTTTAATAATTTAGTAAAAGCTTTGAAGGTTTTATTGGTAAAACATCATAGGATGATATCAGGGGTATCGAAACGGTTTCTAGGAATTCAGAGACTTCAATGAGCAGAGGAAAACGAATGTCAACATTAAACACCAAAGAAAAGGATAAAATTTGTAGTTCATAGGGTAAAAATAGTTTAAGGTGTGAGAAGACACCTTTACAATCAAGAATTGATCTTTCGGGTGTTACTTAGATGGGGATGTGGTTGGGTGGAGGGCGTAATGTGTTGCTTCGTTAGGGGGCGGGGGGGTGGGGGGAGGGGGATGACCTGAATCTTGTCTATTTTTCTTGCTATATGTGCCTTTTGAAAGAACATTTACTAATCCCTTTATGTTTTGTGTGTTAGGCAACAACACTAGTGATTCATTTAATATGTTGTCAAGTGATGCATATTTTAGTTGTGTAAAGTTCATATGCATCATAGCCAAAAAGGTGGAGAAAAGAGTCAGCTCAGCACTTCCCAGGAGCCGGATATTCCGGGTTGTATTCTGACCGGAATATCCGGCCTACAAGTTTGCCCAAGGGCGAAAACGGCTAAGGACTCGAGGCGCGAGCCACTGGACTCGGCCAGATTTTTAGGCCGGACATTTCAGTGGAGGCCGGAATATCCGGTCGCCCCATCAACTGACCAAGAATTTGGCTAAGAAAGATTTACGCCGCCAATGCGCGAGCCACTGGAGTGGCCCGGATATTGGGGCCGAATATTTTCACAGGGCCGGAATATCAGCCGAGCCAAAATTTCCGGTGCTCACTTAGGCCGGAATATCCGGCATCCCTGCTTGCAATGGCTACATTTCTGGGATGGGTATAAATACCCCTCCACCTACCTTCAGCCAACGAGCTCGACCAGAATATATTTGACCACCATTTTTGCAAGCTCAAAACTCATAGATCTCCCAATCCCTCCACCCAAACTCGTTGATCTTTGGAGAATTGAAGGAGAAGGCCCGGATCTACATCTTCACCAAGCCGATTTACATTTCCCCCTCATTTACTTGAGGGACCATTTGCTAGGGTTTCCATTGGGAATACCTAGCCCCTTGTTGTAATCACTTGTTGTTGTTTCAGCTTTGTAGTTTGGGAGCCCCCAATTTGTTGTGGGTGTGTGGCCCAAGATTGTTGTAAAGGCTCCGGTTTCCGCCTCGAAGGGAACCGATAGTGGAAGGTGAACCAATCCTTTGTGGTGCGGTTCATCGGAGAATAGGGTGAGTTTGTTATGGCGTTGAGCAAGCCTGTGGTGGCGAGCTCACACCCCTCCAACGAGACGTACTCCCCTAAAAAGGAGAAAACTCGGGATTACATCCTTGTATCCGCGTGCTTTCACCTCGGTTACCTCTATCCTTGTTTACCGCCTTTACTTTGTGTATCTTACTTAGTTGCTAGCTTGTCATATAGGTAAATTCACCGTAGTTGCATATCTAGAGAATTTACCTTTGTGTCAAGCCTAAATTGAAAAAGTATTAAAATTTGGAGTAGCACCTATTCACCCCCCAGGTGCCATACGATCCTTTCACTTTTTTCCCTGTAATGTTTATTGGGATATTTGTCACTCAGTTTATCCAATGATGAAAACTCAACAACATGCCAGATAACTGAGCTAGGGGAGAAAAGAATGGGTTGAGTGTTGAGGGTATGTAGGCCGAATTTCTATCTGTTTTACGTTAAAAAAAAGTCTTACCCTTTTTTCAAATTTTGTTTTTTTTAGTTTTATAGGTCTCCTCCTCTTACGGGTTCTGAAAAATTGCCTGTTACCAAATTGAAAAACAGAGAACTGCTCATTACGCACTCCCAAAATTTATCTACCATTATTCTTCAGTTTCAAACAAAGGTTTTATCGACTTCTAGCTTATATGTTTTAATTGCAGGCTCGTCGATATTTCACTTTGTAAAATATGTGGCCAAACCAATTATATATTTATATTACTGGCCTTCTCTTCATAGACTATATATCAAGAAATTATTGTGATAGCTGATGTGTATGCTTGCTTGTTCACAAGGCGTATTGACAGGGCAAAAAATGAACATAAAGAACTTAGTGACGCGGGTGCTAGAATGGCTGATACAATTTGCTAAAGCTTTTTTAGCGTAATTTTAGAAAGATTGAAACCAGATATCTCAAGCAGTGATAGTGATGTGGATAGTGTATCAGGAACTACAAGTCTTCCAAAAAAATTTAACCGAGGCAAAAGACTCGCCATTTTCATTAATTAAGAAGAAGTGGGAGTTGGCCGGTTTATTAGCGGGAAACCGGCCTAAAACCGAAACAACACCCTCGACAATCGTCATGGAACACGACCGTCGCGAGGGCACACACAACCACCCTGGCTACCCACGCAAACTGCACGCACACCACCGAAGCTAGAGTCGTCGTCAAGGTTGTCTTCCGTGTCATCGTCATCAAGCTGCACAACCTGCAGCGACTCCGACTTCACAAGAAAACCACCAAGGAGACCATTGCCGAAGTGGCATCGAGAATCCTACATCAGCCTATGCCAAACAGATGACTCTTCGCGCAGAGGTAGACAACTCCGATTTTGATGATGAGCTCCGGAGAGGAGATGCGCAAGACCTGCGCCGAAGAAGATTCACCACTGGACCGCCCCTGCAGGTTATCGTACGCCGCTGAAAGGAAGAAGCTCGAGAAACATAGCAGCTCCGTCTCCACCGCCTGGGGAGACCAACACGAAGACTCTCAGACACGCCGGATTAGAGCCGGAGCTATGAAGCCACTGCCACGACCACACCATCGCCCAGCACCATCGTCGTTGCCAAGTATTGACACCAAGTCATCCAAATTGTACTTTGTCCAGAAACATACATAGGATGTTATTCTTTTAGTGCATGCATTCAATGGGCTTGGTGTTGAAGGTCACAAAATATGCTTAGAGCTTCCTTTGATTGTGTGAATTTAGCAGCTGATAACTTGGAAGTGTGTAATATGTGTTGCTGTCTAGATTTTGCTTATGACAAAATGTGTATTTAGATTTTATAAGGATATATAATTAGTGATCATAATGATTATATAGTTTCAGGTACTTGACAAAAGAGATAATATTTTACGACATGGAGCAGTTTAAATTATCGTTGCTACTATGTTTGAACAATTTATATATGTTTGACCAAATTATATTAGTTGAGGCGTGGATTGCACGTGCAAACTTACTACGTAGTAAAACAAAACAAAAGGAACGGAATAAACCATTCGCTCACATAGTGTTTCGCAAAAAAAAGAATAAACCATTCGCAGAAAGCACAAAACGGGTTTAGCCGGCCGCTTCTTGTACCTGCGTGATGGTTGTATTAGAAAGCCCAACATTTTGGCCCACTGGAGAATTATAATGGCAAACACCAGATGGCCTTACGGTATCGCCATCGAACAACAGCGACCGTTCGATCTTCCAAACCCTAACCATATTTATAAGGCACCTTCGCCGGCCTCCTTGAAACCCTATCATCTCCGCGCAGCCACCAACGAAGCAGATCCGGAGAGCAAGCAAGGCGGCGGCAGAGATGGCGCGCGGCGTGGCAGCGGCTACCAAGGGTGGTGCGGGCGCCGGGAAGAAGAAGGGGTCGGTCACCTTCGTGATCGATTGCACGAAGCCCGTCGACGACAAGATCATGGAGATCGCGTCGCTCGAGAAGTTCCTGCAGGAGCGCATCAAGGTCGCCGGGGGCAAGGCCGGCAACCTAGGCGACTCCGTCACCGTCGCCCGTGACAAGAGCAAGGTCACTGTCACCTCCGACGGGGCCTTCTCCAAGAGGTACGGACACACAACCTGGCCCCTACACGCTCCTCCCCAGATCCAACCGTATCGCAGTCCCAGTCATGTGTGGTTATCGGGCAGTAACTTGTTGAATCATAACGCTGTTATATTGACCTGAGAAAGTCCTCGTGCGCGCTCAGTTTTGTCAACTATTGACGTGTTTAGGAAGCCGTCCCTTTTGTGATGTATGAGTAATGTGGAGCGCTTTTGTATTTTGTTAACACCGAGTAAACCATTTTGAGCTTGTCTTAGTATGATATTGATTCACATGTGAGTCCACTGTTAAAAATTGAGATGGTTGTTGCAGTGAGTCCAGTGTTGGAAATTGAGATGGCTATTGTAGTAGTGCTCCACTTGCTGATTTACTGGTGCTGTGCTACTATATCATGGAAAGTTTTGTTGGTTGTCCTTGTTTTCTAGGAGCAATATAGTCAGTAATTTGTTTTTATTTGTCAAAGAGTTCCTGGCATACAAGTCGTAGCTGTGTACTAGACGCACTGACCCTAACCTCAGCTAATGAAAGATTTAGAGGCTGCAAAGCACTAAGCAGGCTCTAATAAAAGTTTAGATGCCATAGATAGTTTTGTTTTGTTCATTGATGTTTCATTAGCCATGGCATCACTGGCAGTTTTTTTTCCTGAAGGTTGCATAACTAGTCAATCTTGTTTGAGCTGTCTCTGGTGTGGTGACTCTAAATTCTGGATATAAGTTTTTGCGACGAGTCCTTTTTCTTCATTTTAGTAGTAATGATTCTGCACTGCATCAAGATTGAATGAGCTTTGTATCTTTCGCTTAAGTCTTTCCTTTCAAGTCCCATTCTCCATTTTAGTTCAGTAGCCAATACTTTTTGTTCATTGTGTATCGTGTATTCTTGTTATACTCAGTCTGATAAATTCTCATTTTCCTCAGGTACCTGAAGTACTTGACCAAGAAGTATTTGAAGAAGCACAATGTGCGTGACTGGCTTCGGGTGATTTCATCCAACAAGGACCGCAGCGTGTACGAGCTCCGGTACTTCAACATCGCTGAGAATGAGGGTGAGGAGGAGGATTAGATGCACTGCCTTGTTGCTGTCTCTTGTGAAACTTTGAACCTGTTGGGAGCACTTATGCAGTAGAGTTTTGATGTTTAATTTTCCACCGATAATTTATTGTGGCGAGACTCCATGTGGTGCTTGATAACCAAGTTGAAGAATTGTCCGTGCTTGTTATTGTGGTTTGTAGAAATGTTACTGAGGACATGCGTAGTCTTTTAGTGCTGGCCAATCTTGTTCAGTTCCGCTCGTCCACCAACATTACTGATTCTACGTTTTTACTTGTACACCCTGTTCTCATCCCTTCACTGTGCCTTGCTTTCAACTTGTGGTTAGTTGTCAGAGGCTTTGGTTTACAAGTGATTACCGTATCATTTTCTTGTTGATGATCTCTTATGAAGGGGTACAGCTATTTCCTGTTTTGTTATCTTGTGCTACAGTTTTCTTCTTGAGAGCTTGACTTGAAACCCCAATTGGCAAGCTCACTTTCTTGAACGTTATCTCATGCAGTAAAAAAACAGCTTATGGCTGTTGGCTGTATGCTGGGAAACTTAGTTGTGGACTGTCTGTTGTAGATGAACTGTATGTCCTTCCACAAACTATTCTTTGATTGAGCTAATCTAACCATTTAACTGGATATTGTTACACATGACATGATAGGTATAAACCAAAAGCACGTAAATCAATGGAAAAATAGCGTGCTAACTGCTATAACAAATAGCGGCAACCAAGGTTTTCGAGTCGACGAGTCGACGAGGCGTTTAGGGGTAGCGACTCTTGACTAGTCGTGACTAGTCAAGACTCATGGTAGACTAGTCGACATGAGTCGTTTAGCAATATGTATTATAAAATGCCAGATTATATGTATAATTGTATATAACTATATACTTATTAATAGTCTATAATACAAACCTGGGCATTTCCATACAGTGTCCAAGGCCTTCCTCTTTTCCATGAACCAGCAACCTACAAAACATTAAAAGCAATCAGATTTGCATAAAAAGTAGGAAACAGAATGAAGTTCAACACTCACTCGAGCCCCATGATCAAATATCAAACACAACAAGAATATGGTAGCAAATAAAGCAGTTCAAAATGAAATTAAGACACAACAGTTCCAACGTTAAGTTACATGCAACCATATCCAAATGCAAGTAAATAAGTTCAACACTTCAACACTACATGAATGGCAGATAGAAACAACACATCTTCAAGCAATCAAGCCTCAAGTTCCATGTCGTCAATCTGAAACCCGACTCCATGACCATCTGGTGCAGCATCATCGTCTTCATCGTTGCTCTCCATGCCTTGATCATATTCTGCCGCAGATAATTCAGCCCTCAACTCTTCATCATGCACAACCAGCCTTGTTCTTGAGTGGTTCCGAGTGTAGGTGAGATAAGGGCCTAAGGGTCGTGCAATAGGCTCGCCAGGATCACCACGGGCTCTCCTAGGAAAGCTACGACCTGCTACAGAAGTCGATGCACCCATAGCTTCATCAACCTGAGACCATAGTAGTGGTGTATCACCGTCCATGACTTGAGCTTGATGTTCATGGACCAATTCAGCATTAATATCAACCCATTCATTATCCCATTGAAATTCTTCTAGGATAAGTGGAGTAGATTTGTTTGATTTAGAGCCTTGCTCACGCAGATTTTGAAACCTAGCTTCCATTTGTCGGTTATAGGAGACATATGATAACTTGTTCATTCTCTTGTACTCTAGTCGGTTTCTCCCTTTGGTGTGGATCTGCATGCACACAAATATGTGAGAAGCTGCTGAATTAGCCTATCAAACCAGCCAACCAATGAGTACTTACATGAGCAAATACACTCCAATTGCGCTCGCAGCCGGATGCTGAACAACATAGACTAATGATTCGCTTTGCAAGAGTTTGGAGGTCAAAAGCAAGGCCACCATAAGCACTCCACCAAAGAACTACAAAATCAGCAAGTCCAACGTTAAAGATAGGGCCAAAATAATCAGCAACTAGTGGAACAATTGAGTTGAAAAAGAAGAGACAAGCTGCCATAAAATTTATACTTACTAGGACTCTTTTTTGTGCGGTCTTTAACTGACAACGGCTTCGAGAAACATTCACCTTCCGACCGCTCATAGTCATCAGCTTCCTTACTTATAGTTTCTTGTAGGTCATCGTCGACCAGCATCTTCCATAGCACATCATTGAACATTGAACGGAGACGGGTAGCTTGTCTTTTGTTGGTCTCCCTAATGGCAAAGAACCTATTTGGGTTCAAGAACAGTGCAGCCCCATGTAGCTTTTGTTCCATCTGATTATCCCACCTTCTATCAACAATTGCTAGCACTTGACCTAGGAGGTTTGGCTTCTGTAACAAACCTTCTTTTATGCGTTCCTTTGCATAATCCATGGCTGCCCACATTTCAGCCATAGCCGGAATCTCGTCACCATCAGCAATCCTCAAAGCTCTAAGAAGTGGTTGTGAAGCTCTCATGCAACACTCCACCGAGTTCCAAAAGGTCACGGAGATCACAGTTGCTTCAGCTGCCTTCCCTGCTTCGCTTTCCTTTAATTTGTTGGCGTACCATTCCGTGCTAACAAACATGGTTTTCAATACTTGCCTTTGCTTCCACATGCTGGCCAAAGTAAGGAAGGATGTAGCAAAACGAGTTGCTCCAGGCCTCACAATTTCTTCCTTATGATTCAAGCTTCTCATTAAATCAAGAAGCTTTCCATGGGCATAAATAAATCTGGTTGTTCTCTTTGCTTTAGCAATGCAAGTGCTGAACTCTTTGATCTTCCCGATGTCCTCTAGCATAAGATCCAAACAGTGTGCAGCACATGGTGTCCAATACAATGTAGGATACTTCTCCATTAGAAGTCTGCCGGCTGCCTTGTAATTAGACCCATTATCACTAACTACTTGGACTACCAATTCAGAGCCAATTGCATCAATCTGTTCGCTCAACAACTTTGCCACCAGCTTTGCATCAACTGTTTCAGAAGAAACATTGGCTGTCCCTAAGAAGAAGGTACCTTCTGGACTATTGGCGAGGAAGTTGATCAAGTGTCGACCGGTCATGTCCGTCCAACCATCCGACATGAGAGAGCAACCATATTCTTTCCATGCAACTTCATGCTTCGCTTTCAAGCCGTCAGTCTTGACCTTTGCCTTCTCAAGCAATGGTTCCCTCAATTTATGATAAGTAGGAGAGATAAAACCAGAACCATACTGCCCTATAGATTCTAATAGAATCTCCCAACTCCTTGAATTGACAACATTTAGTGGAAGGCAATTCTCATACAAAAAGTCTGCCACATGATCATCTACAATATCTTTTTGATCCTTTGTCTTCGGGATGTAATCCTTCATTGTTGTTTGATTGCCCTTTGACATATGTCTCTCCGAAATCACCTCTTCAGGTGTCTTTCGGATCTGATCTGCAATGGACTTGCCTTTCTTCTTGTCCCCCGACGTCGTCAAATGAGTGGTGCTCACTTCAGGTTTCCTTTTCCCGGAGGCGTTGGAAGCTTTTGAACTTGCTTCACCCTTCTCGTGTTCACCTTCTTCTCCACCTTCTTCTCCAGCTTCATCTTCACCAAGATTTTTGAAACCTATTGAGCGAGACTTCATGTATTCATGCATCTCTTTCTGAATTGCAGGGGTTGTTTTGGGGCACATAGTCACAACTGTAAAACCACCAGCAAGGTGCTTCTTCATCCTAAGAGGCCCAGAACTAACTTTCTTCCCACACAAATTACATTGCAGCAACAACCTAGATCCCTCCAAATCTGGCCAGAATGCGTATTTCCAAGCTGGATCCTTGCTCCTTGCTGGCCTCCTCTTAGGATCTTTGAATGGGTCATATTGCTCATCAGCTTCTGCTGTAGCTTGAGCTGAACGAACAACCCGGGCTATCTCTGGCTGGGACTGGGTCATGGTGCTTGCTGTGAAACAAAAAAAAACTGCACTCAATTGTTTGTTCAAGTAATTGAGCCCTAAGCCGTCAAGCAGAAGCACTAGAGCAGATCAACAGCAGCAGGCAGAGGGAGCAGCAGGCAGAAGCACTAGAGCAGATCAAGCAGAAATACTAGTTACCTGTAGCAGCAGCCACCGTTGAAGGAGCAGATCAACAGCAGCAGTAGCCGGCAGAGGGAGAAGCGGACCAGCGGAGGGAGAGGCAGGCCAGGGGACGAGCAGGTCAGGAGCTAGGCAGCGGTCAGCGGCCACCGTTGGAGGAGCAGAGCAGTAGCAGCAGGCGGCTGCGGAGGGAGAAGAGGACCAGCAGAGGGAGAGGCATGCCAGGGACGAGCAGGTCAGGAGCTAGGCATCGGTGCCATGGCCTTGCGGCGGCGCCGGCCGGCTGGATCTTGGGGCGACAGCAGCTAGCGAGCTAGGTTTTCACGGGAACGAGGGCGGGCGGCTGCGGAGGGAAAATGTTTTGGCTCGGGGGGAAATCACGGGGAGGTAGGGTTTTCACGGGGAGCTGGCAACTTTGAGTCGAGTTTGACTCAAAAACATCGACTAGTCGCTTGAGTCGCTCGACTCAACCGATGAGGCGAGTCGAAATTCTGAGTCGGACTTTGCTTTGCGACTCGTCGACTAGTCGTCGACTAGTCGCGACTAGTCGCTCGACTCGAAAACAGAGGCGGCAACACTCAAAATCAGCTATTTCGGTGAGCATACAATAGCGCTCAAAATGTTATAGCTCAGCACTTAAAACCATTAAATAAAATATGTACCTTTTAGCTTATAAGCCAAAAACAAATACATATTTGGTTTGACTTCTAATTTTTTTAGCTTATAAATCAAAAACCACCTCCAACAAGCCTAACCAAGCACACCCTTGCTGTCCCCATATGTGGAGAAGCCTGGTTAGATGCGCGAGGGCAGATGACAGCTTAGCTGCTTGAAACCTTCAGTCCAAATGGTGGTTCTGAATTTCAGAAGTTCACACGAACGGCTAATTAATACACGGGATTAAAAGCTGTTCATATATGAATTTCATTCTTGTTCCCTCATGCTGGTCTATTCAATTTCTATTTTAGCCAATTTGAAGAAAGAAACTGGATTTCTCATGATATGTCTTTCAAGAAATGTCGACAGATACACATACACAGACCTCTTCTGAGATCAAATTGGTCCAAAATGGAACAGCTTACTTGGGCATCACTTTCTAGCAACATTTATTGGACAAAAAAATCACTCCATTCAAAGGTTGCATAAATTGGTCACAACCAAAAATCAGCAGCTGACTTCTGTTTCGCTAACTACGTGCATACTCAAGCAAACGCAGGGGTGGGTGTGCAACCAGTGGCAGGTGCAACTTCGGAGGTCTTCTGTGCAGAGCTGTACTTCTTTGTGACGAACCTAAGATGTTTCATTTGTCAGTTGATGGTCATCCACTAAATCAGACTGCAGTAGTTAATAATCTAGTGTATACATACTGATGATTAAAGTAACTGCACATCTGACTAACAATCTCAGCTACAATAACTGTTTTGACATGCGGGCATAAAAGGAAAGCTAATAAATTTCAAAAAAATAAAATAAAAGGAAAGCTAACACTATTGTACTGTCATTTGTGTTCCCTTGATTGGACACACGAACTTCACTTCAACAAAGAAATATTCAGTGGATAGCACAAGATTGTGAGTAGTATCATGATATCATCTTAGGTTCATAGTATTGAGATTTATGAAGAATAAATACCTGAAGAAATCTCTCCATAGCAATTCAAACATTAACCAATTTGTCCCAGCATCAGAGGTTCCATCACCGTTCTCTGTTGACCCTGATGGAATTGCTCTAGAAGGAATAGAAGATTGCCAATTATGCACAAGAAAAATAAGAGCATAACATAATGACGAGACTGGGTATGTTACAACTGCCTCCCTATACTTCTCTTCTGTTCAGCAACATCACATACCTAGTGGCATGCTTCTTCAACTCCTCATACATGAAACGTGGAGAGAGGCACCCAGTAGCAAGCCATGGTGAAATTTTGCAGGAGAAATTAGCACCATACATGCTATTCTGACTGCTATCTTTGGCAGCTTTGTTTGGCTGCATGCAAATTTCTGCAGCAAATTTCTTCAGCCTTTCCAGGGCTTCTGCCTCACCACCAATGAGACTTGAACCGGCAGCAGATTTTGAGTCCTAAATGAACAAAGTAAATTTTGAAGTTTAGAAATGCGTGGCATATATGAGGAAAAATATGCTGAATCAAATGTGTGTAGAACATTACATTATTGCTGGCAAGAGCATAAACACATCACTGATAAAAACATAAATAAAATTATGCTAGTTATAAACAAACATTATACAAAGATATGACCTACGTCTCAAATAAACTGATCCTATTATTGATGTCACTATCCACATAGTACACACACAAACTACAAACCTAAGCATTTGGTGTCAGCATCAATGGCGCTGTCTGCATTTTACACATACAACTCGTAAAGACCCTGAGGTTACAGGTGAAGGTGACCATAATCAGTGGGATAGCAGAGAAGCAAAGACAAAACCATAATACTTTATTCTCATGGGGTACAATCTTATGACCTTTTTTTATCATTTTATTTGAGATGTAGAAGAGTTGCTTTCTCATTTTGTCTCATATTGCTCACACCATATTAGCCTATAAGAATGCAAGAAGGAAAACCCCAGCACTACCTTCAGTAATATAGCAAATAGAAAATAATTAGGCCATATGCACCTAAACAAACGACACGACAAAACTTTCTATCCAATTTCCTTTCCTGACGGTGATCCAACGGTTCAACGTACCAACAAAATCGCTTTCGAGCAGAATTTTTTACAGCAATTGACTAGCTAAATGGTCAGTGTTACCAAGCATGCTATAATTGGCTAGTCCATCAACTTCTATTTGCACAATTCAGCACGGGAATTATCTAATCCAGAAACTATTACTGTATACTTGGCAAGAAGCTGTATGTAGTTACAGATTGAAATGTGCTTCGTAAGAATGAGCGTCTCTGAAAACTTTTACCTGTGGCATGGCCGGTGGCGCAGAGAGCCCAAGCTCACCAAGCGTGGGGATGTCGCCAGGCTCGAGCACATTCTTCATAGGCACACACTTGACCTCTTCTGGCGCGTCCAGCACCTTCCTAACCTCCAACCCCTTCACGGCCTCCCTGAATCCGCCATAATTCGACGGCATGTCATCGAGCCTGAAGGGCAGATCATCCAAGTGGTAGAGCGTGCTGCCCCAGAAGTACTTGACCTGGACGCCTTCCTTCTCTATGGCCTTGGTGACCTTCTCCTCGGAGCGGCACTCGTCCCTCGACACCTCGCCGTGCGCGTAGACGGCCTCCGCCCCGGCAGCGCGCGCGAGCTCGGGGATCACCACCTCGGGCCTACCGACGCGCACCACCAGGTCGCCGCCGCGCGCGCGGAGGCTCCGGCGCAGGTCGGCGACGGAGTCCAGCAGGAAGCTGGCGCGGTAAGGTCCGGTGCGGTCGAAGCCTGAGGGGGACTTGCCGAAGTCGCGAGGGTCGAAGACGAATACGGGGAGGAGGCTGGAGGAGGCGCCGACCGCGGCGTGGAGAGGCTCGTGGTCGTGGAGGCGCAGGTCCGCGCGGAACCAGACGAGCGTGCGGCGGCGGCCGGCGGCGCCGGGGGCTCCGGAGGGGAATGAGCGGGAGAGGCTGGGCGACGAGGCGGTGAGCGGAGAGAGGAGGGAGGCTGCGGCGGCGTTGAGTCGGGTGTTGCGGCGGGGGGAGGAGGAGGCGGCGGAGGGGTGGAGGCAGACGGCGAGGGTGGAGATTTGGGTGGGTAGGTTGACGGTGGAGGGGACGGAGGCGAGTGTGGCGGGGGCGGTGGGCGTGCGAAGGGAGAGAGAGAGGGAGAAGGAGGCGAAGGGGAGGCTTGGGTCTTCGCGTGGGCGGGCGGCGGGTCGGAGTCAGAGGCGGCGGCCATGGATGGCGGTGGTGGTTGTTGAGATGTGGGAGTGGGTTTGGTATGGATGAGAATGAGATGAGGCGCGAGGGGAGGAGGGAGGGACGGGGCTTGCCTGTTCCGCGTTTGTGTTCCCATCCGTGCGCCCCTTTGGTTCAGCGGCTGGGATTGATCGTCTCCATCACATCAATCCCTCCTGTCTCCCTCAGGCCCTGTTTGTTTCTCAGGGTTTTTTGGGGTTTGGTGGGGTTTATCCCCTAGGGGATTGGGGAAAACCCCTTCCCACACCCAATCCCCATAAAATTCCCCAAACCACAAACCCCAATCCCCACTCCCAATCCCCACAAAACAAATGGTAGACAGGGATTTTCACTCTCATTGCATAATCAGTGATAAAAATCCAACTTTTTCTCAGATACCAAGTTCTAAAGCAGATCCACAAACCAGTGCAGAAATTCAAATATGTATTCCAAGCACAGGATTACATTACAGACTGCAAAATATAAGTGGCAACATTTTCAGGACGCAAATATCAATACAGTACAGACTACAAGCATCAGTATCTCTTCTCCAGCATGCAACAGGTTTTCAAGTGGAATGACAACATGTAGAACTTCAATCTTTGACAATGGTCCGCAGCAATTTCACTTCATGCATCGGCCTGTACCTAACAAAGTTTTGAAAATCATGTAAATGTAAGAATTTAAAGAAGATGCAGTGGAGTACTAAATTCAATCTGCTAGGTAACATGAGACTAGCACCATATCACCAAGCATGCACGTAAACAGCAATAGCTAATGTTATCAGCTCTAAAGAAGCTGCACAGCCAAGAATTTATCTTTTGTACTAGCAACCTACAGCCAAGAATACTTCTGGTTCTGAACATGGCATACACTTCACTGAACACATCCAACAAGACAGGCTGAGATTACGAATAATCAACAAAGCTATATTTCAGCACAAATAAAACAGAGACACATATAATTGAGAAGTTGAGGATATACCTCAAGGCAGCTCTTCAATCTCTTGCCGCAGCCACATGATGGCCGTCGCCCGATCCATAGCAGCCGAAGTGAGGAACGTCTCTCGGTTTTCAGCAGTTTTGAAGACTTTGAATGCCTTGACTTTCTCGTGAGCTACGATCTCGTTCATGCTGTGTAAGACCTCAATGCATTTGCTGATTGTAAACTTGTTCACTTCTTTGGACTCGGCACTTTCCTCCTCAGCTTGCTTTTCCTTGATATTGACAAATCTCTCCATCACTCCAACTAACCCATCGCCACTATTCTTCTTCGGGCTCTTCTTAGCCTTCTTATTCTTGCTTGTTGAAGGACCAACAGCCTTCCTTTGATTCACTTGTGCATGCTCCATATCAGCATTCCTTTGATTCACTTGTGCATGCTCCACATCATCATTCCTTTGATTCACTTGTACATGCTCCACCTCAGGTTTATCCAGTACTTGCAAATCATCATCTTTCTCAGTATCTTCACTCTCATCTTCATCACTTGCAAATCACATTCACTTGTACATGCTCCACATCATCATTCCTTTGATTCCTAGTGGAGCACAACAACAGCATGTATCTCCACTAGTCTAGAAAGCTGGTCAGTTATCATCATCATTTGGAAGATGGTGGGAGCTCATCAACGAATGAATATTTCAGGGGAGAGAAGGCCAGATCGAAAAAAGAGTTAAGCAGTTGTTTCCTACACAAGTTGAGGTTAATATCAGAACATGGCATACACTTCACTGAACACATATAACATGAGGTTATTAATAGACAGAGTTAAGTAGTCTACAGGTTCATAAGGTACTGAAAATATTTTGGCAAGCATATTTTGGCAAGAACGCAACCCGGGCAACTAGCAAAGCTGCAAAGACGCAATTAATGAAACATACAGCTCTTGCCAGAACACAAAGGAATACCACATTATAAAACTTATGGTTACTGCATGAGCCAACCAGTACCATCCTATGTAAGACGAATTTAACACAAAGCACACGAGACATACAGCGCACAAGTAACAACCTTGTACGCTGGTACAAGTAACTAAATACTGAAAATCATGTCCTTTCATCGAATCCATCATGCACTGCAGCTGGAACATCTAGGACATTTTGGCAAACATGAAAATCTGTATCTAAATGCCATCCAAGTAACATGAATCCTGTACTACAATCTGAAGAGAGGTGCCACTGAATGCACACAATCCACTGCCAGATCAACAGATAACAGTCCACAATGATCTAGACTTCCTAAAATATCACCGCATCTATTGTTCCTGATCCTAACAGTCTAACTAGCACTAGCCGGAGGAAGCTGCAGGTGGTCAGCCTATAAGGGGCAGATCGCAGCGCGTGCTGCACCATGCCTCGTCGCGAGATCGACAGCACTAGCCAGAGGAAAGGCGGAGGATCTCGTCCAGGGTGTCCCCCGGGCGCCGGCCGGGAGCGTGAAATCGGCGAGAAAACGAGTGTGCTAGAGAGAGAGATCGTTGGTGCATACCGGAGGGTCCGACAGAGAGAGATCGTTGGTGCATACCGGAGGGTCCGACGGTGACTAGCCAAGAACGGCGACGAGGTCGTCGACGATCCGATTCCTCGGCGGTCGGATCCACAAACGACGACGAGGCCCTCGATAGATGATCTGCCGCCGCCCTTCTCTCTCTCCACCCCTCGCCCTTGCTCGCCGCCGTCGGCCCGTCCCTCGCTCTGCACGGCGCCGCCGTCGCTGCGTGCACCGCCGCCTCCTCTCTCTCTCGCTCGGGGATGGGAGAAAACACGAGGTAGGGCTCGCGTTTTGGATGGTAGAACAAATGGGCCGGGTTTGGGGAAGGTGGGGAAAAGTCTGGGAATTTACCGGCCCAAAGACACGAGAAACAAACGGCCATTTTAGAATTTGAGGGGTTTCGGGATTGGGCCGGTTTTATTCCCCCGAACCCCTGGAAATACCTGAGAAACAAACAGGGCCTCACGGAAAAAACAACCACCAAACTCAGGGAACACCGTCAGGCACTAATGCAGCCATCGCTGCCTCCATTGATCGTGTAGTGGATTGTCTCAGGAGAGCTCACTGAGGTAGCTGATGTCTCTAGTAGGACGAGCGTGGCCGGGTGGGAGGCGCACGTCCAGGCGCGGCGACGTAGATCGAACAGCCTTGCCGGTGCCGCGCATATCGCGGAGGTTGCAGGCCAGGCGGCGGTGGCGGCGAGGAGGCCCATTAGATATGATTCGTTGAAGAGACGAGACTACAAACGTACTGCAGTACCAGGCTGTGCTCCTCTCGCCACTCATGCCACGTTGTTGCGGCGACGACATGTGATCGATTTCCTCAGTACCACGAGAGTTTCAGCAAGACGCACATCTACGTTTTACGAACTGGAGATTACATGTGTTCACACGGACCACACAATTGATTTTAAATTGCGTGTTAACTTGTTTAAGAGCGAACTATGTTCATATAGATTTCACAATAGCAGCATCCTTAAGTTGCGTTGCTTTTCCCCCTTTTCTTTAGAAGCGAATTGCAGGATTGGGATCGCTGGAGACTTGAAGTCGAAGCGGACGCCATGGTCAACACAGGGAGCAATTGGGAGTTGCGGGGAGAAGAAAGATAGGAAAGAGAAATTGGGGGTGGGCCATCTGTCAATTAATCCCAGCCGCTGAACCAACGGGAGCACAGATGGGCACACAAACGCGGAGCAGGCAAGCCCCGTCCAGGAGGGAGTGGCCTGGGTCGGGGAAGGCCAAGGGGAAAGGTGGTCGACAATTTTTTCAGATGCTACCAACCATTTCGGCTCGTGTAGGGGTTTTACCGATCTCGCCATTTTGTCACCACACCAACCACCGTCCCGTTGTCAGGCGAGGTTTTTTTTTTTGAAAACACAGTACAACACACGCTCACAAATACGCACGTACACTCACCCCTATGAACGTACACACGCACACCCTACCCATATGAGCACCTCTGAAAGACTGAGCCGACAGATCTTGAGGTTGACGAAGTCACCATAGGCGCCTCGCTGTTGACGGACACGTCACCTACCACTGAAAGAATAGTTATTCCAGGTAAATGCAAACGCTCATGCCAAGTCTAGAAATTGAATCTGTGTGGGCTGGTTCACCACAGGAAACCCAACCATCAGAGACAAGCTCCGTTTGCGGCGAGGTTTAAATTTTGATGAAGAAGCAATACATTTAGTAGTTTCTATGCTACAAGCCGAGGATTTTTGACTTGCTTTTAGTAACTCAAGTATAGTTAGCAAAAACGAATGCTATTTTCAACTACTCCGTATAACAAATATCTATACACTTCAAGCAGAACCCCCGGTCCTCTCCTCCTTTCCCCATCTACAGTGTCTGGAGGCGTTTTTTGGGCGTCTCCCCGTGCGACCAGCTCGCCGCCGGCGATCCGCTCGATTTCTCGCCCTCCGCGGCCGCTCCGGCGGCGGGAGGACGGGGAATCGACGGATCCCGGCGTGTACATAGTCTAGGTGTGCGTGGGGTGCCTGCCGGCGGCGCTGTGGAGGTGGCGGCGTGGCCGGAGAGGCTTTTGGTGACGGCGGTCCTCTCCTCTTTCCTCGGTGCTCCGGTGGAGGCCCTGGGCAGATCTGCCGTCTCGGGCGCGTCCGCTGCTTCTCGGAGCCGCGGCGTGCTTCCCCTCGAGCCGGCGGCCGTGATGGCGGTGCTGGCTCTTGTTCTCGGGGTCCGGCAGCCTCCACTTCGGTGGATGGTGGTGCTTTTGCTTAACCTCTTTGGGAGTTTGCAGGCGGATTGCTCTCCCTCCTCGGTGGTCGCGGTGGGTGCTGTGGAAGACGGGTGGCGCCTTCGTTTTCGTCTCCGGCGTGAGACGGCGACGGCGATCTGGCGGCGGCTCGAAGCCGATGCTCCTTCAGCGTTCAGATTCTGGCGCCTGCGTCAGATGGATCCTGCGGCATCTCAACAAGGTTGTTCGAGCCGGCTGCTTCGGTGCGAGGTGAGCTCGCTTCCTTCTTCCCCGGCGGCGTGCTGCTGGTGCTCGAAGGTGGTGTGCTGCTCGGTGGTTCCGTCTCCGCTGTGTGTGGGTTGGATCTTGCCTCTGTTCGTGCGTGTGTGTGCGTTTGCTTGTTGATCTTGTACACGAACTCCCTTTCAAAAAAAAAAAATATCTATACACTTCATACACATCATACCTTGTACACCAAAAACTTGGTTCCTGGTATCGTCTTTGCCGCAAGCCGGTCTTCTAGGTTTATACGTGCATCGTTGCTTTCTTGTCGCGTGAAGTCAGAGTTGCAAGTGTTGCACGATAGACAAGCGATGTCTCGTGGTTGTGTGCGGCAAAGTTGAACTAGCTAGATTGGGAGTTATAGTGATGATGTCGATATTCTTGGTTAGCCCTGGCAGTTGGTTTTTCATTAGTGTAGTGTCAAGCCTACGTTGGTGACCAGGATGGCTAAGTGCGTTTGGTTGGGCTTTTAAAACCTGCTTCTGCGGTAGGAAAGTCGAACGCTAACCAAAGGCAGTTTTGAGAGTAGCAGATTTTCCGAAGCCATCAGCTTTTGTTAGTGTAATTTTCGTAGTAGGTCGAACCCTGCTTTTGCTGCGGTGGATTCCAAGTTCTCATGAAAATTACCCACCACTACCCCTCGTAAGTGAATACCGGTTCGATTCTTTTTTCACCACGAGCGCACAACGCACGAACTGCTCCCTTCTCCTTCGTTCTTTCCTGGCTCGTGCTTCAGGAGAAGACTGCCGACTAGGTTCCGGCGCGGCGGCGCCGCCCAACTCCGGCCAACCACCGGCATAGATCCACCCATCCCCGCCTTCCCAAGACCCGACCCTCCCTCTCATCAGTCGTCTGCGGCCAAAGCCCGAGAAGAAGGGGACGTGATCCACGGCTCTCCAAGATCGCCGCTTGATGCGCCCTGTTTCACCGCTGTTGTGGTGGGCCTGGTGGCTCTGCATCGCCGGCGCTGATGTGCAAAATCTCAAAATTCAGTATAGCACAGGTGTGTGAACATTGGCACCCCACAGCCCGCACTTCCAATACCAAACCCAAGCTGTATCTGATTTTCACCATGAGAAGAATCTTTGTATACTTCTTGAGTTTGAAAATAGCTGTGGCGGGAAACACATGTCGGCGCTTCGTTATGCACATTTCTCACCACATAAATTGATGTATTGGTAATTATCTCATCACTTCCTCGGATGTGAAGTTGTCCTCTTAGCTTGTTTCGTAGAGGTTTTCTTTATGTTTGGGTTTGGGTTTGCTCTCTGAATGATCCTTTTAGGTTCGTCAGGCTTCTCATGTGGACCGATCTCCTGGTATTGTATTGGCTTAATAATAACGCGGGGCTTCTTCACAATCTGAAAGAAACAATATAAAACAGTATTCAGAACAATAGAAGTGTGTCTTTATCAACTGCTGCCACATAAGGGAATAAGAAAAAAAGTTTATGCAAATATAATTGTTGCTCCAAGCGTTCACTATAACTGTCCACAATGTCAGAATTTCTGTTACAAAATAACTGTCTATACAGGGAATCAATGGTATATGTAATCGAAAAAGTTTTTACTCTGGGCATGTTGATACCCCCACAGGCCACTATGCTAGGCTAGCCTTCTAGCTGGCTCCAATTAAAGGGTTATAGTACCTGTCATCTTTAAGTTAGAAATAGTTTCCTTTAAATTACAGATAAGATATCCCTTAGCACGGGCTTAAGCCAATTACAGATAGGATCTGTTTAGAACAATAATCATCAAACCTTCATACTTATCATACTCTGTCCACATCACTAAATTTTATAAGCAAAAATATACGCTAAACGGCAGAAAAAACAAACACCTTAGTTGCATATGCACAAGAAATAGGCTTTTTTTTTAAAACATAAGGCCAAAGGCCCATCGTTAAATTAATAACACCAACAACGGCGACAGAGTACAAGGAGCTGAACCCAGCTTACAACATCGGACTGCATACACCCACACAAGAAACAGCCTACCAAGGAGGCAACAATGTCTCAACAAGAGAGACCGGACACTGGAACACCGGAGTTGCAGAACACGTAGCAAACTTTGCCGAAGAAAGCACCACGAAGAGCCAACACCATCCGAAGAAGCGCCGCCATCTCCGCCACACGACTTTCGGGAGCCGCACACTATGGACTCCAAGGCGGCATCTTGAAGAAGAGAACGACGCCAAAGCGCCGCCACCGCCCGATCCGAGGATCTTGGGTTTTCACCCGGAGCATGTAAGAGCACGGAGAGGAACTTACAAAATTGTATTTGCGTTAGGATGTATAAGGCAGATCAGTAACTTACAAAACTCGTTTTGGATCACGTAATTTTTTTTTTGACTATGACTACGGCGGGCTCTTAGAGCCAGCCTGAACTTCATTACTCAAAAAAGTTGCCTATGAGGCTTTGCAGCCTCTACAAGATAGGTTCAAGAGAACCGGAGTTTACAGGGGTACAGGAGAAGAGAAATAAAAGAAAAGAACACACCGACAACACACAAGAGAAGGGTCACTCCGAGAAAACTCGGAGACAATTGATTGATGAGAAACTCATCACGACCCAAGCACTGCGATCACAAAGGAGGATCCACAGGACAAGACAGCGGAGACCCAGCCATGACACTGCACCATCGACGTAATCGAACACCAACGCGCATCCGAGACCACACAACGCGCCGACACCACCTGTGTCGGGGGCATGGCCGAAAGGTTGTGCGCGGCAAAGACGACGCCACGACGCCTGTGTGTCGCCAGCTGAAGTTGAAGGGCATCGGAGATACCCTCTCCGCACGTGGGGGTCGCCGCCGTAGTCGCAAGGCGTAGCACCACCGAGTGCAACCCCAACCCCATCTGGGTCCGATTACCCGAAGGGTGGGCTAGCCTAGAGCACGCACGAAGACCACCCACGCCAGCCACGCCATAGGTCTTCGACAAGGATCCGACGCGAGTGTCTAGCAACCGGCAAGGAGAAGCTCCCACCACCACTGCCACGACTCGCCTCGCATCGGAGAGGAGACCGCACCCAAGGCCGCCATCTGCAGAACCATGAGCACACCAGTAAACACTGATGGGGAGACAGCGGTGGCTCACCACCCAGCCACGACGGCCCCCCGTGTAGGAACACGTCGCCACCATGGCCGCCATCTGCGAAGCCACGACACTAGCTAGCCCCAGCGGCAAACCGCTGCAGGATGATGACCGAGATGGTAGGGAGACGACCCTCGCCACCCCAAAGGGCGCAGCGCTGGCCAACAGAGGCCGTCCCGCCGGCGAGCGGCAGGGCAGCCCGCCAGGCCCATCTAGGGCCCAGATCAGGCCCAGAGGAGCCCGCGCCGGCATGAGCTGCACCCGCAGCGCAGCGGCACCGCGGACGACGGGGATCACGTAATTGATTTAAGCTACCCTAGATTCTATAAACCCATTAACAATCTTAATAGAATCATGCATTATTTAGATCTGGATGTACTCACCAGTCACCACAGGTCGGTTGAGAGCAGAAACTGATATGGCTGGGTTGAAATCAGGTCCAAGAGGCATACTATGCTGTTTTCGTATACGTCATTTGAGGTGTACGGGAAAGGAAGATTTTTTGCTAAAAGCTTTTCACCCTGCAAACATAATAATACTAATAATTTATTGCTTACTTACAATAGTTCAAGTTCAAGAAAAATGGTTAGCCACGCACCACCCCGTGTCGCCCTCCTCTGGGCGACACGGGGGAAACCCTAGCCGCCGCCGCCGCCTGTAGAGGCCGCCGCCACCTCCGCCGCTGCCGGAGAGGGAGTCGGCAAAGCCGCTCGCACCTCGAGGACGGTGGCGGCAGGGCGGTTTTCTTCCTGTTTCTGACGCGCGGGGGACATGCGAGCGGCGGGCGGCGCGGGTCGATGGCGTGACCATGCGGCCATGTGAGGGCGCAGGGGAGATGGAGCAGTGGCGGCGGGTCGCGGCGGCGCTGTGGATGCTGGCGGCACGCACCGGCGCGGGACGGGCTGAATCTGGGCCCCGTGGGCCGGCTCTGGGCTTCGGTGCCAGAGCGGAGGTGCGCGTCTCGGCCGTGTTACATGGGCGCGGTGCGGACGGGCGGCGAGGACACCGTGCGTGGAGAAGGTGGAGGTCCCTGGGGACGCTCCAAATGGTGTGGATTCGGGTGCTGGAGGTGGTTCCGGGGCGTGGCAGCAGACGTGGCATCCCTCGCTGCCGTTCTCCAGCACCTGGGCAGCGAGGAAGCCGGGGCGGCAGCCCCGGACCTGTGGCCGCTTCTGCAGCGCGACATGGGGTGTCTCGGCATGAGGTGCTGCGACCACCATGGTTTGCGATGGAGGTTGGTGGATGGCCACGGATGTGGTCTCCTATTTTGCAGCTCCCTAAGCCTCGTGGGCGGCTCAAACTCCGAGCGAAAGCCATGCACCGACTCCGGTCGGTGCCGATGATGGCGGCGTCCTTGGGCGTCGTTCTCCTTCTTGATGGCATCGTCGTGGAGTTTTGACAACCAGCCCGACGGGAGTGGTCCGATGGTCTCCGGGTGAAAGCCTAAGCTCCGTCGGGGGCGAACGACGGTGACAGACGCGTCACTACCTTGTTGGAGGCGTCGTCTTGGAGTCACCGGCTCTCTTGGTGCGGCGGGTTGGTGGTGGATGGGTAGGACAGCGATGTGGTCAGGGGAGGTGGATGCCGGGGTGGCGGTACGCCGAGGCGCGACCTCGGGCTCCCACGCTATGACGGTTCTATGAGGCAGAGCCATTGTTTAGCATGGGTCTGGGTGGCGACCTGGATGGAGACTGCACGGGCAGAGGGCTCGTTGACCTGACTGGATCGCATTCGGGCAATGCGAAGGGTGATCTGGTTGCTACGCCGAGGCGGCGGCCCCGGAACAGGGTGGTTTTGGTGGCAACCTAGATGAAGACTGCGCGGACGGAGGGTTCGTCGACCATGACTGGATCGCTTTCGGGCAACGCGAAGGTCGATCTGGTTGCTACGCCGGGGCGGCGGCCCCGGAACGGGTGGTGTTTGTTGTGGCGTTTGGTCGACTTGTGTCGTGTGGGCGACGGGTCACTTCGTCTGTGTGATTCTTTTGTATAGTTTGTATGGTTTTTGGACCCGGTTTCCCTTATGAACTGGGTCAATTCTATTATATCTATTCGAGTGGTGGATATCGACCACCTTAAGCTCAAAAAAGTTCAAGTAAAAAATGCATGTGTCATATAACAAGGTTGATATTTTACCTTCTTGTCAAGATGTTCAGAAATAATAACGTGCTTTAGCTTGGCATCCTTCCTCCTCTTTAAGGCTTCTTCCCTCTTCATTTTGGCACCTTCATGTTCTTTCACCATCCAAGATGGAAGCCCTTTTTTCTGTTGGATGTGAGTCCACTGTCCCCAACCAGGAACAAGTGCATGTTCTTCAGGTTCATGATTCTCCTCATTTAAGAGCATCTCCATCGGGGGCCTCCAAATTCGTGTCCGGCACCCCCCAATTGAGGCCCCATTGGGGGTGCCAGACATGTGTCCGCCCAAGTTTTGGAGGCCGCCCACAGCGGCGCACCCCAAACAAACACGCCAAAGGCCAATTCCAAAAAAAAAAACAAATCATCAACACATTGGCGGTGGTTTTAGCATTTCAATACGAATTGAAGATAGAAAATGTAATAAATATTACAACACAAGTTCAAATTCGAATACAAAGTTTAAATACGAATTCAAGTTTAAACCATGACATATCAAACAGCCGCCTGCTGAGTCGCTTTGATAGTCCACAGGTGCTGCACGAGGTCATTGTGCAGCTGCAGATGCTTTGTTCCATCACGAATTTCCCGATGTATGGCTAGAAATTCTACATACTGCGTCGGCACGCCCGACTGTGGATTGGCCATAGGCCCCTGGAAATCAAACACTTCGCCGACCAGTTGCCTCCTCGTATCACGCTCGTCCTCAATGATCATGTTGTGCATGATAACACAAGCATTCATGATCTCACACATTTCATCTAGCAACCATGAAAGACAAGGGTAGTAGACAACGGCAAACCTGGCCTGGAGCACACCAAAAGCCCGCTCTACATCTTTGCGAACAAACTCTTGCTTCTTTGCAAAGTGGCAATCTGCCTCACCGACAGGGTTGCGGATGGTCTTCACAAATGTAGACCAAGTGGGATAGATGCCGTCAGCAAGATAGTACCCCTTGTCGTACTCATGGCCATTGATCACATAGTTGCATGGTGGAGTTAGGCCATCACAAAGTTTCTTGAACACCGGGGAGCGTTGGAGCACATTGATGTCATTGGCGGCACCGGCGGTGCCGAAATACGCATGCCATATCCAAAGATCATGATCTGCCACGACCTCAAGTATAACACTGCACTTTCCGTGATGCCCTGATTTGTACATCCGTTGCCAAGAGAACGAGCAGTTCTTCCTGTTCCAGTGCATGCAATCGATGCTTCCAAGCATCCCTGGAAATCCTCTTTCTTCGCCTTGTGCCAAGAGACGAGCCGTGTCTGTCTCATTTGGTGTCCTCAGATATTCGTCTCCAAAAACCTTCACAACTGCCTTGCAAAACCTGTAGGTGGCTTCGACGGCGGTGGACTCAGACATGCGAAGATAGTCATTCAACGCATCGGCGGGAAGCCCATAAGCAAGGCACCGTATGGCCGCCGTGCATTTTTGAAGAGATGAAAACTCAAGGAGGCCGGTGCAGTCTCTCTTCAGCTCAAAGTAGTCGTCGTATTCCCGAACGCCATGCACGATCATCCTGAACAAAGCCCTGCTCATCCTAAAGTGCCGGCGAAATTCATGAGGCAAGTTCGTCGGATTCTGGGTAAAGTAGTCTTGGTACAAGAGCATGTGCCCAGTTACTCTGTTGCCATCCTTGTTGGCCCTCCGCCCCTTCGATGATCCTCCAAACTTCGGTGTCGTGTCTGCCTCGACCGCGGCATCTAGAAGTGCGGCCATAACCATCTCATTCTCCTCGTTGTTGGCGGCAAGGGCGGCATCCTCCGCCATCATTTCGAAAAATATGATCTTGCCGTCGATGTCCATTGCCTATTTGACGAAACAAAGCAATGAAACAAGGCCAAGTATGGCGAATCAATAAAATCAGCCTATCATGGTCGAACAGGTTGCCGACGGAGCGGGAGGAAAGAAGAGGCGTACCCGGCCTGAAACTAGCTACGCCGGCGCTAGACGAGGTCGAAGACCGGCGGGGAGTGGCGCTAGATGGGCCTGCGTTAGCGCTGCGACTAGGTCCCCAAGGTGCGAATCAAGCAGGCGGCGACGAGAGTGGCGGCGATGGTGCGAATCGCCGGCGAGAGGAAAAAGAAGGAGGGTGCGGGGAGCGAATGATTCAGGGCGCGAGACGCTGTGTGTATGACGGGCGGGCCACCCCTGTCAGGCGCATGTCCGCCCCATGTCCGGCACTCCTGAGAGGGCCTCCAAACTTGGAGGCCCTTTTGGGGTTGCTGGACACAAATTTGCTCGGGGCGACCCTTTGGGGGGGTGCCGCTGGTGGCGGTTTTTTGAGTCCGGACCCCCAATGGGCCTTTGGGGGGTCATTTGGAGGCCCTCGGTGGAGATGCTCTAAAGCTTCAAGTTTGTCATTCTCAAACTCGGCTTCAACATCATCACCAGCAAAGGCTTGACGTATAAGATCAGCTTGCGATGGAAGTTCGTGATTTCTAGTTCTATCAGAGAGAGTCAAGAAACCCTCAACCATCTCTTCCCCAAAATCAGAATCAGAATTGTGAAGTTGTTGCCCCAAAAGGAAAATAATGAGTAACATTGACCAACTTGATTAATGACCAACTTCGGTGCTGAAGGCAAACCTTAGGGTTTGGATCCACCAAAGAAGGGGTCTGCACTTTGGATTTATTGCTACCCTCTTTCATACTGTTCTCGCCATTTGCTTTGCTACTTTTAACCTAGTCAAGAGCAAAAGTAAAGATATGGAAGCGAAAGATGTCAGGGAATCAAAGAGCTTTCAACACAAGGTGCCAGTATAAGTACTTTCTTGGACGAATCATCTGCTAACATTCCGACTTCAATCTCTGCCCGCGGGCCTGGATTTTTTCTAGTGCTATCAAAGCTCTACATAATTCAGATATCACTACTATATAATATGTCTTGAGGTGATGGTCGCCGATGGTCCGTTTTTTACTTTCCGGTTTTACCCCTCCTCGCTAGGCTGATGTAGAAAATAATTATACCCTTTCCACCGCTAAGTTAGACTTACCGGTTCGGTAACGCACATGAACTAATTTATCCGCTCCGAGCTTCACCTTCTCTGTGCTCGTGATACAATCCCCATCCAGGCCGAGCGCCTCGTGGTCGACGGCTACCTCGACCGCACGCCGTTGGAGACGCCGCCTCCCTTTCAGTCAGGGAGCAAGGGGATGCGGACGGCTGTGTAGTCGTTCCCAGACATGTCCGTAACTCTATGCTCATCTCTTGCCATCGATTCGATCGGGAATTCCCACTCCCCGCCCTCACTGGGGCGGATGGAGGAGACCGGCTCGATTGGAGATTTGGAGCCTGGAGCCGGGAGGACAAACAAGACGGAACAGGGCGCCTCGTGCGCGGCCAGCTTCTTCTCCCTGCACCGATGTGCGTGAGCGCGACAACTGCCACCAAACCGCAGGTTCCCGTCGTGGGTATCCACGCATGCTCGTCACGACGACAGCTGCGTCAAGCTGGGCGCGCGACTACGACGGCCACACGCCTAGGCGCCCAGCTTCATGCCCGTGGTCAGCCACACACCGAGCTCAGCCTCGTCCGGGCTGCCTCGATCCTCTGCTCTGTGGCGAGATCGACATCGGCAACACCGGTGAGCTGGGACGCAGGCAGCGTCGTTGGCGCGGGTGGGTGGCGGCGGTGCAGGTGCGGGCTCCCGGCCTCGATTGTGGAGCTGCTCCACGACATGGCGGCCATCGACGGCATCTTGCCCGTGCAGCAACAACGCCCTCTGAGTCCAGGTCTCGGTCCATGCTAGCTGAATTTGGATGCTCTACCGATCTTTGTGCTCGTGGCGTGCTTGGCCGTGGCCGGCGGCAGCGAAAGCGGAGGACAGAGGTCGCGGTGAAGGTGCCTCTTTTCCAGGGCCGTTGGATTGCACAGAGTGCGCACGCGGACGCGGCAGACCATGTCGACGGCGAGGCCAGCGCGTCTTTCAGATGGTGGCGTGGGCGTCATGCGCGAGCCCACCTGCTTGCGTTAATGCCATTTTTTTAATAATATTTTTAAAACATTAATTCGGAAAATAGCGCGCGTTTTCCAGAATTTTGGAAAATAGCGCGGCGTCGGCAACGGCCGAGCCGAAACCAGAAGGTTTCGGCACGGGCAACGCCGAAAGCAGGTTTTGGCATGGGTAACGCCGAAACAAGGCTGTTTCGGCACGACCAGCGTCGAAACCCTGCTGATCTGCATGCGATTCAGCCTTTCGCGTAATAGCGGGGCCGACAGCCATGTTTCGGCTCTGGCCGTGCCGAAAGTCACATTTTACAGGTTTTTTTTTTGTTTTCCCCGAGTGTTGGCCCATATATTGAGGCTCATATTTCCCGCCACCGCTACTCCCGCCATTATTTTCCCGCCACAGGTGCTCTCGCGTGCCCTGTTCTCCCGCCATTATTTTCCCGCCACCGCTACTCCCGCCATTATTTTCCCGCCACCGGTGCTCTCGCGTGCCCTGTTCTCCCGCCACCGTTTCCCGCCATTTCTTCCCTTCCCTTCCTATAAAATCCCCTCCTCACTGAGCTCCATAAGCAGTCCAGTGTATACACTAGAAAATGTCGATTCCTACCCCAGGTTGGCCCATGGATCGTAGTTGGGTAAGAGATATGTCCGAGCATCTCTTGTTGTGTGCAGTCGAGTTGAGGGTAGACGGTAAGGAAGTTCCATGGGAGGAGCTCATCAGTAGTGACAGTCTTCTCACTGAGGTTGGAGCGACATTACGACGACATAGCTGGCCAAACAGGTACCCCCAGGAAATACGGCAAGAACTTCTCAGGTTGCTTGATAGGTACGACAAGAAAGTTGTTAGTGGAAAATTTAGGAATGAAGCAGACCGTATGTGGTTTGCAAAAAATCCACGTACGTGGATAGACGAGAGCGAGCATGAAGACGATATCTTCATGCCGAGTGGCGCATTATCGTCGAAAGGCAAGAGTGATGCATCGGCGAAGGGTAAGAGTGTTGCACCCCCACCTGTAGAAGTTACGTCAGTATCATGTGTGGGTGAATAAGGTAAATTTGTATGAGTATTAAAAACTACGTACCGAGGTGGCTCTGAAACTGAGTCATCGGCACAGGAGACGGGTTCCACATCATATGCGGAGGTGGTTGTATCCCGTAACCAGACGTCGGCATCCCAAGATGGTGCATAGGTGGCTGCTGGTACACGGGTGGCTGCTGGTACATAGGCCGCTGGTACGTAGGTGGTGCCTGCCATGTCGAACTACCAAGCTGAGATGCATCTGGCGGCCGGTACATCAGTGGTTGAGACGGATCTGGCTGCTGCGACGAACTACCAGACTCGTACGTAGGTTGTGGGCGAGGAGTCTGTGCTCGTGTAAGACGTGGCCGGGGGTTCTGTCGACCAACAGAGTGACGGGAGGGTGATAACTGTGCATCCTGAGTTGCTGACGAGTGGCGCGTGGGGCGCGGGGCTGGACCGCGTGGAGCAACGTCAGCACCGCCGGCACAAGTAAGAACAGAGTAGACACGACGTAGTTTATCCTCCAGACTCTTGAACCAAGGTACGTGTTGTGGCTGTGGGGCAAAGGCAGCAACGTCGCTCCGAATGTATTCTATCAACTCTGCATGTAATAGAAAAACAAAATGTTATGGTTGATTATTGAGACATGCATTTACCAATATAAGTAATATACGTACCGCGTAGTTTCTGCTTCCCCCAATAGCCTGAAGTGGGTACATGTCTGTAACAGCAGGAGGCGGCAGCTGATCAGGCTGGGACGTGTGGACTAAGCGAACTCGAGCGAACTGTCTATACGTCCGCAGATATGCGTTAAAATCTCCCAGCTGAAATGGCTCATCCGCGGGCCATACATTCGTCGTCGCATTCGCCCATTCTGCTATGTACGGTTGTAGTACCCGTAGCCAAGATGTGTAACTTCTCTCGCCTTGTCGTGACAATCTGAAAACATGCATGCGTAGCGTAATTAATTCGGATTCGACTTTAGAGATTCGTTAGTGCAACCACAGTTGGTTAAAAACATACCTGTGGATGTGCGAAGGAAGGGGCGGCTGTCTCGCGGGAGGTTCTGGCAATTGTCGCTTGCCGAACTATCTCATGACTCGCTGTTGGGCCACCTCCTCCACCGTGACATCGAAAATAATAGAGGCTCGAGTATACCAATAGTTTTCATCCCTCCGACACAAGCTACAAATCCCACCAGGGTATCTCGCCTCCACCCTGTCAGCACGGTACGGCTCCCAAATAACCTGATGGTCCTGCAACTGATCAAATTGCATCGTGAATGACCCGTAGCAATTTCTGACTTGCTCTCCCGCGTAGCAACTGATCAGGATCTGCCCCTTGTACTTGCCTGTGAGAAACGTGCCATCCACACACAACACTGGACGGCAATAGTTAAAAGTTTCGATGCATATGGCGAATGAGAAGAACAATCGGCCAAACACATCATATTCATGAATCTCCTCCTTTTTTTGTAATTGGACTATAGCATATGTGCCAGGATTCCTCTCCTTCAATGTGCTAACAAGACGGATAACATTATCATAAGAGTCATAAAAACTCCCAAACCTCTCCTCTAGAGCCCTCTGCTTAGCTCTCCAGGCTTTCCCATACTTAATGTTGGTGTTCCATCTTGCCTTGACTGTTCTTATGATGTGCTTCGCTACCATGTCTTTCTTGTCCACTATCTCACTGAATAAAAGACGTGCAATGAGAGTTGACGTTAGGTTTGGGTGATCTTTGAGTTGACAATTAATTTCACAAGTGTGTGGCACGACGTCTGTCACCACCCACACAACCTCATACTTCGGTAAGTGACCATGCACCCGTGAAGGACAACCAATGTCAGTACAGCTCATTGTCAAATATTGCTTATTTGATACATCAGTGCGGAAAACCCTCTGTGTGGACAATGCCCACTGAATCACGGCTTTTCTTAACTGCTGCTTCGTGCTGTACTGTGCCCCAATTTCAATGTTATTCATGTGGTACTCCCAGGACGATTCATGACCATCACGCACAGTCGTGACATTTGACTTGTCCTGGTTCCAATAACCAGGAATAGGTACATCTTCCCCATCATTTTCATCTGAATCATCAGAATCTCCTTCATCAGAATTAAGATCTTCGGCGACGCCATCCTCATCTTCATCCAACATTGCGTCCTGCACTGTTCCTGTGTGCTCATCCGCATCAGCCTCCCCAATTTGGGTAGGTCCTGCTGACAATGCTGGTTCGTAATGAACAGGAATTTCTGACACCGAAGGTTCATGGTACTCAACATGAGTTTGACCATTCCCTGCTGTCGGTGATGGTTCATAATGCACAGGAATTTGGGCAGTATGCGAACTAGTTGCTTCACTACTCTCCCCCTTCAAAACAAACGACAGTAGCACTTCTGGTTTTGTGCCTCGGCGTTTGCATGACACTAGCCAAGAAACCCACTGCTTTGTCCGGTCAAGCGGCAACAACTCCCAGTAAATATTTGTCCGGGATTTGGTCCATAGCGACTGAATCCTAACCGTCCAGAAATTAGGATTGTAACAAAAATTCACCGTCCAATAGCACTGGACAGCGCTAATTTCTACTTTCGCTGGCTCTGTCAACTGAATCTACAAATTATCAAATTCACGAAGATCAACCCTGACTCAGTTGCACGGACTGTACCGGCACCATAGTGCACTACAATATGTACCACTTCCATTACCTAGACAAATTTTTTCCATCGTCAAATACTACACACCGGATATATCTAAAAATTATAACCACCACTAATATTAATCCGAATCAAAATATACAATATATCTAACCGACAAAATATATCTACACTGCTAATATTAATCCTAATAAAATTATACGATATATCTAACCGACGAAATATATCTACACTCCTAATATTAATCCGAATCAAAATATACAATATATTTAACAGACCAAATATATCTACACTCCTAATATTAATCCTAATAAAATTATACGATATATCTAACCGACAAAATATATCTACACTACTAATATTAATCCTAATAAAAATATACAATATATCTAACCGACAAAATATATCTACACTGCTAATATTAATCCTAATAAAATTATACGATATATCTAACCGACGAAATATATCTACACTCCTAATATTAATCCGAATCAAAATATACAATATATCTAACCGACCAAATATATCTACACTCCTAATATTAATCCTAATAAAATTATACGATATATCTAACCGACAAAATATATCTACACTGCTAATATTAATCCGAATCAAAATATACGATATATCTAACCGACAAAATATATCTACAATGCTAATATTAATCCTAATAAAATTATACGATATATCTAACCGACGAAATATATCTACACTAATGCAAACAAATATTATACATCTACCCACAAACTATATTCAAATTTAACCTAAAAAATTTAGGGATTAGGGTTTACCCTTGACGCGTGTGTAGCTCCCGCTGCCTGGCTTCAATCTAGCACCACCACCACTGCATCAACCCTCTCCTTGCCCAACAACAACATGCACCACCACTATCCACCATTGTTGACCACCATTGCTCCACCTCCACACCCCCAAACGCCTCCACAAACAGCTATCCCATCAACAGATCGGGATGCCTCAACCCTTCTCTACTCTATTTCTTCAATCTGTGAGCTTGTGGAGATTTTTTGTGGGTAAGATTCGGTGGTATTTTCGAACCAGAGGAAAGAACAGAGAGAGAAGCAATCAAGTGGAGGAAGAAGAAGAGGAAAATAAGAGAGCCGGGCGCGGCCTGCTTATCCAGCAGGTTTCAGCGTCTCCCGTGCCGAAACCCACCTTTCGGCACCGCTCGAGCCGAAAGCAGTGGGCCAGGCCTACCACCGCGGTCTGCGCGCATGCACTGTCGGCTGCGGCCCTGACGAAGCCTGACTTTCGGCCCCGCCGATGCCGAAACCTGGCTTTCGGCGTTGCCCGTGCCGAAAGCAGAGGGTTTCAGCCCGGCCGTTGCCGACGCCGCGCTATTTTCCAAAATTCTAGAAAACGCGCGCTATTTTCCGAATTAATGTTTAAAAAAATATTATTTAAAAAAAATCCGTTAATGCCCACACCATATTGCCACTATTGGGATGGGTTTACTGGAACTATCGGTGAGGAACTCTCTAAAATCTATCGGGGCAATCGTCACCTGTTAGGAAGAAGGGGAATATTAGCAAATTTTGTGCCAGCAACGTCTACAAATTAAACAAAATGTAATGTTTTCTACAAGTTGTAGTAATTACGAACAGCATTTACTTTTCACTCCTTAATTCAACATTGGTTTTACTTTTTCTTAATCTTAAGGTAATTGTTCATCGTCTATACATATATTAATTTTTATATCCCGTAGCAACGCACGGGCATTCAGCTAGTCATACATAAGATATCAACTATACAAATCATATAGTACGACAACAGTCCAAAGGTTATAACATCTTACTATGAATATATCATTCTGCAGTGCATCGTCGAGCAGTGCAGTCCCAAGTTGGACATCAATTGCCTTATTATTTGCGTATTCTGCCTTCTTATTTACTTCACCGCAATTGAAATGTTTACCAGAGCCAGAGTGATACTCAGTGTCACTATTCTTGTCAGCATCACCTAATTTTGGCCTCTTGTTTGCATCTTCATGTGCCCTTTTGGCAGGCCCAAAAGTTCTTTTACCCGTCACCTTTATTGAATATACATTCCCCTCGGAGTTGTCATCCTCCAATTTCCGCAAGGATTGGTCCAATTCTTCATAATCTAGCCGTGTTTCCTCATAAGTTGCATCCACACACCTTTTCATAGCACGCTCCTGTAAGAAAGAATGCAGGCAAAATTACATACAGTGGAATAATGCACAAACAGAAACACGATGTAAAACTGAAGCGCACCATGAAAGGCAAGGAAAAAAACGCTAGACTCTGGTATCTCATTGTCTTCTTCAATCACTTTGAGAATCTTTTCTTTCCCTCTGTTCAGAAGTTTTGCTTCATCATCATCATCATCATCATCATCATCATCATCATCATCATCGTTATCGCCGTCATCAGAGCTTTCATCACTACTGCTAGAATCATCATTTATGGAATTCATTTTTCTAGTAAGAAGAGCATGCTGTTGGAGTTGTCCTGTAATATCATCTCGAGTGCCTTCGTCTTGAACAGACAAGCCACCCTTCAAGATTCGCTTTGCCCATTTAGAATTATTCTTGTGCTTCAGTGTCATCCTTTCCTGATAACATTTGTGAGATAGATTAGCAGAGTTATGAGTGAGATATAAGAGAGAATTGTCAAAACAACTATGAATTACCTGTGCACGCTTAAATTCTATTTTCATAGCAGACTCTTTTGCAGCTTCAGGATCTGCCTCCAGGTCTGCTGAGGATACCTTCAATTTGTCCTTCTTCAACAACCGTAATATGTCCTAGACTTAATCTTCTTCACACGTTTTGCTTTCAATTCATGCCGAAACAGTAGGCTGCGCATTTTCGCAAGACGTTTTTGACGCTTTCTCACGTCCTCCACATACATCTACACAAATTCATGAACTTATTTAGCATAACAAGCTCCGAACTCCGAAGCTAGAAAATTAGTTGTACATATTATCACCAAATATGCTCAGTTAGCAAAAGTAATAACAACTAACACTGATACAATACCTAAATAAATTGGTGGAGTGAGATAAAGCAACATACCTTGTTGAGTTCCAAGATTTTGGCACCATCGTTCTTGTGTGCTTCCATCACTTTTGTGCTGTGTATAACCCCAGCCATCTTCTTCTCAAACGGTGATCTTGGTTCAAATTTGCTAGCAATTGCCCAGACAGTACTGACACCTAAGTTCAAATCATTTTTGAAGTAGAGCGTGGGAGCTTCTCGGTTGGCCTTTGTCAGAATAAATTAGAAGGTGATCATGTGTAATTTATTCTGACATCCCCCTTAATCAAAACTTGTACAAGTTTAGATTACGTTTGAATTCTGCTAAATTGTGAGGAGCCAAGGCCTTCGTAAAACCATCAGCAACTTGATCATGTGTGGAGATGAACCGAATATCAAGCATCTTCTGAGCCACTCTTGCACGGACAAAATGAAAATCAATTTCTGTATGTTTTGTCCTGGCATGGAAAACATGATTAGCAGATAAGTATGTGATAATCCCCAAGAGCAAGGAATCACTGTAGCACAATTCGATAAGTATTTGAGTGTCGAACCCACGAGGAGCTGAAGGTAAACTATCTATTCTCTAAAGCCCTATAACCCTCTTATATGGCCGTTTGTGCAAAGCAATAAGTTTAAATATGAAAGGAACTAACTAATGAAAGCAAGTGATGTGGAATGGGTTTATCTAGTAACAAGTTTCTCAATCAAGTTTCAAACGCAAGTTTCTTAGAGCAAGTTTCTCAAAGTAGCAAGTAGCAAATATCTCAAGTAGCAAATATCTCAAGGGAGCAAATGTTCTAGCAATTGTTATTTCATTCGTGTGGTTGTCACAATTAGTGAAGCACATGTTTCAGTCTTAATTGTTTCTTCTAGGAAGGAGCCATAAATAGGTGTAGCCAAGTAAATGAACTAAAACCCCTTATGATGGATCTCATGGCCAAGTAAATGAGCACACAAGAATTATTAAGACATAAAAGTCCCACCATAGCCTTAAGTTCTAAGGTCCCCTATATATATCCCCCAATAAAGTAACTTCATGACTCGGTCTCAGGTTTACATGTCCTCCCAAGTCTCCCTCACTCCATTACATTACCGGTGATCACCTTACATGCATTCCCCAACATATGTGTGCACTCATATATTGTACATAAAGACAATCATAAAAGATAACAAAACTTGTATGCAACCAATCAACGAACTATTTCACTATTGCCATGAACAAATCACTTCTCAAACATAGATGGGGAGACACAATAGATCAAGGGAATAGTATATTGCATCATATATCATGTTTGCCAAGAGTTTACAGTGGAGAGATGGAGATGATCTTGCTGTAGATGTTGATGATGAACACGCCGGAGGGGGGTGGAGCCCTCCGGAGGTGATTCCGGCGGCGTTTCCCCCCTCCGATCTTCTCCGGCGGCAGCCTTCTGACTCTCTGTTTCGTGGTTTTGTGTTTCTCCGCCGCCTCCTCCCGAAACTCCCCGGGGGACTATTTTTATAGCCGGTTTTAGGTCAAGACGAAGCCACGGAGACGAAAACGGACGGCATCGGAGCCACGAGGGGGAAAAGAGGGGTCCTCACGCGGCCAGGGAATCTGACCGCGTGGGGCCCTCTAGTTTCCAGCTGGTTGGGCTTCTGGTCTTCATTTTCAGCCCATTGCGTTCGTCTCGAAAATTCTGAACCGTGCTCTTTGGCCTTGCCCTTTTTGGAGTCCCGAAGCTCCCGGAAAGTCCGAAACACTAAAAAAGACGTTTTCTGGAAAACAGAGTTAGAACCAAAAGAGGGGGGATTGTTTAGAAAATCCCCGAAATCATTATAAAACATGAATATAACATCATATAAGTTGCAAATATGTAGGAATATCTAGTAATAACATGCAAAGTTCATGTATGCATTTTACATGCATCAACATCCCCAAGCTTAACCTATACTCGTCCTCGAGTATGAAGGTGATAAAACTAACATGGACTTTGCATTTTAATACTATCAATGGATATCAAAGATGATTACTATTGCTACATAAAGTCAAATGATTCATTCTCAAAGGAGTAGCAATATACAAGATAGATTATGAAGTGATATCAAATATTCAATGAAAGGATGTTCAATGATAATTCACAAAGTGTAACATAGAAGAAAGTACTATGGACCAAATGTATGCATAATGAAAAGTAAAAACATCCTATAATGGTCATAGAGTACTCTTGTAAATCTGAATATAAAAGGTGGACACTTTGGAAAGATAGATAAATAAGTAGAGGTAAAACATGAATAAGTTTCATCTAGCTTCCAAATGCTTCTACTTAAGTTAATGTTTGCAATGTGGTATCCATTGGTGTGGAGCTCTCATTACCCCTATCATAGCATCTTGAATGGTTAAAGTTTAAAGTGAAAGCAAATATGAGTAATGTGCTTGACAAAGTATGGGTTGAATGCCTCATGCCCCTTGAATACAAGTACCTCTCCAACTGGCTACTCAACTCGGGTCACAAAGCAAGTTCAAGTTAAAGTCATTGCAAGTAATAATAGCATCATTAAGAGTTGCTCCCGGGGTACCTCTTGTCCCAGGACATGGAACAAGCCCATGTCAAAATGACAAGACAAACAAACAAAATGGACAATCTCAGCACTCTTTTATTTACTATTGTTATAGCTTTTTATTGTGAAGTGCCTCACTGAAGGTCCACCGTGATATGTAAGTAAATTTCCACCATGAATGATGCATGGCTTGGGTTAGCCGCCCGGTGAGTCTCTCTAGCCATTTATACTTACTCCTCAAACTTACCAAGTTTCCACTTTTATTTCACACAATGTTAGGCATCCATAAACAAAAGTACATGATATCAACTAAATATAATTAAGAGCACTGTTGAAAGCTTGCCATGTGACAGCACATATGAGCTAACTCCCAACCAAGACTCTTGTCAAGCACACAACTTCATAATTTTAATCACAATGGTTCATGTTTATTAAGTGCAATGAAAGTAAAGTGTGCATCAAGTTCGTGAGAGCTTTTTAACCAACTTTTCCCATAACAATCAATAACATAAGCATTTTAATTTGGAAGCAAAGATAATACAATATAACATGATAAACATACTTGGAATAGCATAAAGCTAACAGGTAGATATGGTGGACTCACTGGAAAAACTTTGGTTGAAGGTGTTGGAAAACAAGTTTTTACTTGTTGGAATTTTTTGGGCTAGCAAAAGGGAGAAAGTTGACCGTCTAAATGCATGCATAAGTGTCCATAGAACTAACCAATCCATGTTAAACAAAGTAAAGTGACATTCAGCATCAAAACATGAATAAAAGATAGCTCTTGATAAAACACTTGCAAATTAATACTCATTAAAAAGCACATGAATCATGCAACTATATGTATCTTTTTGAATCAACTCAAACATCCCTTTCCCAATCTTTTTAATAGCATCCAACTTAATTCAACCCAAATTTCCAGTAGCTTTCTCATATATAAATGATAGTGGTGGTCTCAAGACAAACAAAAATCAAAATAAAAAGCAAATAAAAGACGCTCCAAGTTTATGTGATAGGGTGCATTGATCGAAAAACAGAAGTTAGACGTGTGCAAACCGAGAGTGTGTTGGTCCAGTGGGGTTGTCTTCACATCCCCAAGCTTATGGTCTTCACCATCCTTGGATAGCTCTTGGTGCATCTCCTCTAATCCCTGTGAAAAAACTTCAAAACACCGTTTCTCCCATTTCTTTTCTGTGGGGTGACATTAGTAGTGATAGACAAATGAATTGCTTGCTGCATAAAATCCTTAAACAAAAATTCATATGAATGTCCAGAAAGTGTATAATGTTGTATGCCTACTTATAAACTCAATTGGATCAAAAAGATTCAAGTTAAAAGTTCAAAGAATGCATCAAACAAAATGGGACAGAATCCGTCCAGAAAAACAGCAGCAGCAAAACGTATTTTTCTACCCTACTTAAATATGTCGAAAAAATCTGAAAAAATTCACGCTCACAGAGGATGAAAAGTTGCAACCACAGTTCAAATTTCAGCTCATTCGGAGTTACAGAATAGGAATTAAAAATCATACCGTGCACAGATTCGTGCTGGAATAAAATCTCCGAATGCAAAAAGCAACTTTTTCAAGCCAAAATAGGTAAAACTTGGCACTTTATTAAGAATTCCAGAAACTAAACTAAAAACTAAGTCTCTTGTTACAGCAAGAGGACACAAAGAAAATCAAAAGTAAAAACAACCGGGTTGCCTCCCGTAAAGCGCTTTCTTTATAGCCATATAGCTAGGCTTACTTACTTGGTATCAAGATGGTTGGAGTGAGGTGGCTTGGCATCCCCAAGCTTAAATTCTTGTACTTATTTGATATATGTAGGGTGAGCCTAGGGGTAACATCCCCAAGCTTGAGTGTTTGTCCCTCGTGATCTTTATTCATCACCCTCAACTCTTCCACTTGAAAGTTCTCTTCACACAAAACTCATCTTAAAACTTGATTAGAGGGGTTAGTGTCTCCATAAATGAAATCCTCATAGGTACAGCAAAGACATATCATGAGTTGATTCTACACATTAGCTAATATTACTATGGTTGTGTATTGCTCTTTGATCAATAGAACCACACAAAACACAAGTAATGAGAGTAATGCAAAATAAAGACAGAATCTGTCAAAAATGGACAGCCCGTAAAGAGTGAATTTTCAGAGGCACTTACGTTGCTCAAATCAGAAAACTTTGAACTAATGAAATGTGTATTAATAACTGAATATTGCTGTCGTAAAATATCAGGTCAAAATTCCTCTTCTGTGATTTTATACATTTTTCGCAGTGAAGCTCAGGCATCTGTTTTCTGGACAGCAAATCACTATTGTTTAATCCTACCTCTCAAAAGAGGTTATTCTTGCCATTAAGATGAAAAATAAGATACAAAGGTGATGTTACGGTAGTAAACAAGCACCTTGACTCAAAAACCCAAAACTTAAGCTGAAGATAAAAATAAAAAAGAAACAAAAAGAACCAAGCAAGAATCAAGAGAAACAATCAAAGAAGAAGGAAAATATTTTTGTTGTTTTTGATTTAGCAAAAAGGCAAAAGGAGAAGCAAATATATACAACATAAACACTCTTTTTATTTGGTTTTAGCTTTGGGAAAAGTTTTAATGATAGAGACTTTGCAACGGTTCCATTGGCATGAACAACACATGTTCAAGGTCGACCCCAACTTCTCCATTACTCATCCTTCTCATTTACTTTCCCAAATTTTATATAAAATGAAAATCTTAAACTAATTGTCACAAAACAGTAGGTAAAGATATTTTACATGTTGTAAAGATATAAAGGTGTGCTCAAACCGAATAGGAAATTAAAGCATAAGGAACACACCACAGAATATTAAACAATTTACTTTTAAGTCTAACTCTCTTCCTATGCATTGGAATTTTATATATGAATAAATAACAACAAATTTGAGGTAACCAATGCATATAATAATCAATAGCTTGCATTTTAAATAACATAGAAACATAAAGGGGATTCTTATCTCTTCCTCTCTCATAATAGTTGCAAGCATTAAAGTTAAACATAACCACATAGTTTTGAATAGAATCACCACATAAAGACTTATCATCTAATGAGCATAATGGATCATCAAACTCAATTAAATCACTTTCATCCTCAATAGTAGGTGGACTGAAAATATCATATACATCATTGTAATCATCATAAATGGGAGACATAGTATCATCAAAATAAATTTTCTCTTCCAAACTTGGGGGACTAAAAATATCATATTCATCAAAACAAACTTCCCCAAGCTTAAGGTTTTCCTTAGCATTAGCAATAAAGGTGTTCAACGAATTAGTACTACCACAAACATGATTGTTATGCAAATAAAATTTAATTTTCTCCTCAAACACTTCATGTCCTAACTCAAGATAGATATTATACAGTTCTATAATTGTTTGGTTGTTTTCCATTTTATAATAATGTTTTAGATTTATATGTTAGTATGCAATGCAAACAAGAATAAAAGCTTAGCACAACGCTCCCCGGCAACGGCGCCAGAAAAGTGCTTGATAATTCTCCAAACATCATAATTTGTGCCATCGAATATAAGAGTGGGATCGTGCACTAATTCTCTAAACGACATCTTTACTCTCTAGGCGGTAAAGCCCAAAAAGAGAGCCCAGGCTCTGATACCAATTGAAAGGACAATGATGTCGCCTAGAGGGGGGGGGGTGAATAGGCGATTTAAAACTTTTCTGTTTTAGGCTTGATAATTGCGGAATAAAACTATGTGTTTAAATTAACAAGCCAACAATCTAAATAAACTAGGCTCACCTATGTGCACCAACAACTTATGCTAAGCAAGACAAGCAACAAGGTGATAGCAATAAAGAATGCTTCAAGCACGAAGGCTATCACAATGTAAAGTGCATAAGTAAAGAGCTCGGGTATAGAAATAACCGAGGCACGCGGAGACGAGGATGTATTCCCGAGTTCCTCCTTTTAGGGGAGTACGTCTCGTTGGAGAGGTGTGAACCAACACAATGGTTCAACAACCACAAAGGTTTCACCTTCTTCTCCGATGAACCGTACCACAAAGGTTTGGTTCACCTTCCACTATCGGAATCCTTCGAGGCGGAAATCTGGAGCCTTTCCACAACGATCCGGGCACAACCCACAACGGGATTGGGGCTCCCGAACAGCTACAAGTGACCACACAAGGGTCTCAACCACCACACGGGCGTCTAGGGTCCAAAGACCCAAGAGTAACAAGTTCACAAGCTTTCAACTTCCACGAATCTTCGTGGAGAGCACAAACCGATGCAATGAAGCAATGGCAAGAGCACAAGGCTCAAATCCTTCACTCTCAAATCCCACCACAAGCAACTAATGCTTATGGGGGGAGAAGAGAGGAAGAACAAAGTAGGAGAAACACCAAGAACTCCAAGATCAAGATCTACTAGGTTCCCCTCACTTAGAGGAGAGATGGATTGGTGGAAATGTAGATCTAGATCTCCTCTCACAAATCCCTCAAAGATATGCAAGAATCATGGGAGGAATTGGGAGAGGGGCAAGCTTTCCAAGGTCAACAATGGAGGAGAGAGGGGGAAAACGTGCTTGGAAGAGCTAAGTGGCTGAAGGTAGGTGGAGGGGTATTTATACCCCTCCCAGAAAAAGAGGCGTTGCAGCCACTTAGTCCGGAGTTTCTGGTCTGGGAGGCCGGAGACTCCGGCCCGGGCGGAGACTCCGGACCAGAAGGGCGGAGACTCCGGACGCAGAAAGTCAGGAAAACGCCGATGCAGAAAAACTCATACCGGAGACTCCGGACCACGAAGGCCGGAGACTCCGGCCGGGCGGAGACTCCGGGGATACTCCGGACCAACTCCGACGCTATACCGCAAGTGCCGTCCGCGGGGCACTTCGCTCTAAAACCAGGGAGACCGGAGACTCTGGCCCAGAGGCCGGAGACTCCGGACAGGAAAAACAACAGCAGAAAAGCAAAGCCTGAAATGCAATAACTTTTGCAAGGAAGCTCCAAACGAGATGAAACCAACGAGGTTGGAAAGGTAGCGACAAGAGCTTCCTCTCTGTTTCGTGGTTTTGTGTTTCTCCGCCGCCTCCTCCCGAAACTCCCCGGGGGACTATTTTTATAGCCGGTTTTAGGTCAAGATGAAGCCACGGAGACGAAAACGGACGGCATCGGAGCCACGAGGGGGAAAGAGGGGTCCTCACGCGGCCAGGGAATCTGACCGCGTGGGGCCCTCTAGTTTCCAGCTGGTTGGGCTTCTGGTCTTCATTTTCAGCCCATTGCGTTCGTCTCAAAAATTCTGAACCGTGCTCTTTGGCCTTGCCCTTTTTGGAGTCCCGAAGCTCCCGGAAAGTCCGAAACACTAAAAAAGACGTTTTCTGGAAAACAGGGTTAGAACCAAAAGAGGAGGATTGTTTAGAAAATCCCCGAAATCATTATAAAACATGAATATAACATCATATAAGTTGCAAATTTGTAGGAATATCTAGTAATAACATGCAAAGTTCATGTATGCATTTTACATGCATCAACATCCCCAAGCTTAACCTATACTCGTCCTCGAGTATGAAGGTGATAAAACTAACATGGACTTTGCATTTAATACTATCAATGGATATCAAAGATGATTACTATTGCTACATAAAGTCAAATGATTCATTCTCAAAGGAGTAGGAATATACAAGATAGATTATGAAGTGATATCAAATATTCAATGAAAGGATGTTCAATGATAATTCACAAAGTGTAACATAGAAGAAAGTATTATGGACCAAATGTATGCATAATGAAAAGTAAAAACATCCTATAATGGTCATAGAGTACTCTTGTAAATCTGAATATAAAGGTGGACACTTTGAAAAGATAGATAAATAAGTAGAGGTAAAACATGAATAAGTTTCATCTAGCTTCCAAATGCTTCTACTTAAGTTAATGTTTGCATTGTGGTATCCATTGGTGTGGAGCTCTCATTACCCCTATCATAGCATCTTGAATGGTTAAAGTTTAAAGTGAAAGCAAATATGAGTAATGTGCTTGACAAAGTATGGGTTGAATGCCTCATGCCCCTTGAATACAAGTACCTCTCCAACTGGTTACTCAACTCGGGTCACAAAGCAAGTTCAAGTTAAAGTCATTGCAAGTAATAATAGCATCATTAAGAGTTGCTCCCGGGGTACCTCTTGTCCCAGGACATGGAACAAGCCCATGTCAAAATGACAAGACAAACAAACAAAATGGACAATCTCATCACTCTTTTATTTACTATTGTTATAGCTTTTTATTGTGAAGTGCCTCACTGAAGGTCCACCGTGATATGTAAGTAAATTTCCACCATGAATCATGGGAGGAATTGGAGAGGGGCAAGCTTTCCAAGGTCAACAATGGATGAGAGAGGGGGAAAACGTGCTTGGAAGAGCTAAGTGGCTGAAGGTAGGTGGAGGGTATTTATACCCCTCCCAGAAAAAGAGCCGTTGCAACCACTTAGTCCGGAGTTTCCGGTCTGGGAGGCCGGAGACTCCGGCCGGGCGGAGACTCCGGACCAGAAGGGCGGAGACTCCGGACGCAGAAAGTCAGGAAAACGCCGATGCAGAAAAACTCATACCGGAGACTCCGGACCACGAAGGCCGGAGACTCCGGCCGGGCGGAGACTCCGGGGATACTCCGGACCAACTCCGGATGCTATACCGCAAGTGCCGTCCGCGGGGCACTTCGCTCTAAAACCAGGGAGACCGGAGACTCTGGCCCAGAGGCCGGAGACTCCGGATAGGAAAAACAACAGCAGAAAAGCAAAGCCTGAAATGCAATAACTTTTGCAAGGAAGCTCCAAACGAGATGAAACCAACGAGGTTGGAAAGGTAGCGACAAGAGCTTCCTCTCTGTTTCGTGGTTTTGTGTTTCTCTCCGCCGCCTCCTCCCGAAACTCCCCGGGGGACTATTTTTATAGCCGGTTTTAGGTCAAGATGAAGCCACGGAGACGAAAACGGACGGCATCGGAGCCACGAGGGGGAAAAGAGGGGTCCTCACGCGGCCAGGGAATCTGACCGCGTGGGGCCCTCTAGTTTCCAGCTGGTTGGGCTTCTGGTCTTCATTTTCAGCCCATTGCGTTCGTCTCAAAAATTCTGAACCGTGCTCTTTGGCCTTGCCCTTTTTGGAGTCCCGAAGCTTCCGGAAAGTCCGAAACACTAAAAAAAGACGTTTTCTGGAAAACAGGGTTAGAACCAAAAGAGGGGGATTGTTTAGAAAATCCCCGAAATCATTATAAAACATGAATATAACATCATATAAGTTGCAAATATGTAGGAATATCTAGTAATAACATGCAAAGTTCATGTATGCATTTTACATGCATCAACATCCCCAAGCTTAACCTATACTCGTCCTCGAGTATGAAGGTGATAAAACTAACATGGACTTTGCATTTTAATACTATCAATGGATATCAAAGATGATTACTATTGCTACATAAAGTCAAATGATTCATTCTCAAAGGAGTAGGAATATACAAGATAGATTATGAAGTGATATCAAATATTCAATGAAAGGATGTTCAATGATAATTCACAAAGTGTAACATAGAAGAAAGTATTATGGACCAAATGTATGCATAATGAAAAGTAAAAACATCCTATAATGGTCATAGAGTACTCTTGTAAATCTGAATATAAAAGGTGGACACTTTGAAAAGATAGATAAATAAGTAGAGGTAAAACATGAATAAGTTTCATCTAGCTTCCAAATGCTTCTACTTAAGTTAATGTTTGCATTGTGGTATCCATTGGTGTGGAGCTCTCATTACCCTATCATAGCATCTTGAATGGTTAAAGTTTAAAGTGAAAGCAAATATGAGTAATGTGCTTGACAAAGTATGGGTTGAATGCCTCATGCCCCTTGAATACAAGTACCTCTCCAACTGGTTACTCAACTCGGGTCACAAAGCAAGTTCAAGTTAAAGTCATTGCAAGTAATAATAGCATCATTAAGAGTTGCTCCCGGGTACCTCTTGTCCCAGGACATGGAACAAGCCCATGTCAAAATGACAAGACAAACAAACAAAATGGACAATCTCAGCACTCTTTATTTACTATTGTTATAACTTTTTATTGTGAAGTGCCTCACTGAAGGTCCACCGTGATATGTAAGTAAATTTCCACCATGAATCATGGGAGGAATTGGGAGAGGGGCAAGCTTTCCAAGGTCAACAATGGATGAGAGAGGGGGAAAACGTGCTTGGAAGAGCTAAGTGGCTGAAGGTAGGTGGAGGGGTATTTATACCCCTCCCAGAAAAAGAGCCGTTGCAACCACTTAGTCCGGAGTTTCCGGTCTGGGAGGCCGAGACTCCGGCCCGGGCGGAGACTCCGGACCAGAAGGGCGGAGACTCCGGACGCAGAAAGTCAGGAAAACGCCGATGCAGAAAAACTCATACCGGAGACTCCGGACCACGAAGGCCGGAGACTCCGGCCGGCGGAGACTCCGGGGATACTCCGGACCAACTCCGGACGCTATACCGCAAGTGCCGTCCGCGGGGCACTTCGCTCTAAAACCAGGGAGACCGGAGACTCTGGCCCAGAGGCCGGAGACTCCGGATAGGAAAAACAACAACAGCAGAAAAGCAAAGCCTGAAATGCAATAACTTTTGCAAGGAAGCTCCAAACGAGATGAAACCAACGAGGTTGGAAAGGTAGCGACAAGAGCTTCCTCTCTGTTTCGTGTTTTGTGTTTCTCCGCCGCCTCCTCCCGAAACTCCCCGGGGGACTATTTTTATAGCCGGTTTTAGGTCAAGATGAAGCCACGGAGACGAAAACGGACGGCATCGGAGCCACGAGGGGGAAAAGAGGGGTCCTCACGCGGCCAGGGAATTTGACCGCGTGGGGCCCTCTAGTTTCCAGCTGGTTGGGCTTCTGGTCTTCATTTTCAGCCCATTGCGTTCGTCTCAAAAATTCTGAACCGTGCTCTTTGGCCTTGCCCTTTTTGGAGTCCCGAAGCTTCCGGAAAGTCCGAAACACTAAAAAAGACGTTTTCTGGAAAACAGGGTTAGAACCAAAAGAGGGGGATTGTTTAGAAAATCCCCGAAATCATTATAAAACATGAATATAACATCATATAAGTTGCAAATATGTAGGAATATCTAGTAATAACATGCAAAGTTCATGTATGCATTTTACATGCATCAACATCCCCAAGCTTAACCGATGCAGAAAGTCAGGAAAACGCCGATGCAGAAAAACTCATACCGGAGACTCCGGACCACGAAGGCCGGAGACTCCGGCCGGGCGGAGACTCCGGGGATACTCCGGACCAACTCCGGACGCTATACCGCAAGTGCCGTCCGCGGGGCACTTCGCTCCAAAACCAGGGAGACCGGAGACTCTGGCCCAGAGGCCGGAGACTCCGGACAGGAAAAACAACAGCAGAAAAGCAAAGCCTGAAATGCAATAACTTTTGCAAGGAAGCTCCAAACGAGATGAAACCAACGAGGTTGGAAAGGTAGCGACAAGAGCTTCCTCTCTGTTTCGTGGTTTTGTGTTTCTCCGCCGCCTCCTCCCGAAACTCCCCGGGGGACTATTTTATAGCCGGTTTTAGGTCAAGATGAAGCCACGGAGACGAAAACGGACGGCATCGGAGCCACGAGGGGAAAAGAGGGGTCCTCACGCGGCCAGGGAATTTGACCGCGTGGGGCCCTCTAGTTTCCAGCTGGTTGGGCTTCTGGTCTTCATTTTCAGCCCATTGCGTTCGTCTCAAAAATTCTGAACCGTGCTCTTTGGCCTTGCCCTTTTTGGAGTCCCGAAGCTTCCGGAAAGTCCGAAACACTAAAAAAGACGTTTTCTGGAAAACAGGGTTAGAACCAAAAGAGGGGGATTGTTTAGAAAATCCCCGAAATCATTATAAAACATGAATATAACATCATATAAGTTGCAAATATGTAGGAATATCTAGTAATAACATGCAAAGTTCATGTATGCATTTTACATGCATCAACATCCCCAAGCTTAACCTATACTCGTCCTCGAGTATGAAGGTGATAAAACTAACATGGACTTTGCATTTTAATACTATCAATGGATATCAAAGATGATTACTATTGCTACATAAAGTCAAATGATTCATTCTCAAAGGAGTAGGAATATACAAGATAGATTATGAAGTGATATCAAATATTCAATGAAAGGATGTTCAATGATAATTCACAAAGTGTAACATAGAAGAAAGTATTATGGACCAAATGTATGCATAATGAAAAGTAAAAACATCCTATAATGGTCATAGAGTACTCTTGTAAATCTGAATATAAAAGGTGGACACTTTGAAAAGATAGATAAATAAGTAGAGGTAAAACATGAATAAGTTTCATCTAGCTTCCAAATGCTTCTACTTAAGTTAATGTTTGCATTGTGGTATCCATTGGTGTGGAGCTCTCATTACCCCTATCATAGCATCTTGAATGGTTAAAGTTTAAAGTGAAAGCAAATATGAGTAATGTGCTTGACAAAGTATGGGTTGAATGCCTCATGCCCCTTGAATACAAGTACCTCTCCAACTGGTTACTCAACTCGGGTCACAAAGCAAGTTCAAGTTAAAGTCATTGCAAGTAATAATAGCATCATTAAGAGTTGCTCCCGGGGTACCTCTTGTCCCAGGACATGGAACAAGCCCATGTCAAAATGACAAGACAAACAAACAAAATGGACAATCTCAGCACTCTTTTATTTACTATTGTTATAACTTTTTATTGTGAAGTGCCTCACTGAAGGTCCACCGTGATATGTAAGTAAATTTCCACCATGAATCATGGGAGGAATTGGGAGAGGGGCAAGCTTTCCAAGGTCAACAATGGATGAGAGAGGGGAAAACGTGCTTGGAAGAGCTAAGTGGCTGAAGGTAGGTGGGGGTATTTATACCCCTCCCAGAAAAAGAGCCGTTGCAACCACTTAGTCCGGAGTTTCCGGTCTGGGAGGCCGAGACTCCGGCCCGGGCGGAGACTCCGGACCAGAAGGGCGGAGACTCCGGACGCAGAAAGTCAGGAAAACGCCGATGCAGAAAAACTCATACCGGAGACTCCGGACCACGAAGGCCGGAGACTCCGGCCGGGCGGAGACTCCGGGGATACTCCGGACCAACTCCGGACGCTATACCGCAAGTGCCGTCCGCGGGGCACTTCGCTCTAAAACCAGGAGACCGGAGACTCTGGCCCAGAGGCCGGAGACTCCGGATAGGAAAAACAACAACAGCAGAAAAGCAAAGCCTGAAATGCAATAACTTTTGCAAGGAAGCTCCAAACGAGATGAAACCAACGAGGTTGGAAAGGTAGCGACAAGAGCTTCCTCTCTGTTTCGTGGTTTTGTGTTTCTCCGCCGCCTCCTCCCGAAACTCCCCGGGGGACTATTTTTATAGCCGGTTTTAGGTCAAGATGAAGCCACGGAGACGAAAACGGACGGCATCGGAGCCACGAGGGGAAAAGAGGGGTCCTCACGCGGCCAGGGAATTTGACCGCGTGGGGCCCTCTAGTTTCCAGCTGGTTGGGCTTCTGGTCTTCATTTTCAGCCCATTGCGTTCGTCTCAAAAATTCTGAACCGTGCTCTTTGGCCTTGCCCTTTTTGGAGTCCCGAAGCTTCCGGAAAGTCCGAAACACTAAAAAAGACGTTTTCTGGAAAACAGGGTTAGAACCAAAAGAGGGGGATTGTTTAGAAAATCCCCGAAATCATTATAAAACATGAATATAACATCATATAAGTTGCAAATATGTAGGAATATCTAGTAATAACATGCAAAGTTCATGTATGCATTTTACATGCATCAACATCCCCAAGCTTAACCGATGCAGAAAGTCAGGAAAACGCCGATGCAGAAAAACTCATACCGGAGACTCCGGACCACGAAGGCCGAGACTCCGGCCGGGCGGAGACTCCGGGGATACTCCGGACCAACTCCGGACGCTATACCGCAAGTGCCGTCCGCGGGGCACTTCGCTCCAAAACCAGGGAGACCGGAGACTCTGGCCCAGAGGCCGGAGACTCCGGACAGGAAAAACAACAGCAGAAAAGCAAAGCCTGAAATGCAATAACTTTTGCAAGGAAGCTCCAAACGAGATGAAACCAACGAGGTTGGAAAGGTAGCGACAAGAGCTTCCTCTCTGTTTCGTGGTTTTGTGTTTCTCCGCCGCCTCCTCCCGAAACTCCCCGGGGGACTATTTTTATAGCCGGTTTTAGGTCAAGATGAAGCCACGGAGACGAAAACGGACGGCATCGGAGCCACGAGGGGGAAAAGAGGGGTCCTCACGCGGCCAGGGAATTTGACCGCGTGGGGCCCTCTAGTTTCCAGCTGGTTGGGCTTCTGGTCTTCATTTTCAGCCCATTGCGTTCGTCTCAAAAATTCTGAACCGTGCTCTTTGGCCTTGCCCTTTTTGGAGTCCCGAAGCTTCCGGAAAGTCCGAAACACTAAAAAAGACGTTTTCTGGAAAACAGGGTTAGAACCAAAAGAGGGGGATTGTTTAGAAAATCCCCGAAATCATTATAAAACATGAATATAACATCATATAAGTTGCAAATATGTAGGAATATCTAGTAATAACATGCAAAGTTCATGTATGCATTTTACATGCATCAACATCCCCAAGCTTAACCGATGCAGAAAGTCAGGAAAACGCCGATGCAGAAAAACTCATACCGGAGACTCCGGACCACGAAGGCCGGAGACTCCGGCCGGGCGGAGACTCCGGGGATACTCCGGACCAACTCCGGACGCTATACCGCAAGTGCCGTCCGCGGGGCACTTCGCTCTAAAACCAGGGAGACCGGAGACTCTGGCCCAGAGGCCGGAGACTCCGGATAGGAAAAACAACAACAGCAGAAAAGCAAAGCCTGAAATGCAATAACTTTTGCAAGGAAGCTCCAAACGAGATGAAACCAACGAGGTTGGAAAGGTAGCGACAAGAGCTTCCTCTCTATTTCGTGGTTTTGTGTTTCTCCGCCGCCTCCTCCCGAAACTCCCCGGGGACTATTTTTATAGCCGGTTTTAGGTCAAGATGAAGCCACGGAGACGAAAACGGACGGCATCGGAGCCACGAGGGGGAAAAGAGGGGTCCTCACGCGGCCAGGGAATTTGACCGCGTGGGGCCCTCTAGTTTCCAGCTGGTTGGGCTTCTGGTCTTCATTTTCAGCCCATTGCGTTCGTCTCAAAAATTCTGAACCGTGCTCTTTGGCCTTGCCCTTTTTGGAGTCCCGAAGCTTCCGGAAAGTCCGAAACACTAAAAAAGACGTTTTCTGGAAAACAGGGTTAGAACCAAAAGAGGGGATTGTTTAGAAAATCCCCGAAATCATTATAAAACATGAATATAACATCATATAAGTTGCAAATATGTAGGAATATCTAGTAATAACATGCAAAGTTCATGTATGCATTTTACATGCATCAACATCCCCAAGCTTAACCGATGCAGAAAGTCAGGAAAACGCCGATGCAGAAAAACTCATACCGGAGACTCCGGACCACGAAGGCCGGAGACTCCGGCCGGGCGGAGACTCCGGGGATACTCCGGACCAACTCCGGACGCTATACCGCAAGTGCCGTCCGCGGGGCACTTCGCTCCAAAACCAGGGAGACCGGAGACTCTGGCCCAGAGGCCGGAGACTCCGGACAGGAAAAACAACAGCAGAAAAGCAAAGCCTGAAATGCAATAACTTTTGCAAGGAAGCTCCAAACGAGATGAAACCAACGAGGTTGGAAAGGTAGCGACAAGAGCTTTCCTACAAATAGTGGAAATATTAAGGGTCACAAATATGGAGGAGATATCACACATGGGAGGTGTGGACCTTATCTCGAGGAGGACCGGTAATATTTCCAACACCGAGAACGCAACAAGTTTTCCATCCGGACTCCGTTTTCAATGATCTTGGGCTTGCTCCGAAGATAATCACAAGCACAACAAGATCATGCATATACACATCATAGTCCATCATGTGAGGAGGATAACACAAGAGGAGAGTTTGACCTCTCTACAAGAGACGAACCGGTAAATCCTCCAACATCAAAAACACCACAAGATATCCAAATGAAATCCGTTTTTGATGAACTAGAGCTTGGTATGGAGATGAACACAAGCTCTAAATTCTCACATGAATAAAAGCCAAATAAGAACCAAGAAAGATGATATGCCAAATATGCAAAGGTTTGAGATCTCCACAAAGGTGCGATCAAGTTACTCACTTGAGACCCCCTCTTGATAGTACGCCGTCTATCCTATAAATCGGTCTCCCACTAACACCACGAGACCGGTAAAATAAAAAACCTATCAAGATCATACCTTTGCCTTGCGCATTCCACTTGAGCTCGAAGATGACGATCTTGACTCTCTCAAGTTGGAACACCTTTCTTGATTGTGCTTGCTAGCACATGCTTGATGAAGACTTCTCCAAATACTCCCCCATACACCATTATGGGAGAGCCTTGCTAAACTCCGTCTTCATGAATCCAATTGCACTTCATCTTCTTATCTTGATATAGATGATGGCTTGGAGATAAACATGAAGTTCACTCAATCTTCTTTTCCAAGCCATGCTTGCAATAAGCTCAACTCTTCACATGACCATTCTTCATATAAACCCTTGGATGGAACCTTGGTCATCATGAAATCTTCTAGAGTCCAACACATGAACTCCAATCTTTACCTATGGACAAGATCTACAAGTATATCTCAATGCAAACATTAGTCCATAAGGATTGTCATTAATTACCAAAACCACGCATGGGGCAACACATGCCCTTTCAATGTGGCACCCATATCATCGCACCATAAACATGGTACTTCATTAACCTTCACACCAAGTTCTTTGAGAATAGTTTCCACCCATAAAACTTCAGCTGTGGCATTAGCCAGAGATTTGTATTCAGCTTTTGTACTTGATCTAGACATGGTTGGTTGTTTCTTAGCACTCCATGATATAAGGTTTGGTCCAAATAATATGGCAAATCCCCCCGTGGACCTCCTGTCATCAACACAACCTGCCCAATCTGCGTTTGAGAAAGCACTAATTAATGTAGATGAGGACTTTCTAAAGGTGAGTCCTGTGGTACAAGTATCTTTGATATACCGCAATATTCGTTTGACTGTTGTGCAATGAACTGTAGTAGGAGCATGTAAGAATTGACAGACTTTGTTAACTGAGAATGAAATATCAGGCCTAGTCAGTGTCAAATATTGCAAACCTCCTACTATACTTCTGTACCGTGTAACATCATCAGTACCGAGTGCTTCTCCTTCATGTGCTGATATTTTTCGGATGGAGACAAGGGTGTGGGTGACGGTTTGCAATTTTTCATACCAACTTTTGCTAATAATTCCGAGGCATATTTTTCTTGGGTAAGGACAAGTCAATTATCAATTTTCCTTACTTCAATACCCAAAAAATAATGTAAATCTCATAAATCCTTGATAGCAAAGTGTGTGTTTATATCATGAACTAGAATAGAAATGGCTTGACTTGATGAACTTGTGACTATGATATCATCCACATCAATAAGCACAAACACCATGATACCTGACTTGTGATAGATAAACAAGGACGTGTCTCCTCGAGATGGCTGGAAACCCAAATGTTGCAATTTTGTACTCAAGCGAGAGTACCATGCTCTCGGTGCCTGTTTGAGACCATTTAGTGCTTTGTCCAACTTACAAATGTGGTGAGGGACATTAGCATCTTCATACCCAGGAGGTTGTTTCATGTATACTTCCTCTTCCAGAATGCCATGAAGAAACGCATTCTTAACATCAAGTTGTCGAAGACTCCAGCCCTTGGAAACAACAATGGACAAAACAAGTCGAATAGTAGCTACTTTAACAACTGGACTAAAAGTATCTTCATAGTCCATGCCAAAGCGTTGCTTGAACCCTTTTGCTACCAAACGAGCTTTGTACCTATCTATAGAGCCATCGGAATTTTTCTTGATTTTGCATACCCATTTGCAGTCAATTATATTTTTACCAAGATGTGATGGAACCAAATGCCACGTCTTGTTTTTCATTAGTGCATCATATTCTTCATCCATCTCCTTGCGCCAATTATTGTTGCTGAGTGCTTCATGCAGGTTATCCGGCTCACCCATCGCCTTGCGCCAATTATTGTTGCTGAGTGCTTCATGCAGGTTATCCGGCTCACCTGTAGTACACAAAAAGTGTATCGAATAGTGCGACCAGAAGTGTTGTAGCGAACAGTACCATCTATGATTTTTCTAGGCTGCACAATGCCCTTTTGTAGCCTTCGCTCTTCCTCCCCACTTGCTTAAGTCCTCTCTAGATGCGTCGTACGTCACACTACGACCGAAGTTATCCCTCTCCACTTTTGGAAGTGGGGGCTACAACACCATTGATCTTTTCTTCTGCTGCTGGACACTCTTACCACTAGTGGAAAACTGGCCATCGGTTCGGCCATTTAGTCCCGGTTCCATTACGAACACGGACTAATGGGGGCACTAGTCCCGGTTCAAATGGTTAGGACGCCAGCCAGCTCCAGTCTCGGTTCGAATGGGACCTTTAGTCCCGGTTCGTGATACGAACCTGTACTAAAGGGTCGTGGCAGACGGCCGCAGAGGTGGGGCCAGCGCGAGCACCCTTTAGTACCGGTTCGTAACACGAACCGATACTAAAGATGGACCTTTAGTACCGGTTCGTGATACGAACTGGTACTAAAGTATTCCCTATATCATCTTCCACCCTGAGCCAGCCATCTCCATTTTTGAGCTCGAGTTCATCACCATTTTCTAATCCGTTTCCTCTCCCGAGCTCGAGTTCATCCCCATTTTTTTCACCATTTGTCAAGATTGGCGGCGCCCCATCTATCCAAGGGTTAGCAACTTCATCCTTTCTTCCGGCGTTGCTAGTTTAGCTCATTTCATTTTTCTAGTGCTAGCTAGGTGTTTGATGAAATGCCTAAGTTAGAGAGTTCATTTGTTTTATATACAATCTGAGCTCAAATTAAAGTATGATTTTTGGGTTTTAGTGTCGTCCCGTCCCCGTCCCCGTCCCCGTCCTCACCGCCGTCGATCGCCCGCGCCGTCCCGTCACTGGCACCACCTCGGTGAGCCTCTTGTTTTATCTTTTATTTTTAAAAAAAATCTTAGTTGTATGATTTAGATGCATAGTTATTACTCGTATAATATTCTTACTTGTATGATTGTTTTTTATATGTATAGTGCCATGATTTTGATATCCGTCTCCGTCGGCCTCGTCCGGTCTATGGTTCGAATGTGGTATACTTTTATAACTATTTGTTTCATTTCGTGTTTATGACAATTATGCCGACCAACTTGACATAGATATTTTTATCTAGGAGGTAGTTGAACCGGAAATTCCCACCGACCCTCTTGTCGAGATGCTAAATTTATTTGAAAAAGAAAACAATGATTTGAAAGAAAAATTGAAAAGAAGTGAAGATCTTTGTCTCCAATGCCTAGAAGAGAAGATGAAATTAGAGTTCAAGCTTGCTGACATCGTCGATGATCACCAGATCAAGATGGATGCAATGCGCTTAAAGATTAGAAAATATGCCATTAATCAAGAGGCTTGGTATCATTATGTTGTTGGTTAAGTAATTACCTTAGTTGCGATTTTGATCGCATTTGTTGTTGGATTTAAATTCTTTAGATAGTTGTATGTTAGTTTCATTGTATGTTTTATGAGAACTATGTATTACATTTGGTCAATACTCTACTTTGCTTTTAATGTGATGAACTTGTATTAATTAATTTGGTCACTTATCTATTCATGATGTAGTGTAATGGTTTTTGATATACGTATATAATGCAGATGAGCCGGCAATGGATGTACGGTGACCGACGCAGTCCCGAGTTCATTATTGGCATGCATAATTTTCTCCATGTGGCTGAGGCAAACAGGCGGGCGAATGGTTTTATTTGTTGTCCATGTAGTGTCTATAAGAATACGAGGGATTACTCTACCTCAAAAACCCTTCACGCCCACTTGTTGCAGTCCGGTTTCATGTCCGGCTATAATTGTTGGACCAAGCACGGAGAAAGAGGGGTTATAATGGAAAACAATGAAGAAGATTAGGATAATGACAACTATCCTATGTTCACTGAACACGGTGGTACTACAATGGGGGAAGACGAAGCTGAAGAAGAGCCCATTGTTGATGAGCCCGATGATGATCTTCGTCGGGCCATTCATGATGCACAGATAAACTACGAAAGTGAAAATGGAAGGAATGTTAGAGGATCACAAAAAATTGTTGTACCCAAATTGCGAAGATGGCCAGAAAAAGCTGGGTACCACATTGGAATTGCTGCAATGGAAGGCAGAGAATGGTCTATCTGACAAGGGATTTGAAAAGTTGCTGAAAATATTAAAGAAGATGCTTCCAAGGGATAACGTATTGCCCCCCAGTACGTACGAAGCAAAGAAGATTGCCTGTCCTCTAGGATTAGAGGTGCAGAAGATACATGCATGCATCAATGACTGCATCCTCTACCGCGGTGAGGAGTACGAGAATTTGAATGCATGCCCGGTATGCGGTGCATTGCGGTATAAGATCAGGCGAGATGACCCTGGTGATGTTGAGGGCGAGCCACGCCCCAGGAAGAGGGTTCCTGCCAAGGTGATGTGGTATGCTCCTATAATACCACGGTTGAAACGTTTGATCCAAAACAAAGAGCATGCCAAGTTGTTGCGATGGCACAAAGAAGACCATAAGAAAGACGTGATGCTGAGACACCCCGCTGATGGGTCGCAGTGGAGAAAAATCGACAGAGAGTTCCCAACATTTTCAGATGACGCAAGGAACTTAAGGTTTGGTCTAAGTACAGATGGCTTTAATCCTTTTGGGGAGCTGAGCTCCAGTCATAGCACCTGTCCTGTGACCCTATGTATTTATAACCTTCCTCCTTGGTTGTACATGAAGCGGAAGTTTATTATGATGCCAGTGCTCATCCAAGGCCCAAAGCAACCCGGCAACGACATTGATGTGTACCTGAGGCCATTGGTTGAAGAACTTTTATAGTTGTGACGTGAAGAAGGTGTACGTGTGTGGGATGAGCACAAACAACAGGAATTTGACATACAAGCGTTGTTGTTTGTAACCATAAATGATTGGCCTGCTCTTAGTAACATTTCAGGACCGTCAAACAAGGGATACAATGCATGCACGCACTGTTTAAGTCAGATTGAAAGTATATATTTGGCAAACAAGAATGTGTACCCGGGGCATCGTCGATTTCTTCCAAACAAGCATCCAGTAAGAAAGAAATGCAAGCATTTCAAAGGTGAGTGTAACAGCCCGAAGTTTGAGAACCTTAAAACCTGTGTATTTTTTTTCCACTTTTGTGTTCATTGCATCATGGCATTCATGCATCATGTTGTTGCTAGGGAATTTTTGCTAGGGAATTGTGTGGTTGCTAGGGAATTGTGGAGGTTTGGCACCACCTAAAACCAAATTGCCAAATGTGCTTCAACAAATTTCAAATTAATGAAAGCACTCAAAATTTAAAAACAAAAATACTTTGACCTCTTATATTTGTCAAGGAAGTTCCAAGAGTTCAAAATACTATTTTGGTCTTGCTCTAAAATTCCTAAAAGTTTATAATTTGGGGAATTTAGAAAATTGCCCTAAATGAAACCTATGAACAAAAGTGGTACAAAACTTTTTATTTTGGGAAACCAAAATTTGTGGAGCTTCTACAGACTAAGGGGAGCCTCCCCAAATTTTGCCATATTTTTCTAAAATTGTTTAGTGCCTCAATTAAATGTAGAAATGTGCTACTGATTTTCTTTTAAAAGGGAAAAGGACCTATCGGTGATGAACAAAGTTTCCCAGGGGGTTATCTGTAAAAAGGTCGTCTCTCTCCTCTAGCACTGTCGCCACAGCGCGCCAGGGCGCCATGCCGCACGACGCCGCGCCCGGGCCCCCGCCTCTCTGCTCTCCCCTGCGAGGAGCACGCCTCCACGACCCCACGACCTCACCTGCTCCCCCACCCCGCGTTTGCTCGCCTGCTCCTTCTCTCTCTCTTCCTCCCCACGAGAGCCACCCCGCCGCGCCATGGCTGTGCGTGCCGCCGTCGATTGAGCTCGCCCCGAGCGAAACCAAGAGCGCAGGAAGCTCCGCCGCCTCCCCTGCTTCCTCTACACCGGAGGAATCGAGCCGAAGCGCCCTAGTTCGCCGTCGCCGCCAAGTTCCTCTCCGACCACCGCCGCGGCACTGCCGTGAGCAATTCCGCCGCCGTGGACCGTCTCCAACCTCACCGCCCTCCCCTACGCGCTCAGGGTGAGTGTGCGAACCTCCCCGTGCCCCCGTTCCTCCCCTCACTCGCTGTGTCGCCAAAGCACCGCGCGTCGCCGAGCGCCGCCCTGCTCTCATCTTCACTCGGATATTCCGCGCAGAGAAAAATCGGATAATCCGACGGGGGTCAGTGCGAGGAAGTTTTAGGTCCTTAGTGGATTCTGCAAACATCGGAGAGATCGGATAATCCGATCCAGAGAAACTTCGGATTATCCGAAGTGTTCCAGTACGTGTGTATCGCTAGTCCTTAGTCGATTTCAGAGTCTGCCTTTTCCAGTCGGATATTCCGATTTGGGTAAAATTTGGATATTCCGAATCTGTCCAGCACCAAAAATCTGTGCTGTTTCTTTTAATTCCTTCCTTTCTGGTTAAGTAATTCCGTTGTTGTTCAAAATAACCTATAATCAGGGCATCTCTAAAAGAGGAAACAAAATGTATTAACTTGTAATTCTTTCGGTCTACCATAAAAAGTTGTAATATACCCAAATGTCCGGAAATGTGTGAACCAACCGTTAAAATGTCTATCATATTTATTAAATCACCGAAACCCTGCATTTCCTCACCTGATCATGACATATCATTTACAAGTTAAATCCTAGGGTCTCGACTACCGTAATCAACAAGTAAGATGATTCATGACCTAACTTCACGGTATATCCGGGATGCGCCCCTCTAAGCACCCGAACTCCGTTTAATCTGAATAGTTGAATCATCCTCGTCTCGAGGATTTAAAATGTCATGTCATCATGTGTTTGCGCATTGCATCTGTTAAAACTTGTGTGGTGATTGATTGCTCTTCCGTTGCTATGCTTCGATACATCAAGCAGCCGGGGTTACGCCACAATACCCCGAGGATCCGTACTACCAGCACGTTGAGCAAGGCAAGCGTAATCCCCCCTCTGAGCATGTCTTACCCTATTTTCCGCAAATATTTTCTCCCCTATAATATTGCATGCGGTTCCAAATGTCAATTTTATTGGATTAGAGTATCCTATAGTTGCATTAAGATTCCGATGCCAACACATGTTCCCCTCCTATTATCCATAGGTTTGTATTGTTGGCCTGAGATACTTAACTATGCAATGTTGATGCTTAGCCATGCTTAGTTAAATGTTTATCCGTCCGATGGATATGTTATGCCGGGAACAGATGTGGAAAATGTTCGGATGTTGGTGGAGAAATTGTGGTGACAGGTAATAAAATGCTTAAAGGTGGGGATGAGAGGCCACTGTGGTTGTGGTGCTTTGTCTCGTTCTCGCCGCCTAGGTGTGAGTTCTTTACCTCTTGAACCAAGACTGAGCGTGCAACCATGCGTGAGGCCTATGCAATTGCAGGAACCCTCATAGACTAAATAACTCGGGCGGGGCTAGCCAGGGTCCTCTAGTTCGGGCTTCCATTTGCGCGTGTGTGATGATGGTGGTATGAATTGAGATGAGGATGGTGGTGTCAGTAAAATAAGTGGCCGCGGGACAGGGTGCTGGAGGTACCTCTTGTCCTACCGCCACTGATGATCCTGGAAAGTCCTTAACGGGGGAGAAGTCGACACCGCTCCCACCCAGCCGGCTCTCCAAGGAAGAGAGCTAAAAGCTAGGTAATGGGCCGGACGGTACGCGTGGCAAACATTGTACACCCCTGCAGGGTTAAATCTTTTCAAAAAGCCGTGTCCGCGGTTATGGACGAACTTGGGAAGTGAAGGTAAGATCATAGAATAACTTTAACGGAATGATTAAAAACGGGGTACTAAAGGTACCACTCAAGAATGCAAGGTGAGCTTCCTCGAGGGTGATTCGGGGAGGTGCCTTTGAGGAACAGGTACAGTGGTTGATGGTGGTTGATGATGAGAAAGGTTATCAAAGAAATGGGTTACTTCTTATCTCTTTTAAAAATACTCTGAATAGTCGATGCCATTGAGTTATGTTTTCATAAATAAAATCAGCTTTATGCAAAACAGCCATAAAACCTTGAAAGCTTCATCGAGCTAAAGCTCTATATATAATCTTGCGAGTTCGTCGAACTCAACGTCGTTTGTTTTGTTTCAGAGGAGGACTTCACCGACCTCGAAGGTGGGTTCTTTGTGGACATCGACGAGTAGTCTGGGGTTCCCAGGTGGCAGCTTGGGACATCCCGGAGCAGCTGGCGTGGGATGTTTATCTGTAGGCCTCTTAGGCCATATTTGGATCTTGTTGTTTAGAACAACCTAATTCGCTTTCGCATGTTGTAATGTTGGGTCTGTGACCTCTGGTTGTAATTTGCTATCTTTCTCTATTATAAGAGTTGAACTATAAGGATTTGAGTCGTACAGTCTGTGATGTGCCAGTTGTTCCACAAGTCTTGATCTCTCTATTGCATCTCACGCTAGTATCACATGATGCTGATCTTTGACCCAAGTTCTATCTTGTTGATTCCTTGTTAGTTGTTGTACAATGTATTATCGTCCCTAGTCTGTGTACTTGTGTAGACGCTAATGCTATTGTTCGACCATTCGGAGAAAGATACTAACTGTGTCATTGTCAAATCTCCAGAATGGCTCGAGGAGGTCGTGGAGGCTGCGGGAACCACGACAATGATGAGGATGATCTGCCGCCACCACCCTCGATGGCTCAAGTCTTGATGGCCATTGAGGAGAACCGTGGGCGCAATGAGCGCTTGCTTGAGCAGTTGGTGCAGCAGAATGCACGGAGGAACGAGTGCAACACTCTCACCGAGTTCCTGCGCTCGCAGCCACCCACCTTTGCTGATGCTAAGGAGCCACTGGAAGCTGATGATTGGCTTCGTGCTTTGGAGCGCAAGTTCTCCGCGCTGCATGTCCCAGTGGCTGAGCAAGTCAACTTTGCCACCTACCTCTTGGTTGGTGCCTGGCTGTTGGTGGGAAAGCCATGTGGCTTTGTTTCCAGCCAACCATGTCTTCACTTGGGCTGATTTTCGCACTGCCTTCCGTGCGGAGTACATTCCCCAGCCGATCATGGATTGAAGAGGAGGGAGTTCCTGGATTTGCAACAGGGACGGATGGACCTCCGCACTTATGGTCGTGAGTTCAACCATCTCTCGTTACGCCCCAAGGGACGTGACCAATGATGCTGACAAGCAAGAGCTGTTCCGCAAGGGTCTTACGCCGCAGCTCCGCTATGAGCTATTGCCCTTCAGGTTCCAGACCTACAGGAGCTGTTCAACCAGGCTTTTACTCTCGAGCAAGGAAGAAAGGAACTTGAGGCTTCCAAGAGGCCCGCACACGGGGACCACCAGAGTTCCTCGGGTTCTGAGAGCAAGAAGCGCAGGGTGTTTGTCCCTACAGCGCTGTGCCGCGTGCTCCATTCATGCCGAGGGCCGGGATACAGGCCACCTCCTCCGCGCCCCACTACTTCGACACTTGGGGTAGGCGGGAGTGGGTACCGTCCTATGCTACCTGCTCCACCTGGACTCACTTGCTACACCTGTGGCCAGGCTGGCCACTACTCCAGGGAGTGCCCCCAGAAGGCACCTCTCGCGATAACTCCTGCACGAGCCCCTGCCACTCCAGCTGGCAAGGCTGGACCTATTGTGCGTGGTCGCCTGAACCACATCTCTGCTGAAGAAGCTGAAGAGGACCCCGGCGTTCTCATGGGTGAGTTACGAATCAACGGCAATCAGCTACAGTTTTGTTTGATTCTGGAGCATCGCATTCATTCATATCCATAGCTTTTGCAAAAGACCACAAAATACCGTTCGAGAAAATGAGCGTCCCTTGGTGATCTCCACTCCTGGCTCCAAATGGCAAACCGATGGGGTTACTCCTGAGGTTCAGATTACTATCGGTTACTACTCTTTTCCTTTCGCTTTGGTAGCTCTGAGGTCAAGTGGCATTGATGTCATACTGGGCATGAACTGGCTAGCCAAATACCGGCTAATCTCGACTGTGCTGCCAAGACCGTCACGTGACCAATTCTTCCGGTGACAGTGAAGTATTGGTCTGCACTATCAAGACCTCCGTCCTCCATCATACCCAACTCACCTGAGATTCTCCTTTGCTTTATGGAAGGCGAATCCCCTCCTGAAATCCAGGACATACACGTGGTGTGTGACTTCCCGGATGTGTTCCCGGAAGAATTGCCTGGCATGCCTCCTGACCGAAGTGTGGAGTTTGTCATAGATCTACTTCCCGGTACGCTCCAATTTCCAAGAAGCCCTACCGTATGCCGGTGGAAGAGTTGGCTCTGTTGAAAGAGCAAATTGATCAGCTGTTAGCAAGGATTTCATCCAGCCTAGCAGTTCACCTTGGGGTTGTCCGGTACTCTTTGTCAAGAAGAGGGATTCTACCGTGCCTCGTCTAGTCTCTGACTATCGACCGTTGAATGCGGTGACAATCAAGAACAAGTATCCTATTCCTCGCATCAATGATCTGTTGGATCAGTTAGCTGGTGCAACGGTATTCTCCAAGATGGATCTGAGGTCAGGCTACCATCAGATAAAAATCAGAAAGGAGGATATTCCAAAGACGGCATTTGTTACTCGTTATGGCTCATATGAGTATACCGTCATGTCCTTTGGTCTCACAATGCCCAGCTACTTTCATGAGGCTCATGAACTCCATCTTCATGGATTATCTTGACAAGTTTGTCGTCATTTACATTGATGACATCCTCATTATTCCAAAACCAATGAAGAGCATGAGAACATCTTCGTTGGTTCTGACACGACTTCGAGAACACCGCCTCTATGCCAAGTTCTCCAAGTGTGAGTTTTGGTTGGATAATCTCGTCTTCCTTGGTCATGTGATATCCGCTAATGGTGTGGCTGTCATTCCCGACAAGATTCAGTCCATTTTGGATTGGAAAACTCCAATGTCAGTCAAGGACATTCGTAGCTTTCTCGGATTGGCGGGTTACTACCGCCGATTCATCGAAGGTTTCTCCAAGATAGCCAAGGCCCTGACTGACCTTCTCAAGAAGGATAAAAAGTTCGTATGGACGGCCGAAGCTGAAGAGAGCTTCAAAACACTGAAAGCCAAACTCACGTCCGCTCCTGTGCTTGTCCTGCCGGACACAAGCAAGGATTTCGTCGTCTTCTGTGACGCCTCTCTCAAGGCTTGGGCTGTGTGCTAATGCAAGATGGCCATGTGGTGGCATATGCTTCTCGCCAATTAAGCCGCATGAGCACAACTACCCAACTCATGATCTAGAACTTGCCGCGGTGGTTATGCTTTGAAGCAATGGAGACCATACCTGTTTGGTAACCGTTGCGAGATCTTCTCGGATCACAAGAGTCTGAAGTACCTCTTCACCCAGCCGGATTTAAATCTCAGGCAAAGGCGTTGGTTGGAGTTAATCAAGGACTATGATGTGAGTCTGAACTATCAACCCGGCAAAGCAAACGTCGTGGCTGACGCGCTAAGTCGGAAGTCCTATTGCAACAATCTGATGATTGAAGAGGCCCAACCTGCCCTCCATGAAGAGTTTGCCCGTTTGAACTGGAAATTGTTCCCTCTGGCTACCTTGCAAATCTGGAGATCAAATCTACTCTTGTGGACCAGATTAAGGATGCTCAAAAGCGTGACAAGGGTATTCTAAAAATCAAGGAGAACATTGCTAGCGGGAAGGCCAAATGTTTTCTGTCAATGAATCCGGAGTTGTTTATTTTGGTGACCGCTTGGTAGTGCCAAAGAAACGAAAATTGAGGGAGCTGATCCTCCAAGAAGCTCATGAATCTCCTCTCTCTATTCATCCCGGTAGTACCAAAATGTACCAAGACCTTCGACCACAATTCTGGTGGACTCGGATGAAACGAGAAATTGCCAAGTATGTTGCTGAATGCGACACCTGTCGACGGGTAAAGGCTGAACATCAAAGGCCTGCCGGCACTCTTCACCCTATTGCTATTCCCGAGTGGAAATGGGATGAAATTGGTATGGACTTCATTACTGGTCTGCCGAAGTCTCCAAAGGGAATGATGCCATTTGGGTCATCATTGATCGACTATCAAAAGTGGCTCACTTCCTCCCGTTCGTGTTGACATTACAGCTGCCAAGTTGGCAGACCTGTATGCTTCTCGGATTGTCGTCCTTCACGGCGTTCCCAAGAAGATAATTTCTGATCGTGGAAGCCTATTCACCTCCAAGTTTTGGACTAGTTTCCAAACTGCTATGGGAACTCGTCTCAACTTCAGCACCGCTTTCCATCCCCAAACTGATGGTCAGACCGAAAGAGTGAACCAAGTTTGGAAGACATGCTTAGGGCATGTGTAATCTCTTTTGGCAAGGATTGGGAAAAGTATCTCCCTTTCGCGGAGTTCTCCTACAACAATAGCTATCAAGCTAGTCTGGGCATGGCTCCATTTGAGGTTCTCTATGGAAGAAAATGCCGCACTCCTCTAAATTGGTCGAGACCGGAGAGAGAGCACTCTTTGGTCCAGATATTATCAATGAAGCTGAGGAGAAGGTTAGAATCATAAGAGAGAATCTGAAGATTGCTCAGTCTAGGCAGAAGAGCTACTATGATAAGCACCATCAGGAAATTCACTATGAAATTGGTGATAAAGCTTATCTCCGCGTCTCTCCCCTTCGTGGCGTTCGCCGCTTCGGTATCAAAGGGAAATTGGCCCCTCGCTATGTTGGCCCTTTCACCGTTCTGGCCAAGCGAGGAGATCTTTCTATAAGTTGGAGTTACCGTCCATCTTCCCAAATGTACATGATGTGTTTCATGTCACCCAACTTCGCCGGTGTTTTAAGGATCCTATCCATGGGGTCAATCATGAGGAGCTAGATCTCCAGGAAGATCTCACTTATCGCGAGCATCCTATCCGTGTCCTGGATGAAGCCGAAAGGAAGACCCGTAACAAGACACCAAGTTCCTCAAAATTCAGTGGTCTCATCATTCCGAGGAAGAAGCAACTTGGGAAAGAGAGTCTAGTCTTCGTGAGGAGTATCCCGACTTCTTTCCGCAACCTTAGAATCTCGGGACGAGATTCCTGTAAGGGGGGTAGAATTGTAACAGCCCGAAGTTTGAGAACCTAAAAACCTGTGTATATTTTTTTCCACTTTTGTGTTCATTGCATCATGGCATTCATGCATCATGTTGTTGCTAGGGAATTGTTGCTATGGAATTGTGTGGTTGCTAGGGAATTGTGGAGGTTTGGCACCACTTAAAACCAAATTGCCAAATGTGCTTCAACAAATTTCAAATTAATGAAAGCACTCAAAATTTCAAAACAAAAATACTTTGACCTCTTATATTTGTCAAGGAAGTTCCAAGAGTTCAAAATACTATTTTGGTCTTGCTCTAAAATTCCTAAAAGTTTATAATTTGGGGAATTTAGAAAATTGCCCTAAATGAAACCTATGAACAAAAGTGGTACAAAACTTTTTATTTTGGGAAACCAAAATTTGTGGAGCTTCTACAGACTAAGGGGAGCCTCCCCAAATTTTGCCATATTTTTCTAAAATTGTTTAGTGCCTCAATTAAATCTAGAAATGTGCTACTGATTTTCTTTTAAAAGGGAAAAGGACCTATCGGTGATGAACAAAGTTTCCCAGGGGGTTATCTGTAAAAAGGTCGTCTCTCTCCTCTAGCACTGTCGCCACAGCGCGCCAGGGCGCCATGCCGCACGACGCCGCGCCCGGGCCCCCTCCTCTCTGCTCTCCCCTGCGAGGAGCACGCCTCCACGACCCCACGACCTCACCTGCTCCCCACCCCGCGTTTGCTCGCCTGCTCCTTCTCTCTCTCTTCTCTCCCACGAGAGCCACCCCGCGCGCGCCATGGCTGTGCGTGCCGCCGTCGATTGAGCTCGCCCCGAGCGAAACCAAGAGCGCAGGAAGCTCCGCCGCCTCCCCTGCTTCCTCTACACCGGAGGAATCGAGCCGAAGCGCCCTAGTTCGCCGTCACTGCCAAGTTCCTCTCCGACCACCGCCGCGGCACTGCCGTGAGCAATTCCGCCGCCGTGGACCGTCTCCAACCTCACCGCCCTCCCCTACGCGCTCAGGGTGAGTGTGTGAACCTCCCCGTGCCCCCGTTCCTCCCCTCACTCGGTGTGTCGCCGAAGCACCGCGCGTCGCCGAGCGCCGCCCTGCTCTCATCTTCGCTCGGATATTCCGCGCAGAGAAAAATCGGATAATCCGACGGGGGTCAGTGCGAGGAAGTTTTAGGTCCTTAGTGGATTCTGCAAACATCGGAGAGATCAGATAATCCGATCCAGAGAAACTTCGGATTATCCGAAGTGTTCCAGTACGTGTGTATCGCTAGTCCTTAGTTGATTTCAGAGTCTGCCTTTTCCAGTCGGATATTCCGATTTGGGTAAAATTCGGATATTCCGAATCTGTCCAGCACCAAAAATCTGTGTTGTTTCTTTTAATTCCTTCCTTTCTGGTTAAGTAATTCCGGTGTTGTTCAAAATAACCTATAATCAGGGCATCTCTAAAAGAGGAAACAAAATGTATTAACTTGTAATTCTTTCGGTCTACCATAAAAAGTTGTAATATACCCAAATGTCCGGAAATGTGTGAACCAACCGTTAAAATGTCTATCATATATATTAAATCACCGAAACCCTGCATTTCATCACCTGATCATGACATATCATTTACAAGTTAAATCCTAGGGTCTCGACTACCGTAATCAACAAGTATGATGATTCATGACCTAACTTCACGGTATATCCGGGATGCGCCCCTCTAAGCACCCGAACTCCGTTTAATCTGAATAGTTGAATCATCCTCGTCTTGAGGATTTAAAATGTCATGTCATCATGTGTTTGCGCATTGCATCTGTTAAAACTTTTGTGGTGATTGATTGCTCTTCCGTTGCTATGCTTCGATAGATCAAGCAGCCGGGGTTACGCCACAATACCCCGAGGATCCGTACTACCAGCACGTTGAGCAAGGCAAGCGTAATCCCCCTATGAGCATGTCTTACCCTATTTTCCGCAAATATTTTCTCCCCTATAATATTGTATGCGGGTCCAAATGCCAATTTTATTGGATTAGAGTATCCTATAGTTGCATTAAGATTCCGATGCCAACACCTGTTCCCCTCCTATTATCCATAGGTTTGTATTGTTGGCCTGAGATACTTAACTATGCAATGTTGATGCTTAGCCATGCTTAGTTAAATGTTTATCCCTCCGATGGATATGTTATGCTGGGAACAGATGTGGAAAATGTTCGGATGATGGTGGAGAAATTGTGGCGACAGGTAATAAAATGTTTAAAGGTGGGGATGAGAGGCCACTGTGGTTATGGTGCTTTGTCTCGTTCTCGCCGCCTAGGTGTGAGTTCTTTACCTCTTGAACCAAGACTGAGCGTGCAACCATGCTTGAGGCCTATGCAATTGCAGGAACCCTCATTGACTAAATAACTCGGGCGGGGCTAGCCAGGGTCCTCTAGTTCGGGCTTCCATTTGCGCGTGCGTGATGATGGTGGTATGAACTGAGATGAGGATGGTGGTGTCAGGAAAATAAGTGGCCGCGGGACAGGGTGCTGGAGGTACCTCTTGTCCTACCGCCACTGATGATCCTGGAAAGTCCTTAACGGGGGAGAAGTCGACACCGCTCCCACCCAGCCGGCTCTCCAAGGAAGAGAGCTAAAAGCTAGGTAATGGGCCGGACGGTACGCGTGGCAAACATTGTACACCCCTGCAGGGTTAAATCTTTTCGAAAAGCCGTGTCCGCGGTTATGGACGAACTTGGGAAGTGAAGGTAAGATCATAGAATAACTTTAACGGAATGATTAAAAACGGGGTACTAAAGGTACCACTCAAGAATGCAAGGTGAGCTTTCTCGAGGGTGATTCGGGGAGGTGCCTTTGAGGAACATGTACAGTGGTTGATGGTGGTTGATGATGAGAAAGGTTATCAAAGAAAAGGGTTACTTCTTATCTCTTTTAAAAATACTCTGAATAGTCGATGCCATTGAGTTTTGTTTTCATAAATAAAATCAGCTTTATGCAAAACAGCCATAAAACCTTGAAAGCTTCATCGAGCTAAAGCTCTATATATAATCTTGCGAGTTCGTCGAACTCAACGTCGTTTGTTTTGTTTCAGAGGAGGACTTCACCGACCTCGAAGGTGGGTTCTTTGTGGACGTCGACGAGTAGTCTGGGGTTCCCAGGTGGCAGCTTGGGACATCCCGGAGCAGCTGGCGTGGGATGTTTATCTGTAGGCCTCTTAGGCCATATTTGGATCTTGTTATTTAGAACAACCTAATTCGCTTCCGCATGTTGTAATGTTGGGTCTGTGACCTCTGGTTGTAATTTGCTATCTTTCTCTATTATAAGAGTTGAACTATAAGGATTTGAGTCGTACAGTCTGTGATGTGCCAGTTGTTCCACAAGTCTTGATCTCTCTATTATGCATTGATAGTTGTGCCTGGTTGTATCGTATAACCGGTGACGCAGCATCACTGTATAGCAGTCGGGTCGGGGCGCCACAGTGAGGCAGATCACCGGACGCAGCCTACCTGCCCTACTGGTGTTGATATATATGACATGGTCAAGGATTTAAAATTAATCTTTGGAAAGGGTCCTGGCGGACAATCTGTTCCGAATGACGCCGACGGACACGTACCCATGTGGAAGACGAAATCTATATTTTGGGAGCCACCATACTGGAAAATCCTAGAGGTTCGCTCTGCCATCGACGTGATGCACGTGACGAAAAATCTTTGCGTGAACCTGCTAAGCTTCTTGGGCGTGTATGGGAAGACGAAAGATACACCGGATGCACGGCTGCACCAGCAACGTATGCACGAACGAGATGACCTGAATCCAGAGAAGTATCAAGGTCCAGCCAGCTACGCTCTTACCAAAGAAGAGAAGGAGATCTTTTTTGAAGTCTTGAGCAGTATCAAGGTCCCGTCTGGCTTCTCGTCGAATATAAAGGGAATAATAAACATGGCAGAGAAAAAGTTCCAAAACCTAAAGTCTCACTACTGCCACGTGATTATGACACAATTACTTCCGGTTGCATTGAGGGGGCTTCTACCGGAAAATGTTCGAGTACCCATTGTGAAGCTATGTGCATTCCTCAATGCAATTTCTCAGAAGGTCATCGATCTAGTAACTATACCAAGTTTACAGAAGGATGTGGTCCAATGTCTTGTCAGCTTCGAGTTGGTGTTCCCACCATCCTTTTTCAATATTATGACGCACCTCATAGTTCACCTAGTCGAAGAGATTTCCATTCTCGGTCCTGTATTTCTACACAACATGTTCCCCTTTGAGAGGTTCATGGGAGTCTTAAAGAAATATGTTCATCCCCAAGGGCTATGGAACAGAGGAGGTCATTGAGTTTTGTGTTGACTTTATTCCTGACCTTAAGCCGATCGGTGTTCCTCAATCGCGCCACGAGGGGAGACTGCGTGGAAAAGACACGCTAGGAAAGAAAGCAATAATATGTATGGACGGGCATTCTTTCACTCAAGCACACTACACAGTTCTACATAATTTCAGCTTGGTGGCTCCGTATATCGAGGAACACATGAATATTTTACGCTCCAAATACCCGGAGCAGCCTGAAGATTGGATTCAAGGAGAACACGTGGAGACTTTCGGCGATTGGTTGCAAACACGTCCCATTAATGACACCACTGTTAGAGAACAACTATACTTGTTGACCAAGTCACCATCTTCGACTATATTGACTTTTCAAGGGTACGAGATAAATGAGAATACATTTTACATGGCCGACCAAGATAAAAAGAGCACAAACCAAAACAGTGATGTCCGCTATGATGCAACAAACAACAATGGGCAAAAGGACACATATTATGGTTACATAGAGCAGATATGGGAACTTGACTATGGACCTTCTTTTAAGTTCCCTTTGTTCTGGTGCAAATGGTTCAACCTGACAGGCGGGGTACAGGTAGACCCGCAGTACGGAATGACTACAGTGGATCTCAAGAATCTTGGGTACCACACCGAACCATTCGTCCTAGCCAGTGAAGTGGCTCAGGTTTTCTATGTGAAGGACATGTCTACCAAACCGAAAAAGGAAAGATAAGCAAGCGAATACATCATACGATGAGCCAAAGCACTACATAGTTCTTTTAGGGAAAAGAAACATCGTGGGAGTGGAGGACAAGACAGACATGTGATACGCACAAGTATAGGGGATCGTTGAAATCTTCAATGTGTAAGTATAGTATCGATCCCACGAGGAGTAGAAGGTATAATTGTTTATCCTTTCAAATAAGAGTGTCACTATTCTTATTATCTATGCACTAGACAAAGTAAAATGATGCAAGTGTTTTTGGGTTTTTGGTGTAGAGTTTGCAATAAAATAAAATGCTGAAAATAAAATATGACAAGTGAAAGCTCTCAAAGAGAGAAAGCCCAATCCTCTATGCAGCAAGAGGACAAGCTCAAGTGTGTGTTTCTTATAAGTGGAAAACGTTCCCAAGGGCTACCTAGACTTCATGGCATAAATATTTCTAGAACAACAAGGTAAACATTTTGTCAAGTTTTAATCTTCTTTGGACGGAGCCATAATTAGGGAAAGCTAAATAAATAAACTAAACCCCCTTATGATGGTTCTTATGGCCAAGTAAATGACTGCACAAGAGTTATTAAGACATAGAGTCCCACCATAGCCTTAAACTCTAAGGTCCCCGATACTAATACCCTCATAATGCAACTTCATGACTCGGTCTCAGGTTTACATGTCCTCCCAAGTCTCCCTCACTCCATTACACTACGGTGTTCTCCTATGAGCCCATATAGGTGAAGTGATGTGCAGTCGACGTTCGCACAACACCATCATAGAATTACATAAAAGATAAAAACTAGACAAAATACCAACACATGTCATATATAAATCATTGCCAATCCATCCTATGCCCCAGGAACATGAGAGAACTACTCACAACGCAAAGACATGATATGATTCAATGGTATAATGATACAACACAATCTGAAAATATAATCTCACCCCAAACAATGACAAGTAGCAATCATACACAGGAAATAGCACTTAACAATAGCTAGGGTTCAACAATCTCAAACTATGAGGGGGATGAAGTGGATCACGAAGATGGTGATGGAGATGGTGCTGGTCTTGACGGTGGTGTTGATGGAGACTCCGGAGGGGGGTGGAGGAGCCTTCCGGAGGTGATTCCGGCGGCGTTTCCCCCTCCGATCTTCTCCGGCAGCCTTCTGTCTCCTGTTTCTGGTTTTTGTGTTTCTCCGCCGCCTCCTTGCGAAACTCCTCGGGGGACTATTTTTATAGTCGGTTTTAGGTCAAGACGAAGCCACGGAGACGAAAACGGACGGCATCGGAGCCACGAGGCCCAAGATGGGGGTCCCACGCGGGCCCACCTATCTTGGCCCTCGGGCTCCGTTTGTTCGCTTCCTTCGTCCTACGCTTTGTTCCTTCCAAAAACTGATGCCCGTAAAATATTAGGTCATTTGGACGTCGTTTGGGTCCCTGAAACATCAAAATATAGAAAATAGGGTTTTCTGCCAGTGCAGGGTTAATTCCAAATAAATGGGGAAACTGTGAATTATCCCCAAAATCATTATAAAACATAAATATAACCCATATATGATGCAAATAAGTTGGAATATCAAGTAATAAAATGTAAAGTTCATGTATGCATTTTACATGCATCAACATCCCCAAGCTTAACCAATACTCGTCCTCGAGTATGAAGGTGATAAAACTAACATGGACTTTGCATTTTAATACTATCAATGGATATCAAAGATGATTACTATTGCTACATAAGTCAAATGATTCATTCTCAAAGGAGTAGCAATATACAAGATAGATTATAAAGTGATATCAAATATTCAATGAAAGGATGTTCAATGATAATTCACAAAGTGTAACATAGAAGAAATACTATGGACAAATGTATGCATAATGAAAAGTAAAAACATCCTATAATGGTCATAGAGTATTCTTGTAAATCTGAATATAAAAGGTGGACACTTTGGAAAGATATAAATAAGTAGAGGTAAAACATGAATAAGTTTCATCTAGCTTCCAAATGCTTCTACTTAAGTTTGCAATGTGGTATTCATTGGTGTGAGCTCTCATTACCCCTATCATAGCATCTTGAATGGTTAAAGTTTAAAGTGAAAGCAAATATGAGTAGTGTGCTTGACAAAGTATGGGTTGAATGCCTCATGCCCCGTGAATACGAGTACCTACACCACGGTGTTACTCAACTCGGGCCACAAAGCAAGTTCAAGTTAAGTCATTGTAAGTAATATAATAGCGTCATCAAGAGCGTCAACTGGGGTACCTCTTGTCCCAGGACATGGAACAAGCCCATGTCAAAATGACAAGACAAACAAACAAAATGAACAATCTCAACACCCTTTTTATTTACTATTGGTATAGCTTTTTATTGTGAGGTGCATCACTGAAGGTTCACCATAGCATGTAAGTAAATTTCCACCATGAATGATGCATGGCTTAGATTAGCGGCCCAGGCGTCTCTCTAGCCATTTATACAAACTCATTAAACTTACTAAGTTTCCGCATTTATTTGGCACCATGATAAGCATCCATAAACAAAAGTACATGATATCAACTAAATATAATTAAGAGCACGTTGAAAGCTTGCCATGTGACAGCACATATGAGCTAACTCCCAACCAAGACTCTTGTCAAGCTCACAACTTCATAATTTTAATCACAATGGTCATGTTTATTAAGTGCAATAAAAGTAAGGTGTGCATCAAGTTCGTGAGAGCTTTTTAACCAACTTTTCCCATAACAATCAATAACATAAGCATTTTAATTCAGAAGTATAGATAATACAATATAACATGATAAACATACTCGGAATAGCATAAAGCTAATAGGTAGATATGGTGGACTCACTGGAAAAACTTTGGTTGAAGGTGTTGGAAAACAAGTTTTTACTTGTTGGAATTTTTGGGCTAGCAAGAGGGAGAAAGTTGACCGTCTAAATGCATGCATAAGTGTCCATAGAACTAACCAATCCATGTTAAACAAAGTAAAGTAACATTCAGCATCAAAACATGAATAAAAGATAGCTCTTGATAAAACACTTGCAAATTAATACTCATTAAAAAGCACATGAATCATGCAACTATATGTATCTTTTTGAATCAACTCAAACATCCCTTTCCCAATCTTTTTAATAGCATCCAACTTAATTCAACCCAAATTTCCAGTAGCTCTCTCATATATAAATGATAGTGGTGGTCTCAAGACAAAAAAAATCAAACCGAAATAAAAAGCAAATAAAGACGCTCCAAGTTTATGCGATAAAGTGCATTGATCGAAAAACAGAAGTTAGACGTGTGCAAACCGAGAGTGTGTTGGTCCAGTGGGGTTGTCTTCACATCCCCAAGCTTATGGTCTTCACCATCCTTGGATAGCTCTTGGTGCATCTCCTCTAATCCCTGTGAAAAAACTTCAAAACACCGTTTCTCCCATTTCTTTTCTGTGGGGTGACATTAGTAGTGATAGACAAATGAATTGCTTGCTGCATAAAATCCTTAAACAAAAATTCATATGAATGTCCAGAAAGTGTATAATGTTGTATGCCTACTTATAAACTCAATTGGATCAAAAAGATTCAAGTTAAAAGTTCAAAGAATGCATCAAACAAAATGGGACAGAATCTGTCCAGAAAAACAGCAGCAGCAAAACGCATTTTTCTACCCTACTTAAATATGTCGAAAAATTCTGAAAAATTCATGCTTACAGAGGATGAAAAGTTGCAACTACAGTTCAAATTCAGCTCATTCGGAGTTACAGAATAGGAATGAAAAATCATACCGTGCACAGATTCGTGCTGGAATAAAATCTCCGAATACAATAAGCAACTTTTTCAACCAAAATGGGTAAAACTTGGCACTTTATTAAAAATTCAGAAACAAAACTAAAAACTAAGTCTCTTGTTACAGCAAGAGGACACAAAGAAAACCAAAAGCAAAAACAACCGGGTTGCCTCCCGTAAAGCGCTTTCTTTATAGCCATATAGCTAGGCTTACTTACTTGGTATCAAGATGGTTGGAGTGAGGTGGCTTGGCATCCCCAAGCTTGAATTCTTGTACTTATTTGATATATGTAGGGTGAGCCTAGGGGTAACATCCCCAAGCTTGAGTTTTTGTCCCTCTTGATCTTGTTCATCACCCTCAACTCTTCCACTTGAAAATTCTCTTTACACAAAACTCATCATAAAACTTGATTAGAGGGGTTAGTGTCTCCATAAATTAAATCCACATAGGTATAGCAAAGACATATCATGAGTTGATTCTAAACATTAATTACTGTTACTATGGTTGTATATTGTTCTTTGATCAAAAGAACCACACAAAACACAAGTAATGAGAGTAATGCAAAATAAAGACATAATCTGTCAAAAACTGGACAGCCCGTAAAGAGTGAATTTTCAGAGGCACTTACGTTGCTCAAATCAGAAAACTTTGAACTAATGAAATGTGTATTAATAACTGAATATTGCTGTCGTAAAATATCAGTCAAAATTCCTCTTCTGTGATTTTATACATTTTTCGCAGTGAAGCTCAGGAATCTGTTTTCTGGACAGCAAATCACTATTGTTTAATCCTACCTCTCAAAAGAGGTTATTCTTGCCATAAAGATGAAAAATAAGATACAAAGGTGTTGTTACAGTAGTAATCAAGCACCTTGACTCAAAAACCAAAAATGAAACTGAATATAAAAAATCATGGGTTGTCTCCCACAAGCGCTTTTCTTTAACGTCTTTTAGCTAGACATGATAGTTTTAATGATGCTCACATAGGAATAAGAATTGAAATGCAAAAGAGAGCATCAAGAGAAAAATATGAAACACATTTAAGTCTAACCCACTTCCTATGCATTGGGATCTTGTAAGAAAATAAATCATTGAAACACAAAGCAAGTAGCATAGGAAGATAAAACAAGAGCAATTTCAAGACTTTGAACTTAAAGAGAGGAAACGTAATAATATTGAAATGTTTAGAACCATGTTTTCCCCTCTCATAATAACTTTCAGTAGCATCATGAATGAATTCAACAATATAATTATGACATAAAGCATGTCTTTCATGATCTACAAGCATAAAAGTATTAATACTCTCCACATAAGTAAAATCCTTCTTATTAGTGATAGTGGGAGTAAAACATTCATAATCATCATTGTAATCATCATATATAGGAGGCATATCATAATCATAATAAACTTTATCCTCAATAGTAGGTGGACTGAAAATATCACATTCATCATTGTAATCGTCATAAATGGGAGACATAGTATCATCAAAATAATTTTTCTCCTCTATAGTGTAATCAGGAGAATTCAAAGACAAAGTAGGACTCTCATGAGTGAGAGTATTGTCACAAACAGCAAGTATATCATCTTTATCCCACATAATTTAGTAACAAGTTCTAAACATGGAGGATTATCAAGCAAAATAGGACCATCATCTAGAGTACTATCATAAAACATGTCTAAACCATACTCCTCATCATTTTTAAAATTATTATCAATAATGTTCTCATTAGGCATAGGTTGATATTCCTCTCATCATCAGAATCATAAAAGCAAAGTTTATCATCAACAAAATTTGAGTGTTACCCTCATCCATAGGTGGTGAAGGTGGAAGTTTCCTCTCTTCATTCTCTAGTTGTTCATCATTTTCATCATCTTCTTGGGGTTGCATGGGCATCCCCAAGCTTAGGTTTTTATCCTCTTCTTCACATTCTTCCTCTTCCAAGCTTATGTTTTCATCATCTTCTTCCTGCAAAACATCAGTACTTTCTTGGGGAACCTTGCCCCTCTCATTATAGTCAACAACATAAATATTTTGAGAGAACTTGGCTATGCAATATTCAAGAATAGAAGTGACCTTTCCTTCGAATCTCTTAACTCTAGGGCAAGTTTTATTTTCATTAGCAAAGGTGTGCAATTCATTAGATGCATAATAAGTAACAAATTCCTCTACTTGTTCCATCCCTAAATGAGTGTAATCATAAGTATGGTAAGATGCTATGACACGTTCTTCATGGAACTTACATTGAAATTCAAAGTGTCTATCAGTATGTTTGAAGCAACAAGTTTTATTATCATGGAATAAAAGCCACTCTCCAGCAATATAATTTAAACTTTCCATGAAATCTTTTAGTATTTTCCGTTCTGTTGACTCTCTAAATTCCTCAGCAATTTTAGAAGCTTTCATGTATCCATAGTAAAGATTCATTATCTCCGGAAGAGTTTTTATGGTATTTTCCATTTTCTAATTTTTTTGGGTTTTGATATATATAACTGAAAGTAAAACTAAACTAAATGCAAAACTGAAGGTAAACTAGAGTATATGCAAAACTGAAAATAAATATCTAGTGCAAACAAGAATAAAAACTTAAGCGCTACACTCCCCGGCAACGGCGCCAGAAAATGTCTTGATACCCACAAGTATAGGGGATCGTTGAAATCTTCAATGTGTAAGTATAGTATCGATCCCACGAGGAGTAGAAGGTATAAGTGTTTATCCTTTCAAATAAGAGTGTCACTTTCTTATTATCTATGCACTAGACAAAGTAAAATGATGCAAGTGTTTTTGGGTTTTTGGTGTAGAGTTTGCAATAAAATAAAATGCTGAAAATAAAATATGACAAGTGAAAGCTCTCAAAGAGAGAAAGCCCAATCCTCTATGCAGCAAGAGGACAAGCTCAAGTGTGTGTTTCTTATAAGTGGAAACGTTCCCAAGGGCTACCTAGACTTCATGGCATAAATATTTCTAGAACAACAAGGTAAACATTTTGTCAAGTTTTAATCTTCTTTGGACGGAGCCATAATTAGGGAAAGCTAAATAAATAAACTAAACCCCCTTATGATGGTTCTTATGGCCAAGTAAATGACTGCACAAGAGTTATTAAGACATAGAGTCCCACCATAGCCTTAAACTCTAAGGTCCCCGATACTAATACCCTCATAATGCAACTTCATGACTCGGTCTCAGGTTTACATGTCCTCCCAAGTCTCCCTCACTCCATTACACTACGGTGTTCTCCTATGAGCCCATATAGGTGAAGTGATGTGCAGTCGACGTTCGCACAACACCATCATAGAATTACATAAAAGATAAAAACTAGACAAAATACCAACACATGTCATATATAAATCATTGCCAATCATCCTATGCCCCCAGGAACATGAGAGAACTACTCACAACGCAAAGACATGATATGATTCAATGGTATAAGTGATACAACACAATCTGAAAATATAATCTCACCCCAAACAATGACAAGTAGCCAATCATACACATGTAGAATAGCACTTAAACAATAGCTAGGGTTCGAACAATCTCAAACTATGAGGGGGATGAAGTGGATCACGAAGATGGTGATGGAGATGGTGCTGGTCTTGACGGTGGTGTTGATGGAGACTCCGGAGGGGGGTGGAGGAGCCTTCCGGAGGTGATTCCGGCGGCGTTTCCCCCTCCGATCTTCTCGGCGCAGCCTTCTGTCTCCTGTTTCGTGGTTTTTGTGTTTTCTCCACCGCCTCCTGCGAAACTCCTCGGGGGACTATTTTTATAGTCGGTTTTAGGTCAAGACGAAGCCACGGAGACGAAAACGGACGGCATCGGAGCCACGAGGCCCAAGATGGGGGGTCCCACGCGGCCAAGGAATCTGGCCGCGTGGGCCCACCTATCTTGGCCCTCGGGTCTCCGTTTGTTTGCTTCCTTGTTCCTACGCTTTTCTCCTTCCAAAAACTGATGCCCGTAAAATATTAGGTCATTTGGATGTCGTTTGGGTCCCTGAAACATCAAAATATAGAAAATAGGGTTTTCTGCCAGTGCAGGGTTAATTCCAAATAAATGGGGAAACTGTGAATTATCCCCAAAATCATTATAAAACATAAATATAACCCATATATGATGCAAATAAGTTGGAATATCAAGTAATAAAATGTAAAGTTCATGTATGCATTTTACATGCATCAACATGTCCGAAGATTACAATAAGTTTGATGAAATTCCGCCCTTCAAAGTGAACACTGACCCTAGCATCGTGTTAAATGATGAAGATTGTCCATGGTTACGGCGCAATCAGAAGAAAGGGACACACACGAAGAAAAAGTTTATACCACAACACTAGATAGGGATGTTGTTGGTGATGTGTAATAATGTACTCCCTCAGTTCCTGAATGTAAGGCGTATAGTTTTTTACACGAATATTAAGACGTGTGAATTTTGCCTACGATGGACTTATTTTACTCTGGAATTTTTTTAGAGAGAGGAGTCCCTAAATTCACAAATTAAAAACAATCCTTTAAATCTCTCCGTTATGGATTGAAACTCATTTTTGATGTGTAAAATTATCCATAAATCGCAATACACCTATATTTTGGAATTTTCCTCAAAAAACTACACGCCTTACATTACGGAACGGAGGGAGTATTAAACCTTTTATGTAACTGTGTTCTGAAAACTCAGAAGAAAACTCTAAACACTGATTTTTGGTTCTAAAAACTCCAACGGCTTACAAGCGCTCGAAAAAGTTGGAACAAAACACACGGTTTCCAATGCATACAGCCCGACGGTGGCTCGTGAGTGCCCGCATATCAAATGCACCGTCGGATGTATGCAGGGAATCCGAATACTTTGTATACCAAATGAACTACAATGAGTACACACTGAGTGCCGAACATGTTCGAGAGGTGGGCTATATATAGGGTCGTGTGGCTCACGAAGTGGTCGTGATAGTGCTGATCCAACTGCTCACAAGCCCTCAAAAGAAACACACCCCTAATCCAATGGCTCACAAGCGCTTGAAAGAAACACATGATCCGTGTGCTTCTTCCTAGTCCTTAAGTCCCGGTCCAACGGCTCACAAGAGACCTTTAGTCCCGTTTGGTAACACCAGCCAGGACTAAAGGCGGGCTTTGCGGTCACGGCTCGTGTCCATCACGTGTCCTCCCCCAGCGCTGCCCTGGTCACGTGTCCTCCCCCAGCGCTGCCCTGGAGGTCTATATATATTGTCGCCGACGGGGTAAACCCTAATCCACCATTCCTAGCCACGAACGCATCGTCTCCACAAGATGGACCCGTCACGCCCGCCGCAGCGCCTTCTGGACGAGGTCGAGCATGCTCGGCAGAAAGTGCTTGGGCGCTACCGCGGGAGCCTATCCCACCGTATGACCACGAGCCCGGCGTGGAGAGGAATGCCCGCTACCGGCCTCCTGCTCCGGTTCCGAATCCGGTGCGGAGGGCATACGAGCGCGCGTGGTCCGGCGTCCCCGACCCCGACGAGGATGCGTACGCCGCAGGGGTGGCGTGGGGATCCGCGGCCGCATACGGGGACTTGGACGCATCTCCACCAGGTGCCGCCGCACCTCCACCAGGCGCCGCCGCTCCTCCCGGCGAGGAGGAGGAGGACGACGACGACTTCGACTGGAGCGGTGACAGGGAAGATGGCTGTGGGGCGCAGATGCAGGAGGCCATGGAAGCCTCCTTCCAGACCGTCCGCGACGACCGTGTCCAGCGAGCCTGGACTGCCTGCCAGCTCAAGGCGAAGGAGGCCTCCGAGCTTGCTTGGGTGCTGAAAGACTCATCCTCCATGGCTCGTGCCCTCCGCCACAAACGTGCGCGCGAGAACCAGGCGGCCGTGAACGGCGCTAGCTCCTCCTGCCGTTCCCCTAATCCTACGGCCTCTGAGCCAGCAAGTCTGTTTATGTAGTAATGTAACTGTGTTATGAAAACTGTTAGTGATGTGTAATAATGTATTAAACCTTTTATGTAACTGTTGGTCATGTTATGATTTTTTTTAGACAATTAAATCAATAGATATAAAAGAAATCAGAAAAAGATATGATTTTCATAAATATTGAAACAATTAAATTAAATATAAAAGAAAAAGAAACTAGAGCAAAAAACAATTCAAAAAGCATATAAATCAAAGTATATAAAAGAAAACAGAAAACAAAAAGGAACTAGAAATTTTTTTTTTGAAAAGCCCATTTAGTCCCGGTTGGAACCACCAACCGTGACTAAAGGTGGGCTTCGCGTGCAAATTTTCAGCGCCCGCCGCAGCGCCTTCTGAACCACCAACCGTGACTAAAGGTGTTACCAACCGGTACTAAATGTCCTTTAGTCCCGGTTCGTGCCTGGAACCGGGACTAAAGGTGTTTCATACATTTTAAGATCAACCGCCGCCCCTCTTCCTCCTCATTGAGCACACAGTTTCCTCTCCGCCCCGACGCCGCCGCCCCGAGTTGCTGCCCTGCCCTCCCGTCCTCGACGCCGTCGTGCTGCTCCGGGCACCGCTGCTGCATCGCCGCCCGCGACGCCGCCGTCGTTCTCCCCTCCCCTGCCTCGTGCTGCCCCACCCGGTCTCCTCCTCTGCCTCGGCCGCGAAGGAGAAGGAGAGACGCCACCCCTCTACCTCGACCTCCGGCTACGAGCACCGTCGCCGCCCCCCTGCCTTGCGCTGCCCCGCCCGGCCTCCTCCTCTGCCCCGGCTGCGAAGGAGAAGGAACGCCGCCACCCGGCCTCCTCCTCTACCTCGGTCTCCTCCTCATCCGCAAGCCAAAGGTGAACATTCTCATTTTTTTTCTTCTCATTTTCAGTACCATTTTCATTAGCTAGTTTCTAATTCTAGTGTTAGGTTAATTTGTTTCTATTTTTAGTGTTGTTAGTGTTAGCAAAGTTCTAGAATTAGTTGTTGGTGTGTTAGCAAAATTCTAGTTGTTAGTGTTAGCAAAATTGTAGGTTAGTTTCTAATTCGTTAGCAAAATTAGTATTGAAACTTGTGTTAGCAAATTAGTATTGAAATTGTTGTTATGAAGTGCCCATGTTTAAATTGTTGTTATGAAAATTATTGTTTAAATATTTTTGACAAATTCTAGTTAGAAGTGCTCATGTTATAATTGTTGTTATAAAGGAGTATGAAAATTGTTGTTTAAATTGTTGTTATGAAAATTTGTAAGAAGTAATTTGTTAGAAGAAATTTGCATTATCGAACTTAGACATTTTCATATTCTAAATTGTTTGTAGTTAAGCTATGAACTACCGCGGTAGAGACGCCGGTGAAGAACAAATATTGGAGTATATATATAGAAGTGCACAACATGGAGAAGACGCCGATAGAGAAGATGCCGGTGGAGACGATTACAGCTCACAATTTTTGAACGACTCCGGTGAGGAAGTTGAGCTAGAAGAAAGCAGAGACGACGAAAGGCCTTCAACAAATTCCGGCGAGGTATATTAATTAAGCCTCTTTTGATCACTAGATGAAATAATTTATTTGTATTGCACTTATTAACGAATCATTTTTCTTTTAGCCCTCCGGATCGAGCCAATCTACTAAAAAGCAAGGTCCTCGAGGCCCGACGAAAAGGATGTCGGGCGAGGGTCCAAGGTTACCGATCGAGAAAGTTGGTGATGATGGCGAACCGCTGGAACCCATAGAGAACCGCTGTAAATTTATAAATCAAGTTGGAGTTCTTGTTAGGGACATGCTCCCGATCACCATTGCAGAATGGCATAAGCCGAAGGAGGACAACGATGGAGCTAGTTATGTCCACCAAATTACAAAAGATTTACTCTGTGAGACGCTCTTGACACATTTCAACCTACCGCAAAGTCTCACGGAAGACAAGAAGGAGAAAGTCAAGCAGTGAACTCTTAAGAAGATGGCCACACAATTCCAGAGCTGGAAGAAAACATTATGGAAAAAATAAGAAAAAGAAGCTCCAGATTTCACTGGAGCACTAGAGAAGATAAAACATGACTGGCCCGCATTTGTGGCGTATAAGAAATCGTCTACCGATGTGGCCCGATTGGCCATAAATAAGGTAAATGCTGGGAAGAAGAAATATCACCATACTTTGGGGACAGGTGGCTACAAGACTGCCGTGCCTAAGCGGAAGCCTTTGAAGCAGGACTGCTTCCTAAAGGGATCATTCCACAGAGAGCGGATTGGCCGAGAGGTCCAAGTTCTGATTGTTTGCGCATGGGGCAGGGTTGGACCCAAATACAGGGCAGATTGTTGCAAAGGGAAAATGCAAGGAAAAATTGAAACAATCACAGTGCAGCTTGTAGACGCAATAGATAAAGTTCGAAATGGAGAGTACCATCCCGAGAGAGAGAACGACGAGCTGACACTCGCCCAGGGGAATCCTGAACACATTGGACGAGCTCGAGGCTATTCGACGGTGTTACGTGGAAGAAAGCGTGGCCGGAGTGCGCTGAAAGTTATACAAGCCGTGGGAGAAAGAAGAAGAAGAAGAAGAAGAAGAAGGAGTTAGACCGGTTATCGGAATTGGAACGTATGGTGCAGCGGCAGCATGAGCAAATAGACTCAATTAGTCAGCAAAGGGCATCTCAGCAACAGCTAGAAGATCCTGAAGCCGATGCCGCCCCATCTTAGCGGAAAAGCAGCGTGGGTTCCACGCAGCTAGAAGCATCTGCATTCGAACCGCCAGCGGCTCACACCCCGTGGATGACGTCACGGAGAAGACAAGTTGTGATCTACATACGTCAGTGAAGAACTTGTCCTTCAAGGTGGCGGTCGGCTATGCTTTACCAAATCAACCTGGAGCAAGCTACCATCTTGGTGACATTCCAGCTGGCTATGCTCGTGTCGGGGTGGATGAAATTATGCCGAGATTTGACACACTGGAGCTTGACATTCCTGGAGGTGACGAGGAGAAGACACTGGGAGAAGTCAAGCGTGGTTTCGTTCTATGGAACAAGAAATACATCGTGTTTCCAGACTTGGCGCCAAGGCCACCAACTCCTCCGAGTAGCAATCCAGCACATCAAAGTCCATCCTCCCCGCCGATTGGGAGCCCAACCCGAGTCCATCGCCTGCGCCGTCCCGCCAGCCAATTGCGCCCACTATTAAGCGGAAGCTGCACTACCCGTCGACTAGTACTACTCAAAAGAAAGGTGCAAATAAGAAAACCAAGGTTGTCAAGGCTCTTGAAAAGTTATCTTACGAGTTGACTAAGGAGGAACTTGATGTGAGGGTGAAAGCCGAAGCCAAAAGACAACTTGCACCGAAAAAGCCCGAGCCAAAGTTGGTAATACCACCGGCCAAAATTGCGAAATGTTTGATCTATCGAGACCACCGCCACATGTGGACTTGCCGTCAGACTATGATCGCACTATTGAGAAGGTACATAAGGAACAGAAGCAGCCGGAAAAAATCGGGAAACAAGTGGCCCAACTCAGAGAACAGGCAATACAATCGATCCCCCCGCTCAAGGTGTTTTCTGGTAAGGACGTACATCCCGACACTGTTCGAATAGGCGACACTGGTCAGACCCGAGCAGGTAGAGCGTCTAACAACACAAATGCAGAGATTGCATAAATGGTACATGGACGAGGCAAAGGTAGGGCGAACCAGCTTCTATGCGGCATATAAGAAAGAGCATTACTTTCAAGGACCACGAGATATATACTGAGTTTGAAGAAATTTTTCAGTTATTCAATCAAGACGCCCTCGACAAATGCCTTGTCAGTTGCTATTGTCTGTAAGTGATTTATTTCTGTAATTTATGTCTCTAGCTCAGCTCGTTCATTGCCTGTAATTAATTATCCTCACTATATTCTTTTGTACGCTATTATGCAGAATGAAGATTCTCGAATGCAGAAGACGCGGAATCTGGGACACTGGGTTCATTGACCCATATAACAATCATGAAGTTACTGTAAGTAAATATCCAAAGGACACAGAGGAGAACTTGCTAATGTTTTCAATGAAACAAAGTCATTGCACAGAAATACTTTGGCCTTACAACTATGGGTGAGTGTTACTGTCTTGTACACATTCTATTTTGCTTACTCGATGTTTAGTGTAATCGATGACTTATGCATGCCTGGGTATATAATTAAACGTGTGTAGCTTCCACTGGATTCTGCTAATCATTAGAGTTGAGGATGGAATCGTTGATGTCATGGACTCATTAAGGAAAGATCCTGACGAGTACAAAAGCGTGGAACTAATGCTCCAGAAGTAATTTCAATCATTATCGCTCTATATCGACCTCTTTCATTCATTTCCTGATATCAAGTAATTAATAACTTATTTATTCATTTCTTTGCCGGGCAGGTTTGGAAACGCTTCATCAAGGAGGTTGAAGGTGAATGGAAACCGGAGCTGCGTTTAATTCAGATGAAGGTAAGTAGTACTATCTAGGTCCGCGCAACTCTTTAATTCTAGTTTCAATACCATTATCATGCTTCATTATTGTTTGATTGAATTCTATTCTCGTACAGTACATCCTGAGGCAGGAACATGGGACAAATTTATGTGCATACTACGTTTGCGAGTGGATGCGCCTGACGGTCAGTGAGCGGCGTAGAGATATAAGACAACTTAGGGTACGTAAACACTAGTCACAATTTATTCTATTACCATCAGTTGTGTTGAGTTTCATTCATAATTTCTTTTATAATGATTTGATATATATATATACACACAACTCACATATTCATATTGATCTAGATGGAAGATATGCGGGACGAGCTCATACCAACGAACCGCATAAAAACAATTCAAGAGGAATTGTCGGATTTTTCATGACGGAGGTCATACCTATGGCGGGAGAATTTCATTCCGACTATTAATGCCTCCATGTAATTTGATCATCTCCATGTAATTAAATAGATACCAAATTGTATGTGTACATATATGCATCAACGTGATCTCCATGTAGTATGAACTTTATGTATAAGGTTTTTTTGGCGCATCAACGTGATCTCTCCATACAAAAAGAATTGAATGGAAAACAGAAAATCCGAAACCCTAAACCCCTCCTAAACCCCAACCCCCTAAACCTTAAATTAAAGCTAAATAAATTGAAAAAAAAAGCAGAAACCTTTAGTCCCGGTTGGTCTTACCAACCGGGACGAAAGGTCTTCCACCCCGCGTGCTCTGCTGTGCCCACGTGGAAGGCCCTTTAGTCCCGGTTTCGTGGGCAACCGGGACTAAAGGTGGGGGTCCTTTAGTCCCCATTTGCTAGTCCCGGTTGGCAAACCGGGACTAAAGGCCCTATAGAACCGGGACCGTTGTCCTGTTTTCTACTAGTGTACGTATCTTGCTATAACCAGACTTATCCTGGATAATATCGTGAATTGTCACCGGACCGCCTCCATCTCTAGGCTGCAACGGCAGCTCCTGCGTATGTTTCTTCTTCTTCTTAGCCACTATTTAAGAATGACACAAATCGGTTGAATTTTGATCATAATCTTTAGAATGTCCTCACAAATACCAAACTTTCATGCACCCCAATTTTTTTTAGCTTCAACATCTTTGTTAAAAAAAATCTACAACGGTGCTCATCACCGTTGTCATCTTCTTCCATGTCCTCACCTTCATCTGAGGACAAGGCACATGACTTTACTATAACTTTGCTACCAAATATGCATGTACTTCAACACCATCTCAAGACGAACTGACTCGCAAAGTTGCATTTCATCAAAATCCGAAAGCTAAAATCACGCCGTGAACAGGAGAGAAGGGCCACTAACCGCATTGGAGGCGTGGCTGTCGAACTCGTACTTGGCGACGGCGTCGTAGCGGTCGTTCTTGCCGGCCTCCTCTTCGGGCACCCCTCCTCGTACTCGTACACGTCGATCTCCCGCCGAAGCTTGTTGGGGAGATGAGCCGTGGCTGCGCTTCTCCCCGAACTTCCCCGCCCTACCCCTGCCCCTTCTGTTGCCGTGCGATGCGTTGGGACCAAGGGATTTAGCTTTGGGCTTCGTAACGGCCATGGCGTCGGCGGTGGCGGGGCTGTGTGCTCGATCGGCGTCGACGGCGCGCCCGAAAAGTCTTTTTTTGTGTCGTCGCACAGCGCAGCAGATGGCGGCGGCGGGACTAGGTGGCGGAAACAAGAGAAAGAAAATAAGAAAATCGTCTGCCGTCACTAATGTGAAGGCATGGTCGTGCTGTCCTAATTCCTAGCCCTCCTTTTATTTGAAGGGTTTCGATCTCAACGTCTTGCTGCACGTTTCCAATACTAGTAATCGTTTCCACTTTCCAGTACTACATCCTCGGGTGGGTTTCGCTAGGATATCATGTATGGATTACGGTTGCCTCGGTCGGATAAGCGGAACCCACCACCCGGGACGGCGGGAAAACCGTCCAGAATAAGCAGAAACTGTCCCGAATAAGCTAAAAACTGGTCCAGGACCAAATTATTGGATTTATGAAAGACGAACAACTGCGAAAGCATTTGCCAATGATGTTTTCATTAATCAAGAACAAAAGTTGGGTGCTCAAAGACGATCAGATACCGTCCTAGTCTCAACCATAAACGATGCCGACCAGGGATCGGCGGATGTTGCTTATAGGACTCCGCCGGCACCTTAGAAATCAAAGTTTTTGAGTTCCGGGAGGAGTATAGTCGCAAGGCTGAAACTTAAAGGAATTGACGGAAGGTAATCGTGTACGTGACTGCACCTATCGACTAATACTAACACAGTTCTAATTTCTTGTAGCTATGCATGTGAAATTCATACATATGATTTTTTTTTATAAAACAAATACATAAATACTCCACCGCATGTCATTATCATCATCAGCACTAATATGAAAAGAGCGAGAGGGTGATCCAATAAATCTTGACCGTCTAACTAACGCATCCGATAATTTAGGTCTTACTCATGTTTAGCGGTAAATCGTACGTCCCGTCGTCCTCCACTCACCTTTCCTGCCCCCACCCCTTCTTTCTTATATCGAGCCATCTCCACAATCATGGCCTCATGAATCACTCCTGCTAAGTATCTAGAGCCCCGTGGTCTCATCCTATCCTACATGCTCTGCAAGCCCATGCCTTCCCCTTGTCACAACCTAAGCTAAATAAATCCCCAACTCGACGTTAACAGCAAGATCTGCCGGACCAGTTTTTCGGAGGTGCTCATTGTGGAGGTGCCCGTCAACAGCGAGGTGCCCGTGGTGACTTCGTCAACCTCAAGATCTGCCGGACCAGTCTCTCGGAGGTGCTCATTGGGGTAGGATTTGCGTGCGTGCATTCATAGGGGTGTCTGTACGTGCGTGTTTGTGAGCGTCTGCGTCTGTACCGTGTTTCTCAAATCCCCAACTCGACGTTAAGAGTGTGTTTGGTTGGGGTTCTCTACATTCACTGGATGGAGGTTGTTGAAATCTAAATCAAAGGGATACAGGGCTGACACATACTTTAGGAATGAACCAGATTTCGTAGGGCAAAATGAAAGTTGGTTCGACCCTTAATTTTACTGTGTTGCGTTGACACAAAAACATGGAAATTACATGCCACCGGTAAGGGAAAACTGTCTGGTTCATATCAGCACCTTAAAGCGAAGAGTCCAGGCCAGGATTCCTCCGCGCCAGCCTATTCCAGCGGCCTCACTGTTTTGAGGAGATCCCAACCACAAATAGCTTAGCTATAAATCTCCAATATCGTCGGTGACCATGAAGTTGGCGGGCTGTGGGACCTTGGCGACTCCTACATCGACGAAAGACTATCTTTGGTTCTCAAAATGCTTCCCTAGCTGGCTTTTGATGCGTCGCATACTTTTTAGCGTCGACTTTTAGTAGGTGCTATTTTGAAACTGGTTTGGAGTTGTGAGTTGTGACTCTACTCCATAGATCATCCCCAAGAGGGGTGGACCTAGGATCTTGTCGAATTTGCTAGGCTTGCCTAGCCAACATAGCCAGATTCTAAATTTCGCTGTCTCTAAATCCCATGCCTCCCATGTATTTTTCAGCATCGTCATCAAGTCTGACCAGACCCATGATGTCTAGCTTCCTTCCTTTCTCCATTTTTCTGCTAAACCAGAACGCTCTAATTGGCGACATTATGTGCATATATGGTATTGCTGCATCAAATTCAGTTCTATAGGTAGACCAACATCGGTAGGATGACTGGAATCATGTTTATCTAGTGATGCAAATTGGTGAAAGTTGGACGGCGGTGTGTAGGCCAATTATGATTAGGGGTATTGGCCTCCTAAACATGGATTATTTTGCCAAGGCTCTACGCCTTCAGTGGGCTTGGTTCGAATGGACGATGTCAGACCGTCCTTGGGTCGGTATGGAATCTCCATGCAATAAAGACGACATGGAACTTTTCTTCTCCTTGACTAAGGTCTCCATTGGGGACGGTTGCAGGGCTTCCTTTTGGGATGCTCGTGGGCGGGTGGAATCAGCCCCAAATACATAGGCCCCTCCATCTACGAAATTTCCAAACAAAAGAATTGGTCCATCAAGAAAGCGCTCAACAACGAGGCTTGGGTTCTCCAAACTCGATACTTCTGTCGGTCTTGTGGTCAGTCACCTTGAGGAGTTCAGGAAACTTTGGTTCTTCACCTCCTAACAGCAGCACTCTACCGACACTCCAGATACGATCATTTGGAAGCTTACCGACCCAGGGGTCTACTCGTGCTCCTCGGCGTACAAGGCACAATTCGCTTGCTCCATTAGCTCTCCTATGAATTCGTTGGTTTGGAAGAAGTGGCACCTCCTAAGTGCAAGCTGTTCTCATGGCTCATTCTTCAAAGCCGTGTGTGGACTCCGGATCGCTTGGAGCGTAGAGGGTGTCCGAATGGGAGCATTTGCCCCTATGTCGGCACGAGAATGAGACGGCGCGCCACCTTCTCTTTACATGTCCTACTCCACCCGGATTTGGGGCATGGTGAAGATTGGCTTCGGCTCATCGGTATATCCCCCACGGAGTGAAATGCCTATGAGAATGTGCCTTCTTGGTGGGAGCGTGTCACGCTCACGCACAACAGGAGGCGGAAGGCCATGACGTCGCTTTTGATGCTCGTGTCGTGTGAGATTTGGAATGAGAGGAACGCGAGGACCTTCAAGAACACTAGCACCATGCCCACCATCGTCTTTGCTCGCATCAAGTTGGAAGCTGAAAATTGGGTAGTCGCCGGGGCTAGACACTTGGGTCTTGTAATGCTGGGAGAGTAGGCTTTTGTTTCGCCTGAGTGGGGTTGTCTCTCTCCCTACTCGGGATGTAACTAAACTTGTTAACAAATCTCTTCTTGTTCAATGAATCAAGCCAAATCTTTGGCATTTCTTTCAAAAAAAAAACATGTCAAAAATCAAGTTGAAGTTTCCATGCATGTTCCACACGTGCTCACGTCTTCAGTCTTCACCGCCGCCTCTAGCACTTGAAAAAAAAAGTCACCAAAATTCAGAATGTAGAAAAACTGGGGAAAACGTGACTACGACCTCTGTCGTTGAAAGTTGAAAAATAACCAAGGGAAACGGGACGATGACCGCTCGAGTTTACGCAAGATGTAGTACGAGTACAACGCTTTGCGTGACACGCCTAGCTCTGTTGCACTCCTGCGGCCGGCGCAACAGTAATATGCTTGCATGATTGCCTCTCAAGCTGACAAATCGCAATAGACAGTCTGCTTTTTAGTACTCCCTCCGTTAGGAAAAGAATGTCTTAGATATATCTAGATTTTGATATATGTGGACATATTTTAGTGTACACATACATCCAAATCTAGATATATCTAAGACATCCTTTTCCGAACGGAGGGAGTAGAAGCTTAATAAGGACAACCATAGATAGTGTTAGGAGTAGCTAGGAGTAATACAATTGGCCAAACGTACCTGTGTGAAGCTCTTTGCGTTGCCATGGATACGTAACTTAGGCGAGCAAAGCCGTGGTGGAGAAGGAGACCACGTGCATAATTTTTGCCAGACACATATTATCTGCACGTGCCCTGCTTCTCCAACGCGGCTCTTCTTGCCAGATTTCACCTCTCTCCCACGGTGCAAGTGCAATGCAGCGTAGCGTTGCCAACGGCGGAGGCAGGCAGGGCAGCCGCAGGCCGCAGCGTCGTCGCCGGCCGTGAGCCTCGTAATTTGGCCTGCTCGATCCATTTATACACAGCGCGGGCGAGAGAAAAGCTCAACTGTTCAACCTCAAAATAATGGTCCACCAACCAGATCAAAGAAGAAAACGAGAAGAGTGCGACATGAACACATTTTTTCCAATCCCAGTTTGCACAAGTCCCACTTCTCCTTCGCATGGTGCTTGTACCGTCCTCGCCCGCCCTTGGTCCTGCATTGACAAGCCGATGACTTGTTTGATGTTGGATAATGATGGGTGTATCGTGCCAGTGCCAAACCAAACCAGTCCGGAGATTAATATAAAACACCCTCTCTCGAAACAGGCTTGCGCCCGCTATATTAATATATGAACCGACCGATGCAATGTGATATCATTGTTGGGGCAAAACAGTACAGATCAAATCCAAAAGAAACAAAAAGGAAAATAAGAGAAAACAACGCTGACACCGGCGGTTCGACAAAAACAAAGATAACTCTCAACCGTTGCGCCCTCCGAAGAATTTCCACCATGCTCGCTCCGAAACGCCGCGAACCAAGCAACACCTCCAAAAAGGGAAGCGACAATGATGACGATGCTGCCGGGACCGTTCCATGGGTTACCCCCAGTACACATCCTAGGGTTTCCCCCGGTCCGCAACAGGGGGTGGGGAAGAGATACACCCGACGCTCTTCAGGAATGAAGGCGACACCCGCAGGCGTCACCGCATCGGTGTCGAGACGACATGGATTTCTCCCTACCTCTAAAGACCACACCTCCGGGCACGACGGGATGCTCCACCGAACTCACTACAAGAAATATGCTAACTTTTGACCCTCTATTTTGGTCACTAAAAGGTCACAAAGTTTCATTTGTGACCCCTTATTGACCAAAAAACGATGGTCACATACTGAGCGTCTTATTTGATCAATCATGACTTTCCTTAGTAAAATGGTCATAAACTTTATGACCAAATTAGAGGGTCATAAATTTATGACTAAATTTTTTGGTCATGCGCTCTCAGTCGTGGACACGTCAGATCCTACGTGGCCAATCCTACGTGGCAAAATTATGACCAAATGAGAAGGTCATGGATCAGAATCAGCCCAACCCAGTTCGTGCTTTACATGGGCCGAGCCCAATTTTTTCTGTTAATATTTTGGTCAGATACATGGGCCAAGCCCAACATTTGAGCCTTTTTAGTTTTGGGCCAGGGCCTTTTTGCTTCAAGAGATTCAAATAAAATATCAAAATTGGGCCCACAGGTCAGATGGGTCCAACTTCTCAGGTTCAAGCAAGTGGGTCCCAGTTGTCAGTTCTAGAAGTGCATCCAGTTGACAGGTTTATAATCTTCAGATTGCAATTTTCCAATTAATAAATTATTATTATTTAAATCAGAACAGAACACAATATTTCAAACAGCGCAAACCACTAAACTTCACACATTACAATAACATGGTTCACATCAGGTTTACAGCCAAACATCAGTGATGTCAGGTAACAACTAAATATCGGGAAAAAAATCTAGCTATCGAAGTCTAACAAGCTCCAGTGAGTTATAACTCTGTGCTTGTCCCAACTTCTTCGTCCTGGAGCTTGCAATGAAACATGATTGAAGGCAAGTATCTGCATGTTATAAATAATATGGTTAGGAACAAAATAAAAGGAAATCTAACAGCATGTTGACTTTTAGGCAGTCTGTGTACATAAATAGCAGTAGAGCAAGCAAAACGAGACATACTATCAGTGATGAATACTAGTACTAACTAGAACAGGAATGAGAGAACAACATAAGCAAGAATTGACAACAAAATATACATTAATTATAACATAGCATCTCTAGCTCTGTTGTTGTTCGCATATTACAGCAGTCACCAGCATGGTTTGAAAAGCATAGCATGAAAAATATGTTACAATAAACATGTTCATCTTCAATTGGTATCTCACTTCAAATATTCATGCATATCTTGTTTTGGACATTTCAGGTTCAAGAGTAAAACCAATCTAATTCAAATACACATTTCACATTGCATTGGTTACATTAATCTTCACAGACTAGATGGCAATTTCCTGGACATGCCCTACTCAGCCATTCAATATAATCAGATAACTTGTCCTTCCATAATATAAAAGTTCATTATTTATAGTACCTCTAGAGGCAGCGGGAAGGGCTTGAACTCATTGTCGCAGCGGGTGAGGAGGACTGTGGCATACCTGTCAGTGAGATGGCTGAGTATTGACACGTAAGCGAAAATGACACCTAAGCAATGACACGTAAGCGAAAATGACACCTAAGCAGTGACACGTAGGCAAAACTGCTGAGTTGGATTTCAACTCATGAGAATGACCATTTAAATTGGTCGTAATCGGCTAAAAAAAAGTTGTAGGCTAGTGCGTGTGCGTGGGACCCACATGTCAGGACGGGTGGTGGCGGCCCCACATGTCAGGCGAGCGTGTGGGACCCACATGTCAGGCGGGGTGAGGGTGGGTCCCGTATGTCTGATGGGATTGGATGGAGCGGGGCCCACATGTGAGATCAAAATCATGGATAAGTAGTGACACGTAAGCAAAAATGACACCTCAGCACTGACACGTAGGCAAAACTGCTGAGTTGGTTGTCCACTAATCCGAATGACCATTTAAATTGGTCGTAGTCGGTTAGAGAAAAGGCCTTATGCGAGTGTGATGACGTGAAACACACGTTCGTTGGGAGACCCCAAGAGGAAGGTATGATGTAGTCAGCAGCAAGTTTTCTCTCAGAAAGAAACCAAGGTTATCGAACCAGTAGGAGCAGCAACTCTTCAGAAGGTTGTCAACGGCGCCAGAAAATTAGTGTTGTTGATGGGAGTCTGGACTGTTGATGTGGAATCTGCACACAACACAATCAAACTACTTTCCCCAACGAAACAGTGAGGTTGTCAATCTCACTGGCTTGCTGAAAACAAAGGATTAAACGTATAGTGTGGAAAATGAGTATTAAATTGCAGAGAATGAAAAAGGAACAGTTTGCAGTTTGTGGTTGTTTAATCAGTGTAAAAGAATGGACCGGGGTCCACAGTTCACTAGTGGTGTCTCTCCATAAAAGATAACTAACATGTTGGGTGAACAAATTACAGCTGGGCAATTGACGAATAATGAGCGCATGACAATGCATATACATGACATGTTGACTACTATGATATTTAATTGGGCATTACGACATAATACATAGATCGTTATCCAACAGCATCTATGACTAATAATCCACCGCCGGGTTGTCATCCGAGTTCCCCATTGGTATTAAGTTGCAAGCAACGGATAATTGCATTAAGTAAAGTGCGTAATGTAAACAAACACATATGTCCGTGGACATAGCATCGTTAGGTTATCCCTAGTGGCAACAGCACATCCACAACCTTAGAACTTTCTGTCACTGTCCCAGGTTAAACGGAGACATGAACCCACTATCTAGCATAAATACTCTCTCTTGGAGTTACAAGCATCTACTTGGCCAAAGCATCTACGAGTAACGGAAAGCATGCAAGATCTTAAATAACATATAAGATAGATTGATAATCAACTTGACATAATATTCAATATTCATCGGATCCTAGCAAACACAACATGTAGCATTACAATAATATGATCTTGATCATGTAGGGCAGCTCACAAGATCTAAACATGATGGCACAAAGTAGAGAGACAACCATCTAGCTACTGCTATGGACCCGTAGTCCAAGGATGAACTACTCACGCATCACTCCGGAGGCAGGCATGGCGATGTAGAAGCCTCCGGTGACGATTCCCCTCTCCGGCAAGGTGCCGGGAAGAGGTTCTGAACCCTCCCGAGTTAGGGTTGACGACGGCGGCGTCTCTGGAACTTTTCGTGGATATTTGCTCAGGTACTCAGGGTTTTCGCGTCGGGGGGAATAAGTAGGCGAAAGGGCGGCGGCTGGAGAGGCCCGTGGGCCCACACCACCCCAGGGCGCGGGGCCAAAGGGCGGCGGCTGGAGAGGCCCGTGGGCCCACACCACCCCAGGGCGCGGCAGAGGGGGGCCCGCGCCCTGGCCACGTGTGGGGCCCACGTGGCTCCTCTCCGTCGCCTCTTTGGTCCGTCAGATGAGTTCTGGTAAAATAGGACTCCCGTGTAGTTTCGTCCAATTCCGAGAATATTTCCAGACTAGCTTTTCTGGAATACAAAAACAGCAGAAAACAGGAACTGGCACTTCGGCATCTTGTTAATAGGTTAGTCCCAAAAAATGTATAAAAGTGATATAAAGTAGATGCAAAACATGTAGCAATTGGTATAAAACAAGCATGGAACATCAAAAATTATAGATACGTTTGAGACGTATCAGCATCCCCAAGCTTAGTTCCTACTCGTCCTCGAGTAGGTAAACGATAAAAACAAATAATTTTTGAGGTGACATGCTACTATCATAATCTTGATCATATAATATTGCAAGGCACATGTAAATGAATGAAGTGATCCAAGTCAATGGTCTATAATTTGCTATCAAATAGATAATGAGTAAACAATGAATCACACAAGCTAAACGTTTTCATGAATAGTACTTTCGAGACAAGCATCAAACAGTTTTGCATAAGTGTTAACTCATAAAGCAATAGTTTCTAACAAAAGGTATTTAATCAACACAAAGGAAGAATTTAGTTTCAGCATTTGCTTCAACTTTCAACATATTTATCTCATGGATATTGTCAACACAAAGTAGTATAACAAGTCCAATACATTGCATATAACGCATGTTGTAACAAAGTTGACACTAGTGTTTGCTTGTGGAAGACAGAAAGAATAGGAAAACTGACTCAACATAAAAGTAAAAGAAAGGCCCTTCGCAGAGGGAAGCAGGGATTAAATCATGTGCTAGAGCTTTTAGGTTTTTGAAAGCATATAGAGATTGCATAAAATATTTGATACTCCTCCCAACCTTGCTAACACAAGCCATGGCTAACCGAATCCTCGGGTGCCTTCCATCAATCACATACCATGGAGGAGTATCTATTTTTGAGAGGTGTTTGTTAATTGTCAACGAATGGTAGCGGGTGAGAACAGTATTCTACCTGTCGAACGGACTTTTAAGAGCGGCTCCCATGAAGGACGTTATTTCTACCAGCAAGGCAGATCATCCCTCTTTCTCTTTGGTTTACACACATTCAGGTATTTCACTGTTTGTCATTGCTTACTGATGAATCAGGGCAAAAGTGTGAAGAGAATTAATTGGTTAAAGTTGTAATTAATTGGGACTGGGCACCCCGTTGCCAGCTCTTTTTGCAAGTTATTGGATAAGCGGATGTATATGCCACTAGTCCAGGTGTAAAAGTCCACTCGACAAATAGAATAAAGAATAACCACACTAATTCCTCATGAGCTAGTAAACATTGACACAAAAAGGGAATAATAACATTTTGAATAATTTAAAGGTAGCACATGAAAAATTTACTTGGAGTGGCAAGGAAATACCACATATAGGTAGTTATGGTGGACACAAATGGCATGGATTTTGGCTCAAGGATTTGGATGCACGAGAAGCATTCCCTCTCAGTACAGAGTTTAGGCTAGCAAGGTTATGTAAGCAAACAAGAATATCAACCCGTACACCAAGTTTTATATGACAAACATATTGCAAACGTTATAAGACTTCATACCGTCTTCCTTGTTAACCAAACCCTGTTATTAGAAAATATCTAGACCTTAGAGGTACCACCGATGCAAACCAAATTTTCAACAAGCTTTACGGTAGTTCTTCACTAATAGGCTTAACTCATGTGATGCACAATTTAATCATGATCTACTTGTTAACTCAAAACAATTGACAAGCATCAAGTTATCCATTTTAGTGATCTACAAGATTAAGCAAGTTTTTCCTTATACCAATTACCACATGCAACATTTTCTGAACCAACCAAACACCAATCAATTTATTTCATCAACTCTCCAAACAAATATAAGTGAAGCAAGAGAGTACTTTCTACAAAAGAAAGCTAATAGCTCTGACAAGAGATACATGAAAACAAGAGCTAAAAGCTGAACAGCGCTAGATATGAATACTCAACAAATATAAGTGAAGAATAGGAGTATTCTCATGAAAAAGCGGAGCGTGTCTCTCTCCCAATCAAGAATGCTAGGGTCCAGTCAAGCTTTATTGAAAATAAAAATGCAATACTGAAAATAAAAAGCACACAGACGCTCCAAGAAAAGCACATATGATGTGAAAGAATTAAAATATAGTTTCACTAGAGATGACCTGATAATTTTGACGATGAAGAAGGGGATGCCTTGGGCATCCCCAAGCTTAGACGCTTGAGTCTTCTTGAAATATGCTGGGGAGATCCATGGGAGCCTCCCCAAGCTTAAGCTCTTCACTCTTCTTGATCCTATTATATCATCCTTCTCTCTTGACCCTTGAAAACTTCCGTCACACCAAACTCAAAGTAGATCTCATTAGAGGGTTAGTGCATAATCAAAAATTCACATGTTCTGTAAAGACGCAATATGATTTGTTACTTTAAACATTAGCTACAGCCACTGATGTTATGTGAAGCTCTTCCACCCAAAAAAGAATTTCACTCAACACTAGTAAAAGAGAGAATGCGAAAAATAAAAAGGCATAATCTGTCTAAAACAGAACAGTCCGCAAAGACGAATTTTTTCGAGGCACTTACGACGCTCAGATCGAGAAACTCTGAACTAATGAAAGTTTCAGACATTCATAAAGATTACGCACAAAAATTTCAGATTTTTTTAACAATCTGGTGATTTTAGGAATTTCGTACAGTGAACAGCAAAAATCTGTTTCTGCGCAGCAATCAAAATTAAGCATCATCTTATCATTAGAGGCTACTCTTGGCACAACAATGCGAGAAAATAAAGATACAAAGGAGTTGCTACAGAAGTAAACAAACTCCTTGACTCAATAAAAGAAAAATTGCAGAAAAATAAAATGGGTTGCCTCCCATAAGCGCTTTTCTTTAACGCCTTTTAGCTAGGCACAAAGCATGCATCAAGTATTACCAAGTGAAGAAGCATCAACATTGTAATTTGTTCGAACAATAGAATCATAAGGTGGCTTAATCTTCTTCCTAGGAAAGTGTTCCATACCTTTCTTGAGAGGAAATTGATATTTTATATTCCCTTCTTTCATATCAATAATAGCACCTACAGTCCTAAGAAAAGGTCTTCCCAACACAATAGGGCATGATGGATTGCACTCAATATCCAAGACAATAAAATCAACGGGGACATAATTGTTGTTAACCATGATAAGAACATCATCAATTCTTCCCAAAGGTTTTTTAATAGTAGAATCAACAAGGTGAACATCCAAGTAACAATTTTCCAAAGGTGCTAAATCAAGCATATCATATAATCTTTTAGGCATAACAGAAATACTAGCACCAAGGTCACACAAAGCATTGCAATCAAAGTCATTCAATTTCAATTTAATGATGGGCTCCCAACCATCTTCTAACTTCCTAGGGATAGAAGCTTCATGTTTTAATTTCTCTTCCCTAACTTGTATGAGAGCATTAGTAATATGTTTAGTAAAAGCCATGTTTATAGCACTAGCATTAGGACTTCTAGCTAGCTTTTGCAAGAACTTAATTACTTCAGAAATATTGCAACCATCAAAATCAAAGTCATTATCATCAAAAGTAATGGAATTATTCTCTTCCTTATTGCTAGAAATTTCAGCATCTTTATCAAGGACAGTTTCAGAGTTATCAGGCAATTTAGGACATTTTGCAATAGAAGTGGAAACATTACCAACACCAACTATCTTGCCATTAATGGTAGGAGGTTTGTTAACACTTGAGTTTGAAGCTTTTCAGAAGTAGTAATAGTATAAACTCTAGCAATATTGTTCTTTCTAGCAATTTCATCCTCTCTTTCCCATCTAGCATGCAATTCAGCTAACATCCTCACATTGTTATCAATTTTAACTTGTATAGCATTGAGAGTTTTGCTCTCTTTAACATCATGAGGCATGTTCTTTAGTTTCAATAAGTCAACATCAAGAGCAAGACTATCAACTTTAGAGGAAAGCACATCAATTTTCCCAAATTTCTCCTCAACAGTTTTATTGAAAGCAGTTTGTGTACTAATAAAATCCTTAAGCATAACTTCAAGATCAGAGGGTACACTCTTATTATTATTGTAGGAGTTACTATAGGAATTTCCATAACCATTGCCACTATTAGAAGGATAGGGCCTATAATTGCTATTACCAAAATTATTCCTATAAGCATTGTTGTTGAAATTATTATTTTTAATGAAGTTCACATCAACATGCTCTTCTTGAGCAACCAAAGAAGCTAAAGGAACATTATTTGGATCAACATGTGTTTGACCATTTGCAAGCATAGACATAATAGTATCAATTTTGGCACTCAAGGAGGAGGTTTCCTCAACAGAATTTACCTTCTTACCTGTTGGAGCTCTCTCGGTGTGCCACTCAGAATAATTAATCATCATATCATCAAGAAGCTTTGTTGCAGCACCCAAAGTGATGGACATAAAGGTACCTCCAGCGGCCGAATCCAATAAATTCCTCGAAGAAAAATTTAATCCTGCATAGAAGGTTTGGATGATCATCCAAGTAGTCAGTCCATGAGTGGGACAATTTTTAACCAATGATTTCATTCTCTCCCATGCTTGAGCAACATGTTCATTATCAAATTGCTTAAAATTCATTATGCTACTTCTCAAAGAAATAATCTTAGCAGGAGGATAATATTTTCCAATAAAAGCATCTTTGCATTTAGTCCATGAATCAATACTATTTCTAGGCAAAGATAGCAACCATTCTTTAGCACGTCCTCTCAAGGAGAAAGGAAAAAGTTTCAGTTTAATAATATCACCATCTACTTCCTTGAGCTTTTGCATTTCACAAAGTTCAACAAAGTTATTAAGGTGAACAGCAGCATCATCAGTACTAACACCAGAAAATTGCTCTTTCATAACAAGATTTAAAAGTGCAGGTTTAATTTCATAAAATTCTGCTGAAGCAGCAGGTGGAGCAATAGGTGTGCATATGAAATCATTGTTGTTCGTGCTAGTGAAATCACACAACTTAGTGTTCTCAGGAGTACTCATTTTAGCAGAAATAAAAACAGTACAGAAAATAACTTGAAAGTAAACTAGATGCAAGTAACTAATTTTTTTGTGTTTTTGATAATTGAAAGCAAACAAGATAAAATAAAATAAACTAAGCAAGACAAAAACAAAGTAAAGAGATTGGAAGCGTGAAACTCCCCTTGCAGAAGACTGCTGTCTCCCCGGCAACGGCGCCAGAAAAATAGCTTGATGACGTGAAACACACGTTCGTTGGGAGACCCCAAGAGGAAGGTATGATGTAGTCAGCAGCAAGTTTTCCCTCAGAAAGAAACCAAGGTTATCGAACCAGTAGGAGCAGCAACTCTTCAGAAGGTTGTCAACGGCGCCAGAAAATAGTGTTGTGAGGGAGTCTGGACTGTTGACGTGGAATCTGCACACAACACAATCAAACTACTTTGCCCCAACGAAACAGTGAGGTTGTCAATCTCACTGGCTTGCTGAAAACAAAGGATTAAACGTATGGTGTGGAAAATGAGTATTAAATTGCAGAGAATGAAAAAGGAACAGTTTGCAGTTTGTGGTTGTTTAATCAGTGTAAAAGAATGGACCGGGGTCCACAGTTCACTAGTGGTGTCTCTCCATAAAAGATAACTAACATGTTGGGTGAACAAATTACAGCTGGGCAATTGACGAATAGTGAGCGCATGACAATGCATATACATGACATGTTGACTACTATGATATTTAATTGGGCATTACGACATAATACATAGATCGTTATCCAACAGCATCTATGACTAATAATCCACCGCCGGGTTGTCATCCGAGTCCCCGTTGGTATTAAGTTGCAAGCAACGGATAATTGCATTAAGTAAAGTGCGTAATGTAAACAAACACATATGTCCGTGGACATAGCATCGTTAGGTTATCCCTAGTGGCAACAGCACATCCACAACCTTAGAACTTTCTGTCACTGTCCCAGGTTAAACGGAGACATGAACCCACTATCTAGCATAAATACTCTCTCTTGGAGTTACAAGCATCTACTTGGCCAAAGCATCTACGAGTAACGGAAAGCATGCAAGATCTTAAATAACATATAAGATAGATTGATAATCAACTTGACATAATATTCAATATTCATCGGATCCCAGCAAACACAACATGTAGCATTACAATAATATGATCTTGATCATGTAGGGCAGCTCACAAGATCTAAACATGATGGCACAAAGTGGAGAGACAACCATCTAGCTACTGCTATGGACCCGTAGTCCAAGGATGAACTACTCACGCATCACTCCGGAGGCAGGCATGGCGATGTAGAAGCCTCCGGTGACGATTCCCCTCTCCGGCAGGGTGCCGGGAAGAGGTTCTGAACCCTCCCGAGCTAGGGTTGACGACGGCGGCGTCTCTGGAACTTTTCGTGGATATTTGCTCAGGTACTTAGGGTTTTCGCGTCGGGGGGAATAAGTAGGCGAAAGGGCGGCGGCTGGAGGCCCGTGGGGCCCACACCACCCCAGGGCGCGGCAGAGGGGGGCCCGCGCCCTGGCGTGTGGGGCCCACTGGCTCCTCTCCGTCGCCTCTTTGGTCCGTCAGATGAGTTCTGGTAAAATAGGGACCCCGTGTAGTTTCGTCCAATTCCGAGAATATTTCCAGACTAGCTTTTCTGGAATACAAAAACAGCAGAAAACAGGAACTGGCACTTCGGCATCTTGTTAATAGGTTAGTCCCAAAAAATGTATAAAAGTGATATAAAGTAGATGCAAAACATGTAGCAATTGGTATAAAACAAGCATGGAACATCAAAAATTATAGATACGTTTGAGACGTATCAGAGTGCTTTCTAGATTATGACCAATTCATGTTAGGAGACTATGACCATTTTGACAAGATTGGTCGTTACATTTTCAGGTTTAGACCCTGCAAAGCAGTGTATGACTAAATGGTTCAAATTGGTCATAGATCTATGACCAATTTTTTCAAGGTCACTATCAAAAGGTCACTAGTTAGCATATTTCTTGTAGTGACTTGCCACCCACCAGCGAACGCCACTACGGTCTTGCAATCATCACCGCCGTCTCACCGTGGCCCACGACGCGAGGCCGGTAGAACCGAGAAACAAAAACGCCGGCGAGAGTCAGCGGTACAGCGGCACACGGGAGGGAACTGCCTCCACCGCCGGGAGGCGATAGCCGACCGGATGCAGCAGCAGGACAAACCAGGCCCTCACCGGCCTGGCCGAGCCCGATTGGGCTCGTGAAGTCCCGCCGGCGCACTGCAGCAGGGGCATCACCGACGCTGTCGTGGGTTTGTCACGTCAGGTGTCATAGATGACTTCGTAGGTGTGGGATTATGCGAGTCAAGCATCTCCGAGCTTGGGATCGCAGGAACAAAGATCAACACAGATTTACCCAGGTTCGGCCCCCTCAATGTGAGGTAAAAGACCTACTTCCTGCCTACCCTAGATTGGTATTGATATGATAATCGAGGTGTTACAATGGAGGCGATCCGATCTGGTACTCGCCGTATGAGCTAGGGTTTGGGCTTGATAGCTTGACCCGCTCTAAGTCCTGCGAGTCCTCTTTATATACACAGAGGCTCGCTAGGTTACAAAAGGAAACTTCCCCATAAGGAATACATCCACAGAGGCCTACTCGGAGACTACTTGGTCTTCACGTCCTCCGGGATATGTCTTCTAGATCTTTCCCTTATGGCGGTTCAATATTGGGCTTGCTCCCAAGTGGGCCTTTGTCCGTGCGAGTAAGTTAAGTCGCACTGGGCCGCGGGTTAATCCAGAAAGTATTCCCCCGACATTAGCCCCCAAGCGTGGCCTGAACTTCATAGTATTTCTTGATCTTGAATGCTTAGGCCGCGCTTTTCCTTGTTTCGCGGCTTATAATTGTGCAAGTTTGGCCTTGACTCGCACCTGGAAGATCATCTGACTTCGTGAGCTTCTTTGTTAGAGTATCCTGATAGCTTCAGAACTTGATGACGATCTATCTTCAAATTTTTGATGATAATATGATATAGCCCCCAAGGATTGAGAGGATGTTATGTGGTAATCATCTCAATTCTTCTCAGAGAACTCTGAAGGTCATCACCTGTAACTTGATATCATAATAAAACAATTGTTAAGTTACAAGTAATTGTAATTGGTGTTGCCGTACTATAAGCAGTACATCGACCTCTAGTTAGGCCATCTGAATCCTTAAGTGGGCACTCGCGCGACTCAGTATTTCCTAGGAATATGTGTGTTCAGGGTCGAGAGCGGCCATGATAGGCAATCAAGCTCGATTGACGCCACACCCCAGTACTTTGGCCACATAATGCGAGTAGCAATCCAACTTAAGGTAAATTTGATAATTGCCAATAAATCGGCTGTTTCAGGGTAACAAAGACCCCAAGAAACATAATGATATTGCCATGATAGGCTAAGCTATGATAAGCTTTGATTATGATGACACATAAGGTCGCGCCTAGGTGGCAACCGAGTGTTATACATAGGGTTGGATCGCGCGTAGGTGGCGATCCATGGTGATACATGGGGTCGGTCGCGCCTAGGTGGCGACCAGAGATGATACAAAGTTTACGGCCGCGCCTAGGTGGCAGCCGGTTTCTGATACAAGGGTCGATCGCGCCTGGGTGGCGATCAGATGTTGCATAGGTCGCGCCTAGGTGGCGACCAAAGTTGAAGTTCTAGCCCTGAGTGGCTGTGATGATACTCAGCTATAAAGCTGGAAAGGATGATGCTTGGCTCTGATTAGCCTTTTCTTATGTATAGTACGGTCGCAGGTGTGCGACGTTCCAAGGGCGAGGTGCCTCGAGACGATCCTCGAAATCATGGCGTTCGCTGCTTTCTTCCCTTACATCCAGCAGGTAGTACGACCCATTGTTTAGCTTCTTGCTGATGATGTAGGGTCCTTCCCATGGAGAGGACAGCTTATGCATTCCCTTGTGATCTTGTTTAAGTCGCAGTACTAGGTCGCCTTCTTGAAAGGTGCGGGTTTTGATGCGTCTGGCATGATAGCGTCGCAAGTCTTGTTGATATACTGCTGACCTTGATGCTGCCAAGTCTCTAACCTCTTCTAATGTGTCCACCGAGTCTTGCCGAGCTATCTCATTATCTGTCTCGATGTAAGCCGCAACTCTTGGTGAATCATGTATGATATCGCTGGGCATGACTGCTTCTGCTCCATAGACCATGAAATATGGTGTAAATCCTGTGGATCTGTTAGGGGTTGTTCTCAAGCTCCACAGTACTGCTGGCAGTTCTTCCACCCAACATCCTGGAGATGCTTCGACCTTTTCAATAAGGCGCGGCTTAATTCCATGGAGAATTTCCTGGTTAGCTCGCTCAGCTTGTCCATTGCTCTGCGGGTGTGCTACTGACGTGAGGTCCAATCTTATCCCATTGTCTGCGCAAAATATCTGTGTAGCCCCTTCAGAGGTGTTGCTCCCATTGTCTGTAATGATACTATGGGGGTAACCGAAGCGGAATATGACCTTCTTCAAGAACTTGACTGCTGTTTCAGCCTCGCAATCTCCCACAGGTTCTGCTTCTATCCACTTTGTGAATTTGTCCACCATGACTAAGAGGTGAGTTTTTCCGTTTGAAGACCGTCTGAAAGGCCCCCCATACGGCAAAAGGCCATGTGATGGGTATTGTGCGAAGTGCTTGGGCTGGCATATGATCTTGCCTAGCGTATCTTTGACATCCATCGCACACTCTGACAATTTGCTCTGCGTCTGCTAATGCTGTTAACCAGAAGAATCCATGTCGGAACGCCTTTGCCACCAAAGATCTTGACGAAGCATGATGGCCACAATCGCCTGAATGAATTTCGTGCAAGATTTTTCGTCCCTCTTCTGGTGAGACACATCTTTGGAATGCTCCTGATACGCTGCGCTTGTATAATTCGTTGTTGATGATTGTATAGGCCTTTGATCGTCGTATGATTTTGCGCGCCTCAATTTCATCGTCCGGCAGCACTCCGCGACTTAAATATGCCATGTATGGCTCTGTCCATCCTGGCTGTTCATGCAGGGCTGCGACTAAAGTTGAATCATCCTCTGGCTCTGCAATGTCAATTCTGCTGGAGGTTTGACTGATGGATTGTGCAGTTCATCCAGGAAAACATTGGGTGGGACTGACTGTCTGTTGGATCCAAGCCGAGACAGGGCATCCGCAGCTTCATTTTGTCTCCGATCAATATGTTCAACTTGGTATCCAGTGAAATGTCCAGCAATTCTGTCCACCTCTCTCCTATATGCAGCCATGTTCGCATCCTTGCTGTCCCACGTTCCGGAGACCTGCTGTGCCACCAAGTCTGAATCGCCAAAACAGCGTATGCGACTGATGTTCATCTCCTTTGCTATACGTAGACCATGAAGCAGTGCCTCGTACTCCGCCACGTTATTTGTGCAGTTGAAGTGTATCTGTAACACATACCGCAGCTTGTCTCCCTTGGGAGATGTCAGAACAACTCCAGCCCCCGAGCCTTGCAACTGTCTTGACCCATCAAAATGCATGGTCCAGTATTTGGTTTCTGCCATGCTAGGAGCAACTTGGATTTCTGTCCAATCGTTAATAAAATCTGCAAGGGCTTGCGACTTAATTGATGTGCGCGGCTCGTAACTGATGTGATGTGGTCCCAACTCGATCGCCCACTTAGCGACTCTTCCAGTAGCTTCTCGATTACGAATGATATCTGCCAATGGTGCTGAACTCACCACAGTTATTGGATGCTCTTGGAAGTAGTGCTTCAGCTTGCGACTCGCCATGAACACTCCAAACACCAACTTCTGCCACTGTGGGTAACGCTGTTTGGAAGCTGTGAGGACTTCGCTCACGTAGTATACTGGTCTCTGGACAGGGTATTCCTTTCCGTTTCTTGTCTCTCCACAACCATGACAGCACTCACAGCGCGGGAATTTGCCGCTATGTATAGTAGCATTGGCTCTTTATCTTTTGGAGCCGCCAGAACTGGAGCATTTGTCAATTGATGTTTCAAGGCTGTCAGAGCTTCGTCGGCCTCTGCGTCCCAAACGAAGGTGTCTGATTTTTTCAACAGTCTGTACAAAGGTAGTGCTTTCTCTCCCAATCTTGATATAAAGCGACTCAAAGCTGCTACGCAACCAGTAAGCCGCTGTACATCTTTTATCTTTTCTGGCTTTTGGAGATCCATCACGGCCTTTATCTTGTCAGGATTGGCCTCAATGCCTCTTTCTGATACTATGAATCCCAATAGCTTTCCTGCTGGTACTCCGAAAACGCACTTTGTGGGGTTGAGCTTCATGTTGTATTTTCTGAGATTTGTGAATGTCTCTGCCAGATCACCAATAAGATCCTGGCTAACTTGCGATTTAATCACAATATCATCCACGTAGGCATGAACGTTGCGACCTATTTGCTCATGTAGGCAATTCTGAATGCATCTTTGGTAAGTCGCACCTGCGTTCTTCAACCCAAAGGGCATGCTGACGTAACAAAAAGCTCCGAAGGGTGTGATGAAGGACGTCTTTTCTTGGTCCTCCCTCTTCATCTTGATTTGATGGTAGCCTGAATAGGCGTCCAAAAAGCATAACAGCTCGCACCCAGCAGTTGAATCAATTACTTGGTCGATTCGGCAAAGCAAATGGATCCTTTGGACAAGCTTTGTTAAGACTGGTGTAATCAACGCACATTCGCCACGTACCGTTCTTTTTCATAACCAATACTGGATTTGCCACCCATTCCGGATGGTATACCTCTGTGATGAATCCTGCAGCCAGCAAGCGAGCTATTTCCTCTCCTATTGCCTTTCTCCTGTCATCATGAAAACGCCGTAGTGGCTGCTTCACTGGTTTAGCCGCAGGGTTCACTTTGAGGCTATGTTCTGCTAATTCTCTTGGTACCCCTGGCATATCTGACGGCTTCCATGCGAAGATGTCTTTATTTTCCTGGAGAAAAGCGACGAGGGCCTTCTCCTGCTCTTCTTCCATGTGTGCTCCAATGCTAGTTTGCTTGGATGAGTCGCCAGGAACAAGATTTATCTGCTTAGTGTCCTGGGCCGCTTTGAATTTCATTGGTGGCTCGGCAGATGGCGTGGTAACCACACTCATATCGTTTGGGTCCACCTGCGACTTATAACCTTTTAGTTCTTCCGCGGCACAGGCGGATTCTGCGAAAGCCGCATCTCCTTTCTCACATTCTATTGCTTTTTCTCTATCTCCGTACACTGTGATGACCCCTTTTGGTCCTGGTATCTTCAACTGTAGGTACACGTAGCATGGCCTGGCCATAAACTTAGCAAAGGCCGTTCTTCCAAACAAGGCGTGATATGGGCTTTGGAATTTTACCACTTCGAAGCTTAGGAATTCACTTCTAAAGTTCTCTTCTGTTCCAAAAGTTACCCCTAGGGTTATTTTCCCCACTGGCCGTGCGGACCTTCCTGGGACAATGCCGTGAAATACTGTTGACGTGGGCTGCAGGCTGGAATCCTTGAGTCCTAGACGCTGGAAAGTATCGTAGTACAAGATATTAATGCTGCTTCCTCCATCCATAAGCACTTTGGTCAGCTTGTATCCTGCAACGTATGGTGCCACAACCAGTGCCAACTTGCCAGGTTCCCGTACCTGTGGCGGGTGGTCGTCGCGACTCCAGGTTACCGCGTATTCTGACCACCTTAACCAAGCGGGTGTTGTGGTATCACGGCGTTCACCTGCTGACTTCTCCGGCTCAATTTCTCTTCTCTTTTGGAGGTATCGATAACTATTGTGTGATACTGCCCCGTCTGCCTGGGGTTACTCGCGCCGTGCTGCCCAATATTTGTGTTATGAGCCGCACTAGGGTTTCCTTCATGGGAATTCCCCCCGTTGTGTTGGCTCTCTTCTTTCCACTTTTTGTAATAATGGCATTGCGCCTTGGTATGGTCCGCTGGCCGTCCATCACCTGTCGCATGAAGGTCGCATGGCCGGTTGAAAACTTCTTGCATATTGATTGGACGGGAGCCGTATCCTCGACCCCTTCCACGCTGGCCTCTGAATCCTCCACGCGTATTGGCGACGAGCCCTGAGTGACCATCTTCGCTTTTGCGTTTGTTTTGACTCGTGTTGTTGTGGCTCGTTTGCTGCTGCTGGGGCTTGTTGGAGTTTTTCTTTCCTTTTGCAGCAACCTCCTCTTCTTCTCCGTCTGACGCGTCTCTGGTTTTATCTGAGCTGGCATATTTGTTAGCCGCAGCCATCACCTCGCTGAGGCTCTTGACTTTATCCTTCATGCGACCCAGCTTATGAATCAGCGGCTCAAACTTGCAGTTTTTCTCCATCACCAGGACGGCTGAGCTTGGTGGTATATTATCTGAGGAGTGTATTATTTCTGCCACCCTTTTCATCCAATGGCGACTTGACTCGCCTTCCTTCTGGACACAACGCTCTAAATCTTCTATATTGCAGAGTCGCTTGCAAGTTCCTTGGAAGTTCTTAACGAAGGCATCCTTCAGTTCCTCCCAAGTATTTATAGAGTTGGGAGGCAAATTTTGCAGCCATATGTGCGCTGCTCCTTCTAGCATCATGTTTAGGTAGCGTGCGCAGATCTCTTCAGATGCGTTTAGGATGCTCATGCCCATCTCGTAATTGTTGAGCCAAGTGGTTGGATCCATGCTGGCGTTATAGTTTGCCACCTTGCGTGGCCCTTTGAAATCTTCAGGAAAAGGTTCCGATCTGATCCTCTCAGTGAAACACGCGGTCCCTTGAGTCGCGAGGACAGGGCTGTGGGCGCGCCTGCGGGGTTATCTGCGGGCCGCTTTTGCATCAATGGTGCATTCGCCTGCGCTTCTGCGACTTGCTCCTGCTGCCTCTGTGCGACTCCTGACACGTCCTCTGGTGGCCTGCTCTGGACGCTTCTTTCTGCTGTAATCCTGTGATTGGCTGGTACGAGGGGCAGCTGTGCTTCGGCTTCCGCCCTATTGGCTTGTTGCAGGACTGCCGTACTTAGCATCTGAATCGCGCGCCGCGCCTCAGCATTGACCGGGTCATCGCCTGTTGGTACCATCTGAGTCAAGATATTAGCCGCAGCATACATATTATCGACAGGGTTCTGGTAATGGCCCTGTGGGGTGTGAAACCTCCTTGGTTGTTGCTGGGTCTCTTGATTTGTTGGTACCCTTCCTTCCGCAGTCGTCTGGATTCCCGTCCCGCGGCTGGAGTGAGCGGGATTTCCACTGTTGGTTGAGTCGCGCGCAGCTGTGTTTGCGGGTCAACCTGTTGTTGAGTCGCAGCCAGCGCGGCTACTCTCTGCCGCTCCTGTTGGATTCCTTGGTTTATCTGATCGAGCCTGCGGCGCTCTTCTTCCATCCTTCGAACCTCATACAGGAGCTCGGCCCTGGCGGCCTCAATTTCTGTTGCACGGAGGGCGGCGTTCGTGGCTGACACAGGGACAAGAAGTGGGTTGCTTGGGGGTGCCGATGCCTCGGTTTCTCCAGCAGTTCCTGATGCACCTGCTCCTCCGGCCATGTAAACCGCGACTTGTGCCATCTCTTGATCTGGTGATGATGTGATTTCTGGTGGGTAACCCCAGCAACTTTCTTCAAAGGCAGGTATGATGGACCCAAACTCTTGCGAGTCCATGCTTTCCACGGATTCTTCCCCGTCATCGGCGACTTCTTCTACTGAATCGCCTTCCTGGACCGATCTAACGGACCTGCCACCGATGAAGCCGACGAAGACGTTGATGGATCCGAACGGGATGACGTGGCCGGTCTCCAAATAATCTGCTTCCGGCCCCCAGCTTGAATCGTCGATGAGGGGTGTGCCATTGACCGTGATGATACGGCCAACAACAAGATCTTCAGCTCCCTTCATGGATCCTGCGCGGAACGTGACGCTCTTGACCGCAGGCCCCACGGTGGGCGCCAACTGTCGTGGGTTTGTCACGTCAGGTGTCATAGATGACTTCGTAGGTGTGGGATTATGCGAGTCAAGCATCTCCGAGCTTGGGATCGCAGGAACAAAGATCAACACAGATTTACCCAGGTTCGGCCCCCTCAATGTGAGGTAAAAGACCTACTTCCTGCCTACCCTAGATTGGTATTGATATGATAATCGAGGTGTTACAATGGAGGCGATCCGATCTGGTACTCGCCGTATGAGCTAGGGTTTGGGGCTTGATAGCTTGACCCGCTCTAAGTCCTGCGAGTCCTCTTTATATACACAGAGGCTCGCTAGGTTACAAAAGGAAACTTCCCCATAAGGAATACATCCACAGAGGCCTACTCGGAGACTACTTGGTCTTCACGTCCTCCGGGATATGTCTTCTAGATCTTTCCCTTATGGCGGTTCAATATTGGGCTTGCTCCCAAGTGGGCCTTTCCGTGCGAGTAAGTTAAGTCGCACTGGGCCGCGGGTTAACCCAGAAAGTATTCCCCCGACAGACGCCGCCAACCCAAACACCTGTCTTTGCTCGTAAGCCACCAGAGGAGGCGCCTCCACGCCTGCCGCGGCCCGCCCAGGCCCAGATGGCCCCAAAGGGTCTAGATCTAGGCTGGTAGGGCGTCGGCGGCCACGAGCAAGCTGCCACGCCTCCCAGCGGCCAACGGCTGCGCTGCCGCCTTGCACTCCACCCGGACGCGGGAGTTCACGTCGCCGAACCGGCCAGCCACCAGCCGCCAGCCGAGAAGCACCGCCGCCGCCAGGAGATCCCGCCCCCTGCGCCCGCATGGGAAGAGGCTGGCCCGCCGCCGCCAGCCCGCGCGGCAGAAGCCGATGGTCTACGCCGGCGGCCGCAGGGGAGAGGGAGGGGGAGGGGCCCGAGGAAGAGGAGAAGGCTAGGGATCGCCCGTCGCCCACGGGAGGGCGAGCGAGCGTCAACCAATATAATACGTCCTTGCCTTGGACAGCGAGTTCGTCGACCCGACTTGTTCAATTTTGGGCTACGTGAAGTTTCGATGTGGATGCTACATCGGGGCGACGCCCTCGATTTTGTGCGACGTCGTGGGTGGTCGTCCTAATAGCAGGGGATACAAAAAATGACTAGGTCGTGCAGCGTTGTGACTCCTATGCGGTTTTGGTGTCAAGTGGTGTGTGTTTGTTTGGTTTAAGGTGGGATAGCGTGGTGTGAATGACGAGTCTCCTGGTTTGTGTAGTTTTGTGGCATGATTTTCCTTATAAACATGGCTATGTATGGTTTTTGACCGTTTTTCCTTATAAACTGGTCAACAGTGTCAACTCTATTCTATCTAATTACTCCCTCCGCCCCAGTTTATAAGTTCGACATGTATCACTAGGTTGTAAATTTGACCAAGATAATATGCGAAATAAATTATGAAAAAATATCATTAGAAAATTAAAATGTTATATTTTCTAATGGTGTAATTTTTGCGTTATAAAATATTCACAACCTAGGATACTCGCAGGACTTATAAACGGGAGGGAGAGAGTAATCCGCGACATAAAATTGACTGCATTGTCCTAAAAAATTATAACTCCTGGTGCAGGAGCCCAGGTCTTGACAAGGTCATTATGGGAAAACCGATCGATGATGAGGAGCCAACGAAGATTTATTTTTTGGGTGCAGTTTAGCTAACGAGGTCTGTCGTGGGCTCGTGGGTCACTGGGACTGGAGTAAAGAGCATCTCCAACAGCAGCTCTATATTAGCGGCGTGCCCAAAAAACCGCCAGTTTAGTGCTCCAGCAAGAGCTATATAAGCCAGCGCGCTGCAAAAACCGTCCAGCGCGCTGGACCAAGCTGGATATTTTGCACCATATGTAGCGCGTTGCGTCCAGCGCGCTGGGCAAAACGAAGACGAACGCGCGAAGGAAACGACCACGGAAACTTCCGCTTGCCCGACAGTTCGCGTGTCCAGGGCGAGGCCGCCGCCGCCCCTGCTCTCTCCTCCGCTGCAGGCCGAGCTCGCCACCTCCATCCTGTAGGTCGCCGCCGCCGGCCGGCCGCCATCGTCGGAGTTAGGCCGCCGCCGTCGAAATTTGTCCACGGCCGCCCCGAGCTCGCTGCCCTGAACCGCTGTATCTGCCAGAGCTCGGTTGGTCGGAGCTCTGGATCGCGCCACATGCTCGGTTGGCCAAGCAGCTTGGTTGGCCGTCGAGAGCGAATCCTGGCGCGTGGATGGCGACCAGCTCGAGGCGAGGAGGTAGCGGAGGAGAGCGCGACAAGTTTGCGGTGGCCGATGCCGTGGCCGTGAAATCCGGCGTCCGGGAGCGTGTGAGATGGCCGGAGGCGAGAGGCGCGCACAGAGCTTGCGATTCCAACGGCCTCGTAGCTCGCGTGCGCTGGCCGGCGGCCGGAGATGGTTGCGAGCGAGCCATGCCTTGCAAGCTAGCTAGCTCTGAACGACTGGGGGCCTGATTGCGATTTTCATTTTTTGTCTCAGGGTCTTGATTGTGAGCTATTTGGATCTATTTGTAAAAGCTAGGGATCTGTTTGCTATACTACCGCAGGCTACGCGCTGTATTTTAGTGCGTCTGTTGGACCGATGCAATTTGGGTGCTATTTTTAGCGCTTCTGCTAAAGCAAAACAGACGCCCAACACGCTAAAACGCATTTTGACGCTGCAAAAAAAATTTAGCGCGCCGGTGTTGGAGATGCTGGCTTTGCAGCTCACAAGTTTGATGGCCCTGTGCTTCGAGTCAGCTGCTCTGTGACTGCGAACTGGCATGACATCCTGGGCCCTCCACGGATGACTTTGACGATGAGGATAAGACGAGGGCGATCGAGCTGGCCGGGCGGCTGCCTCGAGATTGCGGAGAGGCTGTTGATAAATCGAACATGCATCCATCAAACTGTATACTTTGTTATTATATTCTGAAAGTGTGTAATTTGTATGTGTGGCCACGAAAACATAATTATTCTTGTCAGCTGGTTGACCCTGATCATGTTGCATGTGCTATGTTCTACGTCGATCCATCTCCCAATCACTATTTTTTTAATGGGAGAAGAATCCAGAAGACCCCCGAAGTTTCATTCATAGCGGGGGCATTAAGATTGCAAAGAGGTCCTCAAAACAACTGGATTTACAACACATACCTCACGTTTTACAAAAAGTAGCTCACAAGAAAATCTAAAACGTGTCCCTCCTCCACCGACGCCATTGCTGGGCTCGAAGTAGCGGCTGCCAAACTCATCCCTAGGAGGAAACTACTTCGAAGAGAGTCGACGCTAATGTCGTGCTGAAGCCAAAGATCCTCCCATCTATAAGGACTAAGAACCCTCAGAGTAAGAGCTCCTGAGGTGCAGAGCGGCTCCATCAGCCAAAAGTAACAGCGGCACAACTCGCCATCGCATGGGAGATTCCGCATGTCAAAGCTTCTGAACTTCTCCGATACTGTCAGATATCACCGGCACCATCTCATGCCCGTCACCAAGACGAGCAGATCTAAGGAGAACGACATCACCCGACCATGCCATGGGCTTATTTGGAAAGGGAAGGAGGAATAGCTCCACCGCCTGTCATCGTCTCGACCTCCATAACACGACGAACAACATCACCCCACTCACCCATGACCGAAACCGCCTGCCTGCCTTGGTGGAGATCTTCCTGGCGACATAGCGCCAAACTTCACTATGGCAACACACGAGGTAGACCTAGATCTTCTAGTAGTACTATACACAACGGCGACGCCACCAAATAAGAGGAAGAGAGGAGCCGAGGACGACACGGAGGAGAGAGAGTGGAAGGGGGGGAGGAATTTTGTCGGTCCCTAGTCACTATTTAAATCCCCTCTTTAGTTACGCCTATTCCTGCCCTTTTTGACATGATTCTAGGAATAACCGGTCTACGGAACATGAAACATTTCAGTTGCTAGTTTGGTGTAATCCAATTTTCTTTGTTGAGTACATACCTTCTCGTTCCTTGATAAAACACCTATAAATATATGTTTCCCATATTGTTTCATGATGATTTTTCATGCTTTGTTGGTATATATAACATCATATTCCTCTTGTATTTATAAGCATTCCATCCAATTCATAACATAAGTCTTTTGGGACAATGACATAGGATATCAATATAGCGAGTGGCATAAAAAACAATTATGCAGTATGAAAGTTTATTCATGACAAGTCTATCTACACCAGTTTGATGTTTATTAATTTTTGACAAGAGATGGAGTAGTATTTTGTGGTATGAGCATTTTAGGACTATTTCGTCTAGTCTACGTAAGAAACAATTTTGCGCCCATTGTACAAAGCTCCAAAACAAAATAATTGAGGATTGCGCAGTCTAGGCCGCCTTTTCTAGTGCCAAATACAGTGTACATTAAGGAACAGCAGTCATGCGTCCCCGATACGTTTGTCTCCACACCAAGGCGGGCACGGGCTTTGTCACCTACTCACGTGACGCCCGGTATGGCGGTCTCCCCCACCTGGCGCGCCGTGAGAGGCCTGCAAGTGGACCAGCCCACGAGCGCACGGCACCCCATCGAGCTTATCCGCAGCCGGGCCCACACAATGCTTGCGACTCCCGCAAGGAGACAACCCGTCCTGGTCCCACCTGCATCGGCACAGAGATCCATGGACCCGGTTCACCGGGCACGGACTCCACGACGCAACGCCCGATGCTCTATAAATCAGCTCCGGCCCGTCTCACTTCCACTCTTCTCCTTCTCTTCAGATCCGAAAACTTGGGGAAGACTGGTAGTTGGCTGTTCGGATCGACCCACCCATCAATCTCAGTGGCAGTTTGGTAATTGGTAGCATGGGCCTCCTCGACAAGCTCTGGGACGACACCGTCGCGGGCCCGCAGCCCGACTCCGGCCTCGGCCGCCTCCGCAAGCTCGCCGCCCGCCCCGCCGCCGTCAAGATCAACGGTGACCGCCGCTAAAGAACAGTTTCAACATTTTTTGCCCTTTGCCGGATGTTTGTTCCGTGGATCTGACTAGCTGTCGTTGGTTTGGGTGGGTTCGCTTCAGATGTGGTTCCGGACGCCGCGACGGTGATCCCGCCGACGACTCCGGCCGGCGGTGACAACGCGCCGATGAAGGTCACGCGCAGCATCATGATCAAGCGTCCGGCGGGGTACCCCTCGTCGCCGAGGAGCTCGGCCAGCACGCCGCCGGCCTCGCCTCTAGGGTCCACGCCGCCCATCTCCCCGTTCGCCGGTGGCATCTCCCCGTTCTCCGGTGGTGGTAAGTTTCCGTGCCCCCACCCACCTTCTCGCATTAACTCTTTGTGGTAGGGGTAGTTCGGTCATTTTGTGGCCGCGTAGATGTGTGTGACGGGGAATGCCGTCCTGGGTAGTAGCTTTCGTCTATGTTGCTTTTTTGTCCTAGAGTTCGGAAGCGTCTAGATGGGGCTAGGGACTCTTTGGACATTTCTGCCCACGCAAGTGCTCTGGCTCTCAGGTCTCTGTCGTGGGTTCATGGCTGGATATCGTCGTGTTGATTATTTGATAAGTTACCAAATATATGGTACTTTGAAATGCAGCAGCAACCGGATAAGCGTAGCTATCAGTAAGGTTGCTTTCCAAGAGAAACTAGCGACGCCTTTCTGTTTATTGAAAAATAAAAATTGGATACGTTTGATCTGCATTACGTATGGACCTGCTTTATCTAGTACTAGTAATATTTAGTGCGGCGTCACGCCGCACATTTGTTTTTTTTTTGTTGCGTTATATACGTTGTTAAGAAAGGTGCAGAAAAAATTAATTTGGAAATATCCATGTTTAAATTGTACTCGAATTTGATGTACGGAAATATGAAAAAGGGGTACATTTACCTGTTGGGTATGGGAAAAATTGGAATTCGATGAAATTCGTTGCGTGGAGTATATGTAAATACCTGATGAATTGAGATGGTAAAATTATGTTATTACATTAATAGTTAACTTAAGTCTGTAGTGATGGAAATACACTTTTGTTGAATTGAATTTTATAATTGGTTTTAATTATTCCTGGTTGTATTAAAATAAATATCATTTTAGAATATTTAATTTAAGTCTGTAATTTGAGGGAGTGTATAATTTGAATATTTAGTAAATGTAACTCCGTATAAGTGGGGGGAGTGCTTTTTTTCTTCTTCTAGTATAAAGGAAAAATTTCGTTTAAAATAGTTAGCATTGTTTTTGATGAATTTAAAAGTTAGGTAGGTTTTAATGCTTTGTTTCTTTTGGTTTAGATGTACAATTTATATTGCAAAGATAATTGGTTTCTTTGTTTTCTTTGTGTGTAATTTTGCAATTTAAAGTGTCAAAATCAAATTAGCATGCTAAAGGAAAAATTCCGTTAAAAATAGTTAGCATTCTTTTTTGATGAATTTAAAAGCTAGGTAGGTGTTAATGGTTTTTTTTTGTTCAAATGTACAATTTATATTGCAAAGAGAATTGTTTTTTTTTTTTTGCAATTTAAAGTGTCAAAATTCGTTGGAAGATGATGTTTGGATGAGTTTAAAAAATTTATTTCTTTAATATGGTAGCTAATTTGAATTGGTAAAATATGTTTTCTATTTTTCCGTTCGTAGCTGTTGTAAGTTTGTAATAATAGGAAATAATTTATGATTATAGCGAAATATTCACTAATTTGAGTATATATTAAATTTGATTACATATTTGGAGTGAGCTTAGCTATAATGTCTCCAAATTTGAATCATTTTGAAACGGTGTGAGATGTTTGTATTTTTTCTTTAAGCATTTATTCAGTCGATCATTCAATTTTAAGCTTATAATTCGAAGGAGAAAATTTGGATTCTCGTGAAACATCCATCTTTTCAAGTAATTCTAAATCGAAAGGTACAATTAGGGAGAATTTAGTCGTATTAACTCCAACATAAAATATCTATTTAACGTTATATTTGATAAAGTATGAATATATTAAAATACTTTAGTAATTTGAGCATTCAATAAATTTGGAAGCATATTCAGAGAGAGTTTAGTTATATTATCGCTGATTTCGAAACATTTTGAAAATGGTATAATAGTGTTTGCAATTTGGTTTAAATAGTTAATTAAGTTTCGTAATTAGAGGGAGTACAATATTTAATTGTTTATCCTTTGAATTGAGCTCCATTTAATCAAAGGAAGTGCATTTGGATTTGAACCACCATATTTGAAATGTGTTCACGTTGGAGTGTATCGAAATTCGAAAATGGTTTTATTTACGAATTGTGTGGTTTCCAAAAGTTGGGAAAATAGGTAGATTTGAAAGGCATTCGGAATTTTAAAATCTTTTAGTTTGTATGTTTTGATGTGGTGGCTGATTTGAAATTCAAATTTGTAAACATTCTGAAAATTTTGCAAGTATAGAAACAGTTGGACCTTTTATGGGTTTTAAAGAAAGAGAATAGAACAAAAAGAAAAGAGGGAAAAAGGAAAACAGAAAAAGAAGGAAAAAAAAGGGTGGAGCCAGCCGGGCCGCCGCCCAGCCCACCTAGCAGCCCACCGTCCCCAGCAGCCCAGCCCAGCCCAACCCGTGGCCCATGTAGTAAGCCCAGGCCCGCTGGGACGTCACGCCGACGTCACCAGCGGGTGAGCTGTGCCGCGGCGGCTCCGGCGACGGCGGCGTCGAAGGACGCCGTTCTGGGTCGCGCGCGCGAGCGCGGTAGACGCGGGTGGTCGCGGCGCGCCCGAATCCGGCGGCGCCGCCGCTTTAGGGTCGCCGGAGCGGCCGGAGGAGGGCAATCCGCGGCGGCGGGAGGCACGGCACGGCGGCGCCGATTCCGGCGCCACGCGAGCATCTCGGCACGTGTTTGCCGGCGGAGAGGGAGGGGAGGCGACGGCGAAGCCGGCCGTGGCCGTAGATGCGGGCGGGAAGGCCCGTGGTGGCGGGCCGGCGCGTCGGCGTCGTCGGCGATTTCGGGCGTCGCCGGAGAGAGAGGAGAGGAGCTGGTCTGCGGGGATGTTTTACACGGAGACCCCTGTGTTTCTCACAATTTGTTAATAGGTCCTTCTCCTCGTGAAAACATGGACTGCGGGTTTAATTTTGCGTTTTATGAGGGTTGTTTTTGTAAAACTATCACGGACGCGTGGTGAGAGCCGCCCGATCGCCGACGGACGGCGCAGATGAAAACACTGTAGCTACTGTAGAAAATCTACAGTAGCTACAGTACTTGGAGCGCGGAGAGGCCGCCGTTTCGTTCGTCTTTCATATAGTTAGTAATTAGCATGGTGGCTGTTAATTCCTTGTGTGCATGAAATGGTCAATATGGTGTGTTGGCCTAATTGAAGCCTGCTCACCCGGCCCCACTTCGATAGTGAATACATATCAAGAAAGAACATAAATCCACCAATACTGTTTCAAATTTGACACCCAAGTCTCCAGATTGGACACAAGAGTACATGCTTTTCCAGGAACATATCTTGAATACACAAATGACTTCCACCGTGAATCGCTGTGTGTGTAATTTACTTAGTGTCATATGCTTTGGTTATACCTTTGCTTATGAGAAACATTTTTTATCTACTTCGTTATGGTAATAGATTTCTTGTGGAACCAGATTCTATTATCTTATTTTGTAGTCACTGTACTTGAGGCTTAATTTATTGATGATTCCAAATTTCCAAGTTAGACGGTGATGGGATTGTAGATGAATTCAAGAAACTAGGATACTTGTAATATAAGCATTGTTCTGCTCCCCAAGTCCACAACTTCATTGTCATTTGGCAGATTCTTGTTGGCTATTTTACTTGACCCTTCTTAAAACCTTCTCACCCACTCTCCTGTATTAGCGAGAATAAGCAATAACTGATGAGTTCATAAGAATCACATGGTAGTTTATGGAAAACATGAACACCTTGGCTAGTAGTAGAACACAGTTGATTCCTCCCACTAGAAGAGGCACATGCTGTTATCCTTTCATTTGCCATGTTTTGTGGGTTTTAGTTGTTCCTGCCTAAACTTGAGGGTGTAATTTACCAGGTGGTCGCTTCAGAAGGAAATCATCTTCGGATGCATACGACAGGGCAACACCACCAGGAAAGTCGACCAGTCACCCTCCCCCCTTCGAAGTGTGATTGCCCAGCGCGCTCATGCTCGTTTTTGCTCCTCGGCTGGCATCTTCTAAACGCAAGGCAGAGGAGGAGGAAGAAGAGACATACCATCATCAGAGAAATCGAGAAACCGTGAGGGTCTCCCTTACCTCAGTTTGATATTATGTAGATATGTGTGTAGTGGTTTCCTTCTATATATGCAGTTCATGCGGGTATGGTTATCAGTAGAGAACGTTGAAAGTTGCTGCTTGTGTTATGTGTTAGCATTTACCTAGGTCACCTCTGGTGTTATGTGTTAGCATGCGGCATGCAGCTCCTCGTTTGTGTTTTGTTTAGTACTATGTCGTGGAGGACTCCTCGTGTTTGTGTGTGGACTGTGGAGGATGATGTTATGTTAAGCAGGGGGTGTCTAGCGAGGTATACGTGTAGCATGTGTAATTTTGCTTGATGAGGTTATCTCAAGTCGCTAACCGTGTTCGTTTGAATTTTCTGTATTATATGCGTCCATGTATTTCTTAAATTAGATGACGTAAACAGTAAAGGCATATGATTTAATCCCATGCCGCACTCAAAACGCAGCTGCTGGAGGGACAGTTTCTCTATGTCTATGGAGAAGTTGGGTTCTCTGCTAAACGCAGTCACCTGCGCCTGCGGTAGATTTCATTGCCGTTGGATCTGGATCAGAATTGTGTGGATTTTGCACTTGTGAGAAAAATCAAGGGAAGCCGATGACAACAAACTATCCGATCCTCGTCTTGTACTCCCTCTGTTCCAAATTACTTGACTTGGTTTTGTCCAAATACGGATGTATCTATACTTGTTTAGTGTCTAGATACATCCATATTTAGACAAACCCAAGTCAATAATTTGGAACGGAGGGAGTAGAAGTGTACATATGGTAAACTATCTGAACCTAGTGTTTGTAACTGATTGCACTTCAACAATAATCCATAAGTAAGTATTGGTCCTGAACTCACTGTGAGAATCACAACAATATGAATTTATCAGAATCACATTGAAACTTCAAACGTTGTAGTATTCTAAGATTCGAACTCCAACCGGGCTAGCCCCCTTTCCATTACCAAGATAACGGAAATACAGAGTTCTTACAACCAACACACCGAACAGAAACAAAAGTAAAAAAGTTCAAAGAGGGGGTAGAGAGGGATAGCGAGTTGGGGCACTAATAGGAAACCCGCTGGCGAATGCTCGATCTCGAGCATCCCCTATGGGACGAAAACCTACTAGCACCAAAGTCTATAATTCCGCATATTACAACCACCGCAAAACAGCTAAGAAGGTAAAACTAGGTAACCACAGCACCAAAGTAGAAGATAGGAGCACCAGCGCTCAGCCACAAACTCTCTTGATCTTCCAACATCTGTCAACACCCTTCGAGACCTCCTGAAGATAGGCAAGGCAATCAGTTACCGATCCTTGGACGCGAGCCCATGTGTGCAGTTCCTCGAGTGAGGGCCGCCGCCAGCTTCATCAACTTCTTTGCACCTTCCGCAAGTTCAGCTTTGTCGTCGTTTCCCTGCAAACCTGACCAGTACAAAAGGAACGAGCAAACAGTGAACACTATCTCAAAAGGAGACCGGACCACATGTCCCTCAAAGGTGACTTTGTTACGGGTCACCCAAATTGACCAGCAGATAGCAACAAGACCAACCATATAAAAAGTTTTCCCCCTAGGCAAAAAAGCATAAAACCAAGCAATTGCTTGCCAAAGGTTCACTGGACGGGTAGCAGTCCCAATAGCTTTGCCCAAAGTGTTCCAAGTAACTTTGGCAATGGGACAAGTAAAGAAGAGATGATTAACCGTTTCAACTTGATCATAAAAAGAGCAAGTCGGATTTCCTGCCCACTTTTTCTTGCGAATATTATCTCTAGTAGGGATTGCGTCACGGAAAACTTGCCACATGAAAATTTGGATTTTAAGAGGAAGTTTAGCCTTCCAAATCAACCTATTATCAGCACCAGCAAGGTTTTGTTCTAGCATTTCATAAACCGACTTAGTAGTAAACACACCCTTTTTACACAACCCCCAGGTGACCTTATCAGGTTGATCCGATAACTGCAGGAGGTCAAAAGCGTGAATGATCTCATTCCACTGCTCAAGATAATGCGTATGAAGTCTCTGTCTAAAAGGAAGCTGTCTGTTATTATTCCGGAAGTATATGAGGGTGCAATCTTGCATTTGACAAATGTCAAACAAGTCAGGATAATCCACACACAAAGGATGCTCCCCCTTCCACGGGTCCTTCCAAAAACGAACTAAGTCTCCTTTCCCAAGCACTATTTTCCTTCCAGCAAGATAAGTGTCCCTCACCTTTAACAAGGATTTCCAACACGGTGAATCCGAGAAACGACACGGAATGGAGGCAATGTTCATATCTTTTACATATCTTGCTTTAACAATCTGTTGCCAAAGGCCATCTTGAGTTTCTAACTTCCACCACCACTTCACTAGCAGGCTGATATTTTGCTTCTTAAGGTTTTTAATCCCCAGTCCGCCTTTCTTTTTTGATCTACAGACCCTAGACCATTTGACCATATGGTAACTTTTCTTATATTTTTTCTTTCGCCAAAAGAATCTCCTGCGATGCCTATCCATCTTTTCCTGAAAGGTTTTGTTAAACAAGAACATAGACATAGGATAATAGAGAATCGAAGAGAGGCTAGAGTCTATAAGTATTTTCTTCCCCCAACCGATGTGGAATTACCAGCCCATGCATCAAGCTTTTTAAGCATGTGGGTATCCAAAAAATCCCAATCCGAATTTTTTAACGAGGTACAAGAAATAGGAACTCCTAAATATTTAAGAGGAAGCTTTCCCACTTGATAGCCGAACATGTCAGCATATATCTCAGTTATTTCATTGTCTCCTCCCACCATAAAAATTTCACTCTTCATAAAGTTTATCTTAAGCCCCGATATATAACAAAAGTTTCAGGTTAATGGCTTTTTCAGGGTCATGATTTATGCAAAGAACTGTGTCATCAGCATATTGTAAAACTGCCACACCTTTAGGAATCAAATCAGGAGCCAAACCAACTAATAGATCATTAGCTTGTGCTTTCAACACCATCTTTGTTAAGGATTCAGCAACCAAGTTAAAGAGAGTAGGAGACATGGGGTCTCCTTGCCTGACCCCTTTTGAGCTCTGAAAATAAGGACCCATCTCATCATTAAGTTTCACACTAACAGTCCCCTCAAAAAGAGCTTGTTTCACCCAGGAACACCATTTTTCATTAAAACCTCTTAGTTTGTGACAATCTAGGAGAAACTCCCAATTCACCTTATCGTAAGCCTTCTCGAAATCGAGCTTGATAACAACCCCACATTGTTTCTTTACATGAGTATAGTTCAACAATTCATGTAAGGAGAGTACCCCATCCATAATGTTCCTCCCTTTTATAAAAGCATTTTGTTGGATGCTAAACAATTTCTTCGCAAAGGGTTCCAACCGTAGGGTGAGAGTTTTTGTGATCCATTTATAAATGCAACGAAGAAGGCAAATCGGTCTATACCGTGTTATCTTATCAGCTTCAGAAATTTTTGGAAGCAAAGTAATAATACCATAGTTCAAACGTTTCAAATCCAGATTACCTTCATGAAAGTTCTGGAATAAGCTAACAATATTAGTTTTCACAATAGGCCAACAATGCTGAAAGAATTCAATCGGTATATTATCAGGTCCAGGAGCTTTATTAACAGCCATCGAAAAAAGAGAATGCTCTATCTCCTCGACTGTAAAGGGTCTAGTCAACTCATCATTATCTTGGTCACTGAGGGTCTCATCAGCTGACCAAAGGTCTGCATCTAAATGAAACAGGTTACCAGGAGCCGGGCCAAAAAGGTTTTTATAGTAATTCGTTGCATGTTTTAATAGATCTTTCGTACCCTCAATCACAACATCCCCATCTTTAAGAGAATGCACCGTATTTCTCCTTTTTTTTTCCCCATTTGCCACTCTGTGGAAATAGGCTGAGTTTTGATCCCCTTTTAGGAGCCATTTCTCATTAGAACGTTGCACCCAAAACAACTCCTCATCAGCATAAATTTCATGCAACTCCACCAAGATTTTGTTTTCTGACAAATTCCTCAGCGGATAAAGCTTGCACCTCTTCTAAACCCTCTAGAAGCTCTAGTTCTTCTTTCAATTGTTTTTTCCTTTTCTTTGTATGACCAAAAGATTAGAACCCCAACCTTTAAAATGTTTCTTAAATCTTTTCAGCTTAATATTGATGATGTCTATAGGATCAGTACTCCGCACAGGTTTCTCCCAAATTTCTTTCACCTTAGGCAGGAAATCATCTCTTTTTAGCCAGGCCACATCAAAACGAAACTCTCTATTTTTAGGTTCATTTGTATAGCAAAATCAGTCATCAAAAGAAGAGGATTATGATCAGATAAATCTGAGACCAACTTCCTTACTTGTACCAAAGGAAACAAATCTTCCCAAGAAGGAGACATCAGAATGCGATCTAACTTTTCCATCGTAGGAAACCTCTGTTTGTTAGACCAAGTATAATCACCCCCAGCCATATGAATTTCATTCAACCCCAAAGTATGTATGATAGCATTAAAAGTATCAGAGAAACGAGATAAAGTATTCTTTTTGTTTTTCTCACCCACATGTCTAATGATATTAAAGTCGCCTCCAATTATGTAAGGAAAATCTACCGCATGACAAAAGGAAGCCATCTCCGCAAGGAACTCATCCTTGTCTGCATCATGTGCAGCCCCATAAACCACCAGCAAAGACCATTTACATTTTTTCTTGTTGTCCCATAAATCCATTCGCACAATATAGTCACCCAACTTAAAACCAAGGAGGCCCAAAGTTTCGTGTCTCACCCACATAGGATACCACCAGATTTTCCTATCGAAGGAATCCATTTCCAGAAGAACAAACCCCCAGGATCAATTTTACGGAAAAAACTAGAAGTATAATTTTGTTTCATCGTTTCCAGGAAACCAATAAAGTCCAAGGCATGTTCTCTTGTTAAATAAGAGAGGCAGCCAGCCATGCCCTTCTTACCTGCCCCCTGCCATTCCAAAAGAGACCATTCATTTAATAACATTAGGTTTCTTCCTCGATCTGACAGACCTGCCAGGAGGCTGGGCAGGTATGTCCACTTTTTTCTGACTTCTCGTCACAGGTCGTCCAATAGCTACAGGTTTCTTACCACTATTTTTACGAGCACCCCTAGGTTCCACCAGAGTAAAATCACTCAAATCGTCATCACTAGGCAGCCATTCTAAAGACAAAGAAGCCCGAGAACCATCAACTTTTTCAATATGTAAGGGTTTCTCTTTTTGTTTATCAACTAAATTATTTCTAGATGTTTCAAGATCACGAATAAAATCAACAGACTCAAAGGAATCCAAAGGCAAATCAACACCCATAAGACGAGCTCTAACTACAATAGCCATATCAGACAAGACTGCAAAAGAATTTGTATTAGGAGATTTAGTCTGTGGTGAAGTACCTTGACGGTCCCTTTTCTTGCAGATGTTCGCCGCACGATCAACAATATGTTCCCTGAAAAGATCAGCATTTCGCCTGCTGAACCTCCCCACCTCAGGAATAGTAATCTGATCACTATCACTTCCCACAGAACTATCAGGTGATTGCACCTCATGTTGTCTTTCTTCAGTAGGAGGACTCATATCTTCCAATTCCACAACCCGAGGCAATGGAGGCCATATTTCCTTGCTCAGATTCTGACAATAAGGTGACAGTAGATATTGCAACCTGCTAGGGTGTACTTCGAGAAACATCTGTTCTTTGCCCACATTAGGAGTCATAGGAGCAAAACCATTCCACACGACATTGACTGCGGAGTGCACAACAATCGCACTCGATTGCTTCTCTGCCTCCACATCCATCTCACAATGCCCATCCTGGACATTTTCATCAGACTGAAGCATATTTTCTTTCCCTTTATCACCCATACCAGGAGGCTCCAGATCATTCACATCATCATTAGGAATCTCAGGTTCATCACCCATCACCATATTAGCATCAACACGGCTCATTTCTTGCTCCTTGTCATCACAGCTAGGCAAATCTTTTTCATCACTTCCAATCACAGCAGACATGATAGTAACATCATTTTCTTTCTCAGAAACTTCCTTGTTCTTATCTTCAAATGTCCCCTTCTCACAAGCAATTTTTTCTAATGCCACCCTGTCAGCCTCATTCTTTTCCAGAATAATTTCATCAATTAGAAGCCCTTGATCATCCCCACTGTCCTCATCAGACTCCTGCTCAACAATCTTTTCCAGCCCAGGAGTATAAGTTCTGCCATATCCCACCGAATCAGAATTTTGATTCCCACCAGAAGTCTGCCCCTCAGAAGAAGATGGTACAATATTGTTACCAGTTTCAGTTCTAGCCTTTTGTTAGGAGACTGACCACCAGATGCATTGTCGATACGAATGAGTTCAAAGTTTTTGGGTGGCCCTCCCACCACCACCTTATCCACCTCATAGAAGAAGTCATAGAAATTATCTCCAAGGCAACCCTCAGCTTTCCCAGGAATCCTATCCACATCTCTACACCCAAGGAGAATTCTCACATATTCAGGCCGATACAAGGTTGACATATCAATTTCCAAGGTAATACCAACCAGGGAACCAACAAAAGCCACATGAGTTTCATTTCTTTTTTCTACAGGAATATTCCTCACACGCACCCAAGCTTTCTGCAATGGTGCTTTTGCCCCAACAACATCTGTCCAAGGAGAGAGTCTAAGCACTGCATCTTTTGATTTCATTTGCATCCTCTGACCCCAGTAACAAGCACGATCAACTTCCGTAGAGTTAGGAAACCTCATAGTGAATTGCGTGGGACTAATAGATTTTGCAGTACATCTCCACCCCGCTTAAAGAACCCAGCAAACTCATGTTCGATCTCTCTAGTTGTAACCGATCCCTCCAACACAGTGATGATCACCACACTGTTCTTTTCTTTGAGCTGTTTCTGAGAACTTGTATCAGGAAAATAAAAGAAACCGAACCAGGAGACTGAAATCCACACATAGCCGCTACACACTGCCAAGGCAACATAACTTGACACACATGAGAGATGTGCCCAAGCTTCCCGCATCTAGCACATCTGATTGTAGGACAATAAGCAACAAGATGTCCAGAAAGATTGCAATTATAACATGGACCAGGATCACTTCTCGGAGAATCAGGACGAGGAACCACAGCAGCTGCTTTTCCGCCCTGAATAGGATGATTTCCATCAGGATTTATCATCCCTCCGCCCCTGCGGTCTTTGCCCTGCGCCTCAAGCGCTGCACCCTCCCGGCGATCTCGCACGGGATGTTGGTGCCCAGATCCATTGTTAGAGGAATTTGTCCAGAGCCTTCCGGAGGATCACGACGCCAAACATTATTTCGAGGCGGAGTAGGGTTACGCTCGAAACCACCCACCAGGAATCCGGCCGCCACCACCCCCTCCGCGGTAACCACCACGATTCCCTCCATACTCACCCATCCTCGGAGTACGGCGAGCAGGGGGCGCCGTAGCCGCTACTTGAGCAAACGATCTCTCGTCACCAGCAACCTTCCCCGGCCACCACCCAAAGGACTCTCTCGAGGGAGGAGGTGAAACCCTAGGAGCCTCCCAAAAGTGATGAAGTAACAAATCGAGATCGGCGATGGCGGCTCAAGTAGGAGGGGAAGTGGGTGTACCTGAGCCTACCTGCGCAGGGCCCCCATGACCTACTATAGAAGGTGGGCTAATGGCGGACCCATTTTGGCCCATCAAGTTCGAAATACCAGTTTCCGCGTCCCTTCCGGTGGGGCCCGTGCCGAGAACGCCGGGAGACTCCATCGGCGAGGCAACCCGGCGCTCCACCTACACGCCGTGCCCAGCACCGACATGCTCCGACGTGACTGCAAGCGAATTGCCCGCCGCTGGATCTCCATAGGCAGAGCTCGGGAAGGAGCCAAACACGAGGCCCGAAGGGCCCAACGGAGCCCGACGAATCCCCGCGCGCGCCGACGGCATCACCCATGCGCCGGTAAGTCGATCGGGACCCCAATCTCGATGCGCTCCTATCAACATATTGCTCATATCAACTTATTCTAGACTAACTTGTATGTATCCCTCGTCTGTTACTATATAAACCCAGACACAGCCGAAGATCTCAATTTCTGAACCGGCATGCGCAGCATCATGATGAGGCATAGCTCAACCCGCGCCCACGCCGGGCAAGCCAGAAAAAAAGCGAACAAAACAAAATCTTAACCACTAGATCGCAGTGCAATGAGAATCAACCTGAATTTGGATGGGTAGAAGACTAGAAGGGTGGTTGTACTCTACATGATCAGGGTTTAAATCCATAGGTTTGACACGTGTCTCGTATAAGTGGAATATTCTTTCAGTGGAAGACAATATATTCGTCGATAGCGAGACGCGTGTGTAACTTCGTTAATCTCAACACTCGACATTTCGGTTTAGTCTTTCGGAGATACTCATAAAGGTATAGCGTCCGTGCATATGTTTATAGGAGTGAGTGTACGTGCATGTACATGAGGGCATGTGTTTATATTGTGTTTTTCTAAAAAAAAGTCAAAGTACACATAATTACATGACCATGCTAGAAAATAGTGAACTAAAGCGGAAGTGCTTCAAGAGCTCACCAGTGCTTTACTTTTGAAAACCATACTTTTAGGTCTACAAAAAATCTGAAATTTGGTATACAAAATTACAAATACATACACATTATGGATGTACGTCAAAAATTTCGTTCAAAAAATTGTATTTTGGGATACAAAAATGGAAAATTTCAGGGGGGGGGGAGGGAAAAACCTACTATTTTCTCTTTATTGTGTCCATAATTTTGTTATTTTTTAAACACAAAATACAATTTTTGCAACGAAATTTTGCATATACATATAAAAATGCTTACGTATTCAACGGAAAAAGATTTGAACTTTTTAAAACTCAAACTTACAATTTTCATCGTTTTTTGCAGTTCAGCTGACTAGTATTCGGGTGCCACAAAGCTGTGTTCGAAGTAATACGTTAATCACACAAAAAATTGAGTTGGCCACTCTTGTGCATGCTTCATCAGGGCTACTCCAACAGGCCAACTCAAACGAACACAAAATGTTTCTGCATTTTGTCTGTTTGGATGGCCAGGCGAACACAAAATATCCGCTCGTGTCCGCTGACCCATCAGTGCACCCAACGCACGTGGCGCATTTCCGATTTTCCCCTTTTTTGATTTAAAATATATATTGGCCGCCAAAAGTACATTATTATTAAACTAAAAAATTATAAAGCTGGAAATGAAACCTAGATCTATAACTAGGGTTGCTGACGCCAGAGGCCTACTCGCCGTCGTCGCCGACAAGGTTGATGAAGGGTGGAGGCGACCATGGCCACACTGGTGCCGGTGGCCCTACCATCCCTGGTGCAGGAGCGAACAATTGCGTAGATGTCCCTCCTCCTCTGGCTCTGGTATCGCTGGGAACGTGGAGTTCCACGTGTATGTCTCCCGGGCCATTCCCGCGCGTCTTCCAGCCACTTTGTGTGCGCCTTTCCTGGCCACTCTAGCGCAGGCGCAGATGTGCGAGTGTGGGTGTGGGTGTGGGTGTGGGTGTGTGTGTGTGTGTGTGTGGGGGGGGGGGGGGGGGGGGGGTCTTGGGTGGTCCAAATAGTCCTTGAGCTCGCCCATCTTTGAGATGTCGAGGTTCCGCTTGAGATCCTCGGGTTCCTCCTCCTTCTTGACATACTGCGTGCCTCGGGGTGCGCGCATGACACACACACGTTACCTCGGGTGGGGGTGGGGGCGTGGGACGACCAGATAGCAAGATGGTAATCGGTATGTTTGTGTCTCCGTGTTAGGCCATGATTTTTGCGCGCCCGGAACGGACACCCCATTGGAGTTTCCCTTACCTGGTCCATGAGTTTTTTCAATTGGCTAGAATGGGTGGGATCCAAAGGCCGGCATGGTGTGGCCGTTCTAGGCACGTTATGCAATCATTGTGCTGAAGCACTACTCCACCACGTACGTACTATCGCAGCAATGGTGCCGAAAAAGCCGACCCAAGATCTGGACGGCGACGATCGATCCAGCGCTCGGTGGAACGAACACTTGCCGACATCGATTTTCCCACAAAACCGCAGTTTGTCCCTCTCGGGTGCACCACTTCTCCATTTTGGTGGTGCAAAGCTATTAGCTATAGCATGACCGGTTCAAAAAGGCAGCCAGGCAGGGCAAATTTAGCATCTCATTCACACAATCACACATGAATTGATAATGGGCAAATTTAATTTATCACCGAGCAACTGATATCACCTGATCAAGCGGGGGGCACTTCAACAACTCTGGACTCGAGCCTGGCTATAAATACCACGCATATCCGTGTGGAGTAGCACCAAGCAAATAGAGGAGACGAAGCAGCTCACTCTGCTTACATTCTACTCCGACCCAGGCCAACCCAGCAGCAATGGCATCTAAGGCTGCCGTTTTTCTCGCCGTCGCCACGTAGCGGCGGCGTGCGCCGTGTCCTCCGCGCAGACCAAGTTCAGCAAGCTCGTCGTCACCGGCGTCGTGCCCTGCAACACCGGGACCCTGATCGACGTCGCCACTTCTCCGGCGTTCCCAGGTAAGCATATGCATATGCAACCGACGCGTGCGCATTACCCGCTAATAACCTCTGTAAAATGTGCACGGCCTGTCACCTGTGGACTGACGCAACAACTCGGTTTTTGTGCTTTCGTGTCGGGCAGACGCAGATGTGGAGCTGCGGTGCGGCGGCAAGGTGGTGGCCGGCACCAAGACGAGCAGCAACGGTTCGTTCGCTTTGGAGGCAGACATGACCAACGCGCTGGCGGCGCTCGTCGGCGCATGTGAGCTGGTGGTGGACACGCCGCTGGTCAAGTGCGACGGGAAGCTGCCGGCGGCGGGGGCACTCGTGTCTTACCTGCAGGGCCCGCTCGCCAGGCTGCTCAGCGGCGTCTTCCAGCTCGCCCCCGCTGGCTTCTCCTTCCAGATGAGCTGACCGACGGGCATCCACAAACCACGGATGCACCCCTGACAACGCCTAAAAGTAGTATGCGCGCATGAGAACGAAGGTCAATACCTCTTATGAACGCCGTGTCTAGCAAAGTTGCAAGTACTATGAAAGTCTGTGGACCGATAAGTGCAGCATATTTGAAATAAAGAGTCTAAATCATGAGGAGTTAACCACGCACTCCCTTCTTGTTTTGTTTTGTTTTGTTTTGAAGTTGACGTCTCAATGCGCTTTAATCATAAACAAGCAATCTGATTTCATTGATTGAATTCGCAAAATATATCTAACCGAACAAAAACAGAACAACCAAGGGTCGTGATAAATCATAATGTTACATGAAGTCATTTGAAATCACTGGTTCTTGCTCCATCTCTTGCATCTCGACTTTCTGCCATACATGGGATGAAAAAATACTGCAGAAGACCAACCTCTGTCCCTGGTGTGCCCACACCTTCTCGTAGTCCTACTCCCTTAAGCAAAAAAACAGAAAAAAAAACAAAAAATCAATTTCTTCCGGGTGATACAATCTCTGAATATTGTACTAGTTGTGAGCGCTGAATCGTGGAAGAATTATATATTGCATTCAGCCATTTGGCGTGAATCGTGTGTGTCGAAGATGAAGTATTTAACTTCTAAATTTGACTTCCTGATTTTCTCCGGGCATCATCTCATATTGTCCAAGCGAATCTGTATAAAACTCCAGCAAATTTGCACTATATTCGACAGTTTTGACAGAACAGCAAACATGCATTGTACTCACAGTTATAACAGAGGAAACCAGCTCAGCTCAGAACAAATTTCTGCAATCCATTCACGCCACCAAGCCAAAATATACGGAATCAGAATTTTAAATTGAGTCCTGGGTGATAATATTCACAACATCGTACATCCATAAATGGCCTGAATCAAACTTTGATTTTGTACAACAAGAAAATTGAATTCCAGGAGGTTGTGGGGGTCACACACAACACCTTATTCTACACATAGAAGCAGATCCAACACCACACTTGACGAGATGATCAGGAATCTACATGCACATGACCAAAGTAGAGGAATAGACCACATCAGTGCTAGGATATAGCACTGCAGAGCACCAAGGATCCTACCAGCTCCAATACACAAGCAGTGCATCAACAGATCGAAATAATATCACCATGCTCATCAAGATATACATAGCCAACACGTAATCTAGGAAGTAATCCATCTTGCAAGCATAAACAATGATCATAACATGCTAAAGAACATACTACACAACATAATAAGCATCATCTACCGAATATTGTCACTTAACACTGAAGAAATTAAGTAGATAGTGCAGATACAAGCTATATATCCCAAACCTAGCGTTGCAAAGATAAACATCAACACTAGAGCCCCAAAGCTTGATCCAATAGCACCGGTAGATGTTGTTATGCTTGCTCTTTGTTGTCCGTGTGGCTAAAAAGAGATGCTAAGCTTGGTTTGCTGGTCATCTTCATTGTTCTTCAGCTCATGTCGTTCATCCAATGATCACCATCTCAAGTGGCTGATGATCTTGAGCTCTATTTCTCACTTTCCTTTCTCTCCTCTCAAAATATGATAAGAACAGACACTCTACTTGTCCCCTCATCTCCCCTGTTGCCTACCTTAATTATGTCTTGTGAAGCATTTTCTTCTGAAATGTGGTAAACCCGCTTCTTAATTCCAGACAACCTGCTCCTCCTAGCTGCTTCAATGTGAACCATTAGCAGTGTAGGCAGTTTTCAATGGTGACATGTAGTTTGGGTGTAGTTTATGCAGTGAGAACTGAGCGCTAGCTCAGTGGCAGGGCTGCAGGTGTGCGCCCAGCCCACCCGAGTTTGAGTCGCCGTTGAAGCCCTCGGACTAAGCGGGGTGCTATCCGTGATAAAAAATCGCCCATAGAGGTCTCATCTATCTAATAGCATATAGCCAAGAGAGGGATCCTTCCCCCATTGATCAACGTTTTTAGTTTATGCACTGGAGCGGTTGTAGCTAGGCTTTTTTATGCACTTAGTAAACTCGGACTTGTCTTCTTTGCCAACCTTCTTTCTGAGTTCTTTTAAGATTTATCTTGGCATTCTTGAGCAAGCGGATAAGAACATAATGCATCATCTATGGAGAGATAAAGATTTAATAAAAAGGAACCCACCCTTAGCTGCTTGGTCTACAGCCCTAAGGATAAATGTGGGCTTGGTGTTATAGCTCGCAAGTTCAAAATGATTGTTTGCTTATGGAACATTTGGACAAAATCTACAACCATGCTGATCTGTCCTGGCTAAAGCTCATCTAAAAAACCGACTATTAAAATACTTTGTCGTATATTCAGACGGCTCCTTGTGGAGAGATTTTCTTAAGATCATTTTTGAATTTAAAAGTGTGGCCACTTGTGATCTTAAAGACGGGTCCACATTCTTCTATGGAATAATGTTTGGAAGAGCAGGATTTGAAAGTTACCTTCCCTCACGTGGCATATTTTGGAAAACATTTGACACTTCATTCAAGCAAGCATAACAAAATGTCTCTCTTCTAGATTTATTTCACTCTACCGATGTACAAGTTTTCTCCGATTATGGTCACCTATACAACGTGTGGAGAATCGGGACCTTTTTATGCAGGTGTCTACACGGTTGGAAGACACAATCCAACATGGGTGGCCGCGTGATCTATGGATTGCCCATCCTTTGCCATAGGCGATCTACAGTTCTACTGACTACTTGTTTTTCGCCATTTTATTTTTGTACGTTGCAGATATGTGCATCTTGATTATGCAGAGGCCAGTGTATTTGCTTAAAACTCTTGACTAATAAAGTCCCCTTTATCAAGAAAAAAAATCATCTGCCTCTATCTGGTGCTTCCTTTGGACCTTTGCTGAATTCCAAATCTTTGAAAAGCTTTTCAGTGAAAATACTCAAGTGAACCAAGTGAATATGTGGGCATTCCCTTTGGTGGAGGCAATTTCTAGGGAGTAAGGCATATGCTTTTTTCAAAGAGGGGGTTAATCCTCATACAACTTTCAAATAGTTTTGGAAATCATGTTTTCATAAGAAGTACTATTGCTTCAGGATAGACTGAACACCCTTGCCATGTTGCAGAGGAGAACTATGTTCCTGCTTGATTACACATGTGTTATGTGCATTGCGAGGGTCTTGGAGATTATGGATCACCTTTTCTTCCATTGTCAGCTTGCTCTAGTTTGTTGGCGCTATCTCTGCCCTGACTGGTCTGGTAATGCACTGGATGGATTGTAGTGCATTCCCTTTTTAAACAGGGCATCAACAAGCATTTTTTTGGAATTTATTATGCTTTCTGTTTGTGCTATTTGAAAAACAGGAAGCTCCCTCATCTTTCTAGAATTCAGACCAAATCTCTATTGATGCAGGCTATTTTCAAGGAGTGAATCAAGTGGCTCAAGCATAGGGCCACAAGAAAGCCTTATTCCAAATTTTCTGATTGGATTGATAGCTTTCCCTCGATTAGATAGTTTTCTTTTGCTTACATCTGTACTAAAAACTCCAAAACTATGAATACAGGTAATAGGGAAATCTACTGTTTTGTTTCTTTTTGAAAAAGACCACCGATCTATTAATCATCCACAACAGTACAAAAGACCCAAAAAGTAATAAAAATTACAAATAGGTCGTTCGACCAATTAGCGACGACTCCGAACACTGGAACGAGCCGAAGGCGGCACGCGGTACAGCAAACCAAAGGCACAGAGCAGAACAGCGCAGAACTGGGATAAAATGATGAAGAAAGTAGAATACCATCGCGCATCGACAAGGATCGATGTCGCTGTACTGTAGTTTTCCCGGTTTCTTGGCATTGTCAGGCACACGAGCCAAACGAGAATTAATTCCGCAGGCATGCTCCGATCGAGCACGCCGTGGAAATCCACCGCACGGATCACGCGCGCACCCTAGGCTAGCAACCCTCTGCATGACCATGCAAGACTCCGTAAACATCCGTTGGTTGATCCAGCTAAACGATCCCATCATTTGCCAATGATAGGCGTACTAAAAACCCTCTAGCTTGACATGTGCTGCCACTGCCTGTCAACTGATCGAGCTTATTCTTGCTGCTTGGGCCAAGTTGTTCGCAGCCGGCCATCCACCCCGACGCGGACAGCAGCGTGTCCCGCGCGGACACTGCGAGCATGCGCGCACGGGTTGAGGAGTGAAGCCTGCATCTACCTCGCTAGTCGTGAAAAACCGCGGCAACTTGGCCTCATCCCAGTCTCACACACGCCTATAAATACGGGATCCAAGCAGCACCATGAGGCACCACACCCAGCAGCACATCTCCTCTCACTCGTACAGCACGTACGTAAGTTCGAGGGATCAATGGCAGCCACCAAGAGCCTTCTCGCCGCTCTCCTTCTCCTCGTCGTCGCCGTCGGCTCCGCGCCGCATGGTGTGGAGGCGAACAAGGCTCCCCTTGCCCTCATCGCCGGCGTAGTGCCATGCAGCGCCGGCAGTTCCATCAACGCGGCCGCGGCTCCGGCGTTCCCCAGTAAGGACCCTGCTCTTTTTGTTGCCTGAATAAATGACACCTAACCAGCTGTGCAGCTGTTCTGTTCTCCGGCGCGCGGCCTTATCTCGTTTGCTTCCTTTTGGCTCCGGACAGACGCCGCCGTGCAACTGGTGTGTGGCGGCAAGGTGATAGCCAGCACGAAGGCGGACAACAGCGGGACATACAACATGAATCTGGGCCCGTCACCACGTCGCTGCTCACCCCTCTGCTCGGCAACCAGTGCAAGGTGGAGGTGGTCACCCCACTGGCTGCCTGTGACGCATCTCTGGCAAGCGTCACCGGGACCCTATCCGCGCCCGTTCAGCTCCTGGTGCTGACAGCGGCAGCGGCGGTCTCGGAGGCCTTGGCGGTCTCATTGGCCTCATCGGCCAGATTGTCGGCGGCCTCCTCGGCGGCATCCTTAACATCATCCCTTGCCCTTCTCCGTCGTCTAGATGCCCTTACTGATCGACGGCACGGCGGAATCATAAATATGCAAGAAGAAAAATATCAATATGCATGTATGCATGTAGGTAACAGTTGACCTAATGGTCAATTACGGACCCTCCTTCATGGAGTATGTTTTACATATAGGAGTACTTGTCAGTCTCGCTGTATGTTTGTGGAAAATAAAGCTATATATGCTTGTGTGTGATTCTGAGGTTGTTTAGTTACTGTTCACAATCTGAACACTCCGTCTGCAATGCATGATCCAGTTTCATACTGCACTCTACGATTAACTTCGATCCCTGCTCCCTAGCTAGCACTCCCGTCTCTGCCTCTGACACCGGGAAAATTAAGCAAGTATATGGTCCATATCTATGGTAGTGACGACGGTATACCGACGGTATAATGGGAATCAATAAATCACCAATTCATCATGATTGATAAGATTAGACTTTGACATCACATAATGCACTGTAACAAATAATTGCAACTTACTCCCATGAAGTTTTACCAAATCCTAGATAAATCATTTTTCCTTAGAGGGTGATTGAATTTCATATAATCAGATCTCATGTAAGATAATAATAATAATAATAATAATAATAATAATAATAATAATAATAATAATAATAATAATAATAGAAGTACTTTTATATATTCGGTCCAGTATACAGAAAACTAGCAGAAAGTCATTTTCCCTCTTGGGTTCCAGTGATCTCACTATTTATAATATTCAAAAAATAGATTTGAAAGTTTTAAAAATATGATTTTTTCGCATGTTTTCAATGATGTATACTATAATCGCGTAAAATCACAGTGCAATTATTTTTGTGTTAAGGGGTACAAAAAATGACAAAAGTTGGACATTCGAAACTATACATTGTTCTCTATTCTCAGATCTATACCTTTTTTCATTTTTTGTGTAAATCAAAATGCTAAGTATTTTGCATTGAGATTTGCACACTTGTAGGATATATCATTGAGAACATGCATGATTTTTCCTGACTGTTTTAAACTTTTCAATAATTTTTAATTTTCTGAAAATAGCAAGATCACTGGAGCTTAGGTGCACCAAATCTCCACTCAAAAACTAGAATATATCTAAAAGTAGTTTTTGGTCTTTTCAATTGCTTAAAATTGGACTGGGGTTCATAAGTTCACTAGTAGCATTTCTAATTAACACGGTGAGACAAAACAAAAATGCAAATCATTGACTTGAGAACACCAATATAGGCATCACGAGTCCATAAATCGCTACAACCGCATAATCCGTACAATAATGAAGTAATAGAGAACACACTTTCCCACTGTGTGAAGTGATCCAATATACTCCCTCCGTATCAAAATATAAGACTCTCCACCACTTTCTACACACATGTATCTAGACATGTTTTAGTGCAACACATGTCTAGATACATGTGTGCAGAAAGTAGGTAGAGAGTCTTATATTTTGATACGGAGAGAGTAGTACCAACATGCAGAAGGGCTTCTACCTTTTCTAACAGGCTAATCACACCCGCCGGTGCACTCCATCTAATGCACCTCATTCTCGCAATTGTCACACCCACATAAACTAGCAAAATCTAGCATCAAGAACAGAGATAATATGACTTATAAATAATACTAAAACAAGACAGACTCAAAGCAAGATGTTAGTTTGTGGTTGCTTAACTGAATCATGTTGTTTTTCACTTATGTTATACTAGGTTGTTATAGAAAATAATGTAGCCCAACCCAACACCAACAACATGCAAGACATTTCTAATGGTCCAATGACAAGAGCATGTGCCAAGACGATTCATGATGAGGTGAAGTCACTCCTCTCTATGTGTGACTTGGGAGATAATTGCAAAAAACCACCACAATTGGGGCAATTTTCGCAGAAAACCACCAGGATACGAATTTTTGGCAGAAGACCACCGAGATTGAGGCATAGCGTGGCATGAAGCACTGATTCGCTCGGTTAGGCGCGCCAATGCTAATTATGACAAGTCGGGGCCACCACAACTAGGGCAATCTTTTCAGAAAACCACCACTTTTGAGGCAATTTTGAAGACTTACAGTGGCCCCGGCATGTCAGAAATACCCTTAGCAAGCCTAACCGAGCAAATCAGTGCTTCGTGCCACGCCATGCCTCAATCTCGGTTGTCTTTTGCCAAAAATTCGTATCCCCATGGTTTTCTGCAAAGATTGCCCCAATTGTGGTGGTTTTCTGCAATTATCTCGTGACTTGGATACTATCTTGGATGGGTTGCTACTTCATTCGATGCATTATGTATGCTTAGGTACAAGCCCCACGAAGGTCACCAAGGAGGAGCGTGGGAGAAGATTAAAGATGGACGAGAAGTTGGACAGAAAAAAAGAAAGAGGAAGACGAAGAGCTCCGTGAGCATCCGTTGGTTGATCCAGCTAAAGGATCCCGTCATTTGCCAATGATATGCGTATCTAAAAAATCTCTAGCTTGAGTAGTCCATTAGGATTAGGTGTGTGTGGGGTGTTTTGACAGTGGTTGTTCTAACGCACTGTCAGAATCTTGTACTAAAATTCTATCTTCTATAAAGCTAAGGTACACAATTGCGTACTCGCAAAAAAAAAAATCTCTAGCTTGGCATGCAACTGATTGAGCTTATTCTTGCTGCTTGGGCCATGCGTTTAGGCCAAATTGTTCGCATCCGGCCATCCACGCCCGAAGCTAGACGCGGACAGCCGCGTGTCCCGCGCGGACACTGTGAGCATGCGCGCACGGGTTGAGTGAATCAGTGAAGCCTGCAAGAATTCCGGCTGCATCTACCTCGCCAGTCGTGAAAACCCGCGGCAACTTGGCCTCGTCGCAGTCTCACACACGCCTATAAATACGGGATCCAAGCAGCACCATGAGGCACCACACTCAGCAGCACATCTCCTCAGCCCTCACTCGTACAGCACGTAGTAAGGTCGAGGGATCAATGGCAGCCACCAAGAGCCTTCTCGCAGCTCTCCTTTTCCTCGTGGTCGCCGTCGGCTCCGCGCCGCATGGTGCGGAGGCGAACAAGGCTCCCCTTGCTCTCATAGCCGGCGTAGTGCCATGCAGCGCCGGCAGTTCCATCAACGCGGCCGCGGTTCCGGCGTTCCCCAGTAAGGACCCCTGTTGTTTTTCTTGCCTGAATGCAGCTAACCAGCTGTGCAGCTGTTCTGTTCTCCGGCGCGCCGCCTTATCTCGTTTGTTTCCTTTTGGCTCCGGACAGACGCCGCCGTGCAACTGGTGTGTGGCGGCAAGGTGATAGCCAGCACGAAGGCGGACAGCAGCGGGACGTACAACATGAATCTGGGCCCGGTCACCACGTCGCTGCTCACCCCTCTGCTCGGCAACCAGTGCAAGGTGGAGGCGGTCACCCCACTGGCTGCCTGTGACGCATCTCTGGCAAGCGTCACCGGGACCCTATCCGCGCCCGTTCAGCTCCTGGGTGCTGACAGCGGCAGCGGCAGCGGCGGTCTTGGAGGCCTTGGCGGTCTCATTGGCCTCATCGGCCAGATTGTCGGCGGCCTCCTCGGCGGCATCCTTAACATCATCCCCTTGCCCTTCTCCGTCGTCTAGATGCCCTTACTGATCGACGGCACGGCGGAATCATAAATATGCAAGAAGAAAAATATCAATATGCATGTATGCATGTACGTAACAGTTGACCTAATGGTCAATTACGGACCCTCCTTCATGGAGTATGTTTTACATATAGTACTTGCCAGTCTCACTGTATGTTTGTGGAAAATAAAGCTATAAATGTTTGTGTGTGATTCTGAGGTTTCTTAGTACAGTTCACAATGTCAACACCCCCTCTGCAATTCACGATCCATTTTGCATGCTATACTCTACGATTAACTTCGATCCGTGGTCCCTAACTAGCATCACAAATCACCAATCATCATGACTGATAACATTAGACTTTAACATCACATAATGCACTGTAACAAATGATTGCAACTTACTCAAATGAAATACCAAATCCTAGAAAAATCATTTTTTTCATGGAGGGTGATTGTACCTCATTTGACAAGATAATTTAAGATAATAATAATAAAAGTACTTTTATATATTCATATTCAGTTATACAGAAAAACAAAAATATCTTAAAGTAGCTTCAAGTGGACTAGGATTCATAAGTTCACTAGTAGCATCTCGCATTAACACGGTGACAGAAAATAAAAAATACAAATATATATCATTGACTTTAGAGCACCTAAAAAATACAAGTATATAGGCATCACGTCCATAAATGCGTACAACAGCATAACCCATACTATAATGAAGTAATTTACAATACACTTTTTCCACGTGTGAGACGATCCAGTAAAGTACCGACATGTAGAAGGGCTTTTACCTATTCCAGCACGCTAATCACACCCACCAGTGCATTCCATCTAATACACATCTTCTTACAATTGTCACATCCACATAAACTAGCCAAATTTAGCATCAAGAACGGAGAAATATTATGTATTTATAAATAACACTAAAACAAGATAGCCTCAAAGCAAAAGATGACTCATCGAACAAAATATTAGACCCACTATCAGGAATTCATAAAGTTGATCATAATCATGTAAGTCAACTAATATGATCTTATAAGAATAAAACATGCATGTAATGGTATTGCTACATAGCTACTACTAAGAACCCATATAGTCAATGGGTGGGCTAATCCCTACTCATCGTAGGAGCAGTAAGGCGTCCATGTCGGCAAAAATAGATTGTGAATTTGCTATGGTTCTCTATGTAAGGTGTATTAGTTTTTCAGCAAACATCCAAAATATAGGGTGTAGTGCTTTCTACCACTCATATGAATACATTTTTCTAGAAATATGATTATGTGTTTTCTTATCTCATGCAAACTTGTCTTTTTTTCAGGTCAATTACCCGGAGGTAATCTCGTCCAAAACAGATGTACTTTTTTCCTCCACAGGCATTATTTAATTTCCGTGACAAAATTTATACACCCTACTATAGAAACGGAGGGAGTATGTCACATATGTCATAGTTGGCCACCTTCCACAATCAACCCAATCAACATAGTACAAACTTCACTCAACACTGTGCTAGCTGCAGGTAATAGCGTGCTTCCTGCATTAGGACTTACTTCTTCGATTTTTAATATAAGACGTTTTAGCCTTTTTCCACATGCACATGTATCTACATCTATCTAGACATGTTTTAGTTTGTATGTGCACTTATTTTAGTGTAAATCTACTCAACATGTACAACACTTAAAATATTTTATACTCCCTCCGTCCCAAAATAAGTGTCTCAAAGTTGTACAAAAGTGAATGTATCTATATTTGTTTCATGTCTAGATACATCCACTTTTTAACAAATCTAAGATAGTTATTTTGGGACGGAGGGAGTATTTAAAAACGGAGGGAGTAGAAGTCAATTACGCATGCAGATCGGCAGCAAGCAAAAAAGGTAAGGCGCGGAACAGATCAAACATGGGAAGGAAGTACGTATCCGATCGACAAGGACGTGGTGGTAGTTTCTCCCGTCTTCTTGGCAGTGTTAGGCACATGAACCAAAACGGATCAAATAATTCCACGGGCATGCACCAATCGAGAGCACGCCGGGGATCACGCGCGAGCTACTACCCGGCCTACGCATGTTATCTGTTGGTCGATCGAACTAGCCAGAGGCTTGATCCGTATCATTATTTGCCAATAATAAGGCGTGTCGTCACCTTGATCGAACGTTACAGCTAGCCCGTGCTATACAAAATCTCTACCAGCAGCTTGGCATGTGCTACTGGATGATCCATGCATGCATGCATGGTGCCCCTCAACTGATGGAGATCTTTGCTGCCTCGACCATGCGTTTGGGATCCTTCCATGCCCGACGCGGACGGCAGCGTGTCTGAGTTAATGGCACCCGCGGTCACACAACTCGATGCCAATGTGCACTTAAGTCACACTTCTCCAGAACGTGATTATTTGGTCACACAACTCGACAAGTGCGTGCACGCAGGTCACTGACCCCACTTGTCAGTCCGTTTTGGACGGTAAATTTTCAGAAAACCCCCTGGAGTAATATTAATTTTACAAAATGGTTCCCTGGAGGACCATTTTGTAAAATAAGAAGGACCATTTTGTAAAATTAGAAGGACCATTTTGTAAAATTAGAAGGACCATTTTGTAAAATTAGGAGGACCATTTTGTAAAATTAATATTACTCCGGGGGTTTTCTGAAAATTTACCGTCCAAAACGGACTGACAAGTGGGGTCAGTGACCTGCGTGCACGCACTTGTCGAGTTGTGTGACCAAATAATCACGTTCTGGAGAAGTGTGACTTAATTGCACATCGACGACGAGTTGTGTGACCGCTGGTGCCATTAACTCCAGCGTGTCCAGCTCGGAAACTGCTAAGCATGCGCACGGCCGGTGATTCACTGTAACCGGCAAGCGTTGCGGCTGTCTAGTCGTAAAAAACTGCGGCAACTTGGCCTCCTCACACGCCTATAAAAAGGGGATGCATGCAGCAGCATGAGCCACAACCAGTGGCAGATGTAGGATTAAATTCGAGGGGGTGCCAGACTCAATCTTCATAGCTTAGATACCATGTACAAGTATTTTTAACACATGAAATACACACAGAACTAGACTAATTGCTACCAGATTAAGAAAAAAACTGCATTTTCTAGGGGTGCCATGGCACCCATGGCACCCCCACTGGCTACGCCCCTGGCCACAACACTCATCACAGCACAATATCCTCACACACATACCACACACAGAGAGCTTGAGCGGATCCAAAGGCAATGGCAACCAAGAGCCTTTTCCTCGCCGCTCTCCTCCTCCTCCTCGCCGTCGGCCTCGCGCCTCACGGCGCCGCTGCGGCGGACAAGCAGCTTCCCTTGGCCATCATCTCCGGCATAGTGCCATGCAGCGCCGGGAGCTCCATCAACGTGGCTGCGGTTCCGGTGTTCCCGAGTAAGGACCTCCGCTAGTTAATTAGCCTTCTTGCCAGGACGCCATTGCACATCTAGCTAATCCATCAATGCAACTGATATAGTCTCGCCGTTTGCTTTGCTTCTTTAATTTGCTCCGGACAGACGCGGCGGTGCAGGTGGTGTGCGGCGGCAAGGTGGTGGGTGCCGCCAAGGCGGACGGCAACGGGGCGTTCAGCGTGAACATGGGTACAGTCTCCACGTCGTTCCTCTCCACCATGATTGGGAACCAGTGTAAGGTGGTTGGTCACCCCCGCTGGCCGCGTGCAACGTTTCCCTCGCCAGCGTCACCGGCACGCTGGCCGCGCCGGTGCAGCTCCTGAGAGCTGACAGCGGCAGCGGCAGCGGAAGTGGCCTCGGCGGTCTTGGAGGCCTTGGCGGACTGATTGGCCTTATCGGCCAGATCATCGGCGGAGTCGTCGGAGGCGTCCTCAACATCGCCACATCGCCCTTTTCCGTCATCTAGATGCTCGGCTGTAAGTGTCTGTGGATGGACGATCCGACGAAGTTACGGACCTAAGACCCAATTGGGGGGTGTCGGACGTGTGTCCGCCCATGTTTTCGACCGCGCCCACAGCGGCGCACCCCAAACGTCCGCCCCCAAACACGAGCAAATCATCGAACACCTTGCGGGCGGAAACTTGTGTCGGTCGCGGCATTCGAATTATTTTTAAAACATATAAATTTAAATTAAACCGATACAAGTTGCAAACTTAGGCTAACACGTTTACAAATTTAGACTAACACGTTTGCAAAGTAAAACTAAAACGATAATTAAAGCCTAATCTAAACGCCGTCGCTCGGGCCAGCCTCGTCGTCGTGCGCGGCCTTGACTAAGCGGGAGCGCACACGTCTCTCCTGCCGGAGCTGACTCGCCGCCCGGCGCATGGCATCCCTCTCGGCCGTCGCAGCCGCCTACGCGTCAGCCTGTTCCTGGCTCGCGCGAGCCTGCCGCTCCGCGCGCATCTGGTTCAGCTCGTCCCGCTCGGCGCGCAGCTGGGAGCACGCATCCGCTAGCTTCTCCACCTGGGCGATGAGCTGTTGCTGCGTGGCCTCCCCGCCTGGGCGTTGAGCTGCTCGTACGCGGCCCGCTCGACGGCCATGAAGGTAAAGCAACGCTTGTCGCGCTCCGGGCTCAGGATGGAGGCCTGGATGACTGCGGCCTCCACGGCGTCCCCAGCCGCCTCGTAGCCAAGCCTGACCTGGCGGCTTGCCTGCTCGTTGCGCCAGCTCTCAAACGAGTTGGCGGCAACCACCTGGTCAGGCCACAGCGGCGGCGGGAGCGGCTGCTGCGGCGGCGGCACCTCGTCGAGCTCCGGCGGCGGCTCCTGGCCGGGGTACGGGTCCTGCACCGGCTCCTGCTCCTCTTGCTCGTCGACGTCGACGTCGTCCACATCCGCCCACTCGAACGGCTGTTCGTCGGCGGCGGCGGCGTCCTCCTGCGCCGTGCCGTGAGCGCGGCGCGCTGCCTGGGTGAGCGTGGCCCATGAGGTGGCGAGGCGGCGAGGCATGACTATGTGCTCAACTGGCTACGGCTGGACTATGTGCTCAAATGGCTACCGGCGAGCGTCGGTGCTGGTGTGGCGAAATGGCTGCACGGCGGGGGCCTCTTTATAGCCAGCCCAATGAGTAGAGATTTACTTCCTTGATATGTGTTGCCGCTTCTAAGAAGCATACATAAGTAAGTGTACTGAGTAATACTTTGAGATGGTTGCGTGTGATGTTCGTTTACACATAAAGCTGCAGTGTGTAATTCGTATATACTCTCTCCGTATCAAAATATAAAACTTTTTAGGTTTTTTCTGCACACATGTATCTAGATATGTTTTAATGCAAGATTCGTGTATATACGGAGGGAGTATATGATTGAATACTTGCTTCTCTTACAAAATCTTATGCAAGGTGACATTGTACTGTTAGAATACGTGTATATCTAGGAGTTAGAGATGGACTAGGATTCTAGACCTTCTTGTACTACAAGTCTACTCCCTCCTTGTATCACTATATATATCCCCACGGGTCAAGTACACAATATTAGTGATCAACAATTTTTACATAGTATCAGAGCGGTTAGTCTCACGACGCCGATGCAGATCTTAGTGTTCTAAATCAATTCCGCAGCGCGCCGCCCCTGGGGAGATCAATCTCTCCTCAGGGGCGCGCCACCCGGTTTCGATCAAAGATCGGATCGGTTCTTAGATTCAATTTTCAGTTCATAGATTAGATTAGATCCAATTTAGCCACCAAATAAAGCCCTAAATCCATAGATCGCCGATGTGAAACAGTGCAAAAATTGGTGCGCGTCAAGATTGTTTCCGGCGATCTCGTGAGATCGCCGGCGACTCGAAGCGTCACGCTGCACGCACGGGCATCGCCACGCAGCAGCGACACGACGGCAAGCAGGAGCCCACGCGTCTTCATCACGCACACAACATCGTCCGGCCGATCAAAGACACGATCCGACTCCTTCGACCTCCCGCGCACCCACCTATCAATCTGCACTTCATCACGCCGAAACTACATCGAGCCGAACCACGATATCAACCTGTACGACTACGCCAACCTACGACATCTACGAGAAGCGACGTCAACCACACGGAGGTCGATGTGGATCTTCGTCGACTTCTCCAACATCCGGCAGCAAGGCATCAACACCATCGTCGCCACAAGGGACGCCTCAAAGCGACGTACTACATCACGCCTGCTGCTACATCGCCGACACATCATCGCCAAGGTCTACATCAACATGGTCTTCATCGACAAGCCTCGTCAACACACCGTCGCCGCCACTACAACCTCGTCCACAAGACTCGGACAAGGCGACATACGACACCGACGACGGCATCGATCGCGTCCGATGGATAAGACTGCATCGAAGAATAAACACGACATCACTATTGTGAAAGCCCCTACAACCGCGCATACGGTTCTGGCAAGACCGTTGTGTGCTTGGTGGGTTTCCTCCGGTCTTGGCAAAACTGGTGTACTCACCTACGACCTATGACCGCGTCCTCTGACATCCGCAAGACGCCCCGACGGTACCTCTCAAGGTGTGAAACGTCGGCTCCGACGGTACCCTCGAGGGTGCAAAACATCGTGATAAAAAAAAAACACAACTACAGCTCCGTCATAAAAATCGCGCAATTTTTTGCGCCTCCGGCATTGCGGCTACAACGACCACGACGAGTACTATATCGACCACAACACCTCGACCACGGCTACATCATGATCGGCTATCTCGACATCGACAACAAGAGCAAACGTCTACAGCAACACATCGGCAGCAACTCCAGTCACCAGCGTCCGCGTCGTCACTTGCGTCCATGCTACTCCCGCTGTGACTGCGGGAGGGGAGGGAGGAGAGATCATCAGAGACGCAGTTTATGATGACGGAGGGGAGAAGACGACGGAAGCGCAAAACTTCAAATCCAGTCATAATCGTCCGCTTCACTCCCGCTACGACTGAGGGGGAATGTTAGAATACGTGTATATCTAGGAGTTAGAGATAGACTAGGATTCTAGACCTTCTTGTATTCCAAGTCTACTGCCTCCTTGTACCACTATATATATCTCCACGGGGTCAAGCCAATACAATAACACAATATTAGGGATCAACAATTTTTACATGTACAACGACAATGTGCCAAATGGAATTTAACCTACAAATTTTGTCCCCTAACCATTTAATGCATGGGTTGACATTTGGAGTTTATTAGAAGTTAGATTGAGTGGCAGAAAGTTTACTTGAGGTAATAACAGAGAAAACATAGAAGTTTTTTGTAATGTGAAGATGGATAATATCTTTCATTTACCTTCCAATATTAAGGCTTTGCCTAGGTTGGGCAGTGTTCATACACGCATCTCCTTTGGGATTCTGGATGTGGATTCACACCAAATTCTACTATTTATAGGTTTGAGAAATTGTGGCTTATGACAGAAGAGTTTTCAAACTTTTAGTAGATTTTTTTTTGCAATCAGTCAGTTAAAGGTACAAATGATGTTGGTATTTGGCAGTATAAAATTAGGACGAAAGGGGAGACAAGAACATTCAGAGCTTACAAACATTTATGAGATTTTATGATATAGTATTATGCTTTATAAATTAAATATGATACAGTTGAACTCTCAAAAGAGTAACAAATTGGAATAAACTATCTATGAAGATGCACAATCTTTCGCTAAAAGAAGAAGTAAACCCCAAAGATCACATGGCCTTGTTTGATGAATTCTTTGTTTGAAACTCGATTGTTAGACTTACATTGATCTCCAAAGAACCCGATGTAAGCACCATGTGAAAGTGCAGACCCATTAGTTTACTAAATTGCTGTTTTAAGATTTTGACTGAAGCCCACTAACATATTAGATTTACTCATGGGGATAACTATGAAAATCAATCAATCACCTTCCATATAAGGCAGATTTATCCTATGAGTGTAGGTACAACTCATGAGCTAATTTTCATTGTATAGTTGAGTCCAGAGTCAAGGTCTAATACTTAAACTTTATGATATGGTTGGTTTAGCTAGATTTCTGCTAGACATGGTTGCCAAAATAGGTTTTAGCAAAAACATGGATTAGCTGGATCAGGACAGTCACTCGTGGTGGTTTTATAGGAATTAAGTTGAGTAATATCATTTGGGATTTTTTCGTAAAAGGTAAAGGCTTGAGGCACGAAGATCCCTTATATACTTTACTCTTTATTTAAAAAGTACACTAAATATATGAAATGTCAAAAAAAAATCCTAAACTGTTTGTACGTACATCTTCACATCCTATGTGTTCACAAAGTTGTTCATGAAGAAACAACATTTTTGTGGCATGTGTATAAAGACAAAATTCGGTGCTAAAATTAGTGTTTTCACAAGACATCCTTTTGTCTTTTTACACAAGCCACAGATGACAATTTTTTCACGAAATATTACGTGCGCATGTGGTTTTCTGGGTAAAGCACTAAAAAACTAGAGGTTCGTGACATTTTTTCTGTGACACGCCAATGGGCAAAAATCTGTGTCATTCTAACTCTTTTCATCATAAGAGCTTTGAAACCCTCATGCCTAGCAGGTGTGGGGAACAATTAACCATCTTGGGTTAATTGTCTCGTCCGCTCCCACAAACGTTCACAACTAGTGAAACCTTCTCATCTGGTTGAAGGAGAATGAGGTGGACTTCACGTGATGACGATCTACCAAATGTGGCTGGCCAGAAAAAACGCGAGGGAATCAATGAAGATCGAGGACCCGGCCGGCCCTTGTTCCTAGACTGCATAAACGTAATAGGGAATGGCGGAATGTTCAGGATCCGACGATCGAGAAGGCTCTCCCACCAAAGGAACGATGGCTCCTCTGGATGAGGGACAATGCAGATGGAGCAACAGTGAAGTCCTCGGATACATGCGGGGGTGGCGTGGTGGCTCGCAACACAATGGGCACTTTCTCGAGGGGGCGTGCCATTTTTTCTCGTTGTCTGACCCTGTAGACGCAGAGCCCCGTGTTTGCCAACAGGTGTTGTCACTAATCAAGGTGCTGAAGCTAAATATATTTATTTTGGAACGATATAGTGCGACAGTGGTGTTAGAGCTTGTAAGCGAAGGGAAGGACGGGTCATGTAAGCGTTCTTGAAAATCGGCACTTGTCCAAATCCTTAAGAAGGACGAAATTCTAGGATTAACCTTTTTACCAGTAAAAACCAACGGGCTACCTTTTGAGCTAAACTGTCATGATGTTCGTGTGGCACATCCCAAGAATATGTTGAGTCGGGGACTGAAGAGGTTAAAACTTCTCTTCGAGAGTTGGATGACTATAAGGTCGTATGGGGACGGCGTACGACCGATGGTGTTGCTCATGTGTTAGCCAAGGAGGGCCGGCTTATAATTTAGCAAAACTTGAGTGTACTGAAAACGCTCAGGACCAAGACTTGTCTGGTGACTAACAAATCGCAGTGTTTACCTAAAAATAAAGTCGAATGCTAAACAAAGAAATCTGGTGTGTAGATAGATGAATAGATAGGTGCATGGTCGTTCTCCACCAAAGTTGGACCACCGTCCGTCCATCCCCAACTGGATCGACCAGTTCCATCCACCATACCTGTTGCTACCACCTCATAATCCTGCCCCTCTTGCTTGTTAATTATTCCATTACTATATCAAGATCATCGCAACAACAAAAATGTACTCAACAGATTGATCATATGACGAACTAATTAAGCTAAGCTAACATTTGGAGCATGCAGCCATGGTCAGTAGGTTCTCTGAAACTTAACACAAATTCACAATTATAGGTTGTGAAAACATGCATCTATTTTTTTCGAGTAATCAACACATACATCTATGGAAAGCACAATTAATTTGGATTATACATGTGGTGTTAGTTAGGTGCTGGATCCATGCATGCATGCCTGAGTGCCTGACTGTCAGCCATCAGGGTCCAACTCGAGTCCATGGTCCAATTCATAAAGCAGAGTACAACGACAAGCTGCCCAAACAGTAGTATAGGTCTCTCCTCTTCATCTCCAGGATCTCATCTCCGAATAAAAGATTGCAAAAAGTGAAGTTTCATCGAATGAATCCAGCTCCTATCTCTTATTTTCTCTTGCATATATCCAAGCTTTCTTTACTTGTACTAGCTACCCAGCTACTCGCTCTGAATGGCAACAATGCCTCGTATCAGCTAGCTGTACGTAGCAGCGAGCGAGCGAGTGCGCGCCATGAGTAACGCGTTCGACCATGGCCATGGTGGACACGGCGGCGGAGGAGCAGAGGCGCAGAGCAAGGCCAACAAGGCGCTGACAACACGCTGCTGTGCTACTTACACCCGAGGGAGCTCCTTGTGGGCGTGTGCGCCCACTGCCTCCGGGAGCGCCTCCTCCTCCTGCTCGCCTCCAAGCAGCAGGGCGGTGGCCGCGCGCGCGTGCCGGCCGACGGCGGGAGCTACCTGTCAGCGCGGCCCCACTGCAGGGCGCTCCGCCGCGTGAGAACAGGCAGCATCGTCTCCGTCTTCGCGCTCGGCTCCTCCTTGCTCCACCGACTCGACTCCTCTCGCCACCACACCGACGATATCGTCCAGGGCGACGGCGGCGAAAGGATCAAGCCTGACGCCGACGACGCCGCCTCCGTTGCGAGCCTCGACGGTACGTAAGCAAGCAAGCGACACTCGTACGGACACAATAATTGATTATCAGATTCGTTCCATGTTCTGTTCTGTTTTGCTCATCGGTCGATCGGAACAGATTCTTTCATCTCGATCAAGTTCGAGGACAACGGCAAGGCGACGTGGATGGACACCCAGAACCAGAAGGCTCCGACTATCGGTGAAGCCGACGCCATGAGCGCTGACAAGGCGCCGGCGGCGCCCACTGCGACGACGGCGGTGGTGGAGCACACGAGGCGGGGCGGCGTGCGCGTGACAAGGTGGCGGAAGCAGGTGCTGGGGAGGCTGCTGCAGCTGGCGCGGTGGAAGAGGACGTCGACGGGCGGCAAGCAGGCTTCGTCCTCGGCAGCGGCGGCGTGCAACGTGGCGGACCAGCAGCGATCGAAAGAGCGGGGCAGCCGGAGCTGGATCCGGAGCCTCACGCGGCGGCGCGCAGGGCACGGCGAGAGGGCGTGGTCGTGAGCCTCCCTCTGATCAGAGCTAGCTACATACAGCAGACACGTGCTCCTGTTTGTGCTACAGAGAAACAAAAAATGTAAAGAATGCAGCGTCCTGAAGATCTTGTTTCTTATGATGTATGTTCCCAAGATCTCTCTCTCTCGTGATTTTTTTCAGCAAGAACTGCTAGTGTTACTCTGAACTGGAAAGAAGTCTACATCACCCCCCCCCCCCCCCCCCCCCCCCCCCCAAGTTTCTGTTTCGGGACGCTAACCCCCCCCCCCCCAAGTATGCAATACCGGTTAAATTACCCCCCAGGTGTTAATTGGCTGTTTTGGAGAGTGGTTTTGACACGTCAGCGGATGACTGCAAATTACCCCCCCCCCCCCCCCCCCCAAGTTTTGACACGGGTCGAGCCGCACCAGCACCTGATCGGCACCTGAATTTATGCCTCGCGCTGATCGCGCAAGGATCGATCACACATCCTTGCCGCACCGCTGCTCCGCGCCGCACCGCGCGTGGCCGCGCCGTCGTCGTCCTCCGTCTTCGCTCCTAGACGGCGTCGTCGTCTTCACTCCTGGACGGTGTCGTCTGTCACGGCAGCCACGGCTTGTACACCTCCTCGACGGATGGGACGGTTTTTCCTGGACGCAGTGACGGCGGCGACGGGGACGATCGGCGGCTGAATTCTTCAGGAAAGCTGCGGCATCGACGAGCAGGTATGTTTCCTGATCTTTTGATCTGCCTCGCACACTTACCCTGCTCCAACCGAGGAGCTGTTAGGTACGATCTTGGGTGTCCAATTGCGGTTTGTATTCGATGATTTGGGTAGTTTAGGTGGATGATCTTGGTAGGATTCAACACAAGATGGACTATGATGATGTTCCCAATCGATTTCACATCAATTGTGGTAGATTTGGAGGTCTGGCAGTGGTAAAGGAGAGGTTTTTCTGTGTTAGAATTCAGTTATGTCATTGTGCAGGTTCAGTTCTGTCCAAATTCAGTTATGTTGCTAACAAATTATCTTTGTTGTATTTTTCTGTAGGATGGATTCTTTGTGTGTTCGGTTCCACTACCGTGGGAGAATGGAATGGCATGAGAAGGAATGGGTCTACATAGGGGGGAGGAGTAGCCTTTCATTCGTGTCCGTGTCAACACTGTCGGTACAAGAGCTGAGGAGACATTTGGCTGATCATATCAAGATCAGTGATGAAGATTTGCAGGAAACTACTCTCAGTTGGAGACTAGTTGAAAGGGATAGAAATGTGAATTGTGTGTGCAGTCTTGTTGACAACACAACTGTGAGCAGCATGGTTAGTCATGTGATTAGAGAGGCAGATGGGTTTGTTGAGATTTATGCAATAACACCAGAGAAAGATTGTTTAGAAGAAGAAGATACAATTGAGGAACAATGGCAGCAAGAGAGGCAACAACATGTTGAGCAAGAAGTGCAGCAACAAGGGCAGCAAGAGAGACACCAAGTTGAGCAAGAAGTGCAGCAACAAGGGCATGAAGAGAAACACCAAGTTGAGCAAGAAGTGCAGCAACAAGGGCAGGAAGAGAGACACCAAGTTGAGCAAGAAGTGCAGCAACAAGAATGGCATCAGGAAGAATGGCAGCACATTGAGATTGAGCAGCACGAAGGGCAACAAATCGTGGAAAATGATCATCAAGCTGTGTCCAATGTAGCAAGGAAATTGCCTGTTGTGAGGGCAGCACTGCAGGTGCAGGACAAAGGCAAGGGTGTTGAAGCAGACTGTGCAGAAGAGAGTTCAGATAGTGACTATGATGCTGTTCATGAAGCAGATAGTGGAGATAGTAGTGCAGATGATGAAGAGGCCATTTGTTACAGAAAACATGCACAGGAACTGAAGGAGAGAGTGAGAAAAAAGATGCTTGGAGAGGAACATGTGACAACAACCATTGTACCAGAAGAGTTCATTGTCCCAGAAAATATTACAGAAGAACTAGAAGATGGCAGTGAATGCTTTGACAGTGAAGATGAGCTTTCATATGAAGAAGACAGTGATGGAGAAGTTAAAACAAAGAAGACAAAGCATAGAGTATATGATCCCAACGCTGAAGTGCAGGAATTTGAGGTTGGACAGGTTTTCCATGACAGCAGAGAATTCAAACAAGCACTAGTGCACTATGGACTAAAAAATTTCAAGCACATAATATTTCCAAAGGATGAGAAAAGAAGAGTTTTGGCAAAATGCAGTTGGGAAACTTGCAACTGGAGCATATATGGGTCACTTGTTCCAAATAGGTCCGAATGGTTCACTGTCAGCAGATACAATAATGTGCACAATTGTGTAGCAAGGAGGAACAACAAGTTGGTTACTAGTAATGTAATTGCTGACAAATATTTCAGAGAGATCAAGGACAATCCTGGTTGGAGGATAGAGAAAATGCAGGAAGCAGTGCTGGAAGATTTGTGTGCAGATGTCAGTGAATCGAAATGCAAGAGAGCAAAAAGACTTGTTTTGGAGAGAATAATTGATGGAACAAATGGAGAATATGCTAGAGTGTACGATTACTATCTTGAGCTTGTAAGAAGCAACACTGGCACAACTGTGGCAGTCACACTAAATCCAGATGTAACTGACAGGCCTGTGTTTGAAAGAATGTATGTCTGCCTAGAAGGATGCAAGAGAGGTTTTGCTGATTGTAGGAGGGTTGTTGGGCTTGATGGATGTTTCCTCAAAGATACAGTCCGTGGGCAAATCTTGTGTGCCATTGGAAGAGATCCAAACAATCCAGCTCATTGGCACACCAAGATGAACTTGACGTGCCTCCTTTGCAGCTTTGACCAACATTTCAGCGAGATCTAACTTCGACATGAACGCCACTCCAGTCCCTGGTATTCCACTGTACCTTCTGACTGTAATCACCTCCGACATGGGCACAGATGAGGAAGAAGAAGCTTGTGCCGCGCGAGACCTCAACCCTGCACCAAACCCTTAACTCTGCCATCCCCATCCCACCAAATCACAAGCTCAGTACCGCTGCGCCTGCACTCCACCCCCAGACACGGCTCAGATCGACCATAGAGTGAGGCTCAAACATCTCTCCCTTCGGCAGCCCCGCCAAATCCATCAACGCGGCCGCCGCCTCCTCAAGCTCCTGTGTTTCCTTTGTCGGGGGCTGCAGATACCACCTCCGCTCGAGTTCCATCGCGACAAGCTAGGGTAGATCGGAGCGGAGGCGGATTGCGTGCAGAAGGCGGAGCAATGGCGATGGTGGCGGAGCGGAGGCGATGGTGTTCGAGAGGAGGCGATTTGGGGAAAAGAAAGTTAGGGGGGCTATTTGACCGTGACGTGGACAAAACCAGAGTCCACCGTGGCTTAAAACAGCCGATTAGTAGCCAGGGGGGTGCTTTGTCTGGTATTGCATACTTAGGGGGGGGGGGGGGGTGATTTGACCCAGTTTAGACTTGGGGGGGTTTAGCGTCCAGAAACAGAAACTTGGGGGGGGGGGGGGGGGGGTGATGTAGACTTCTTTCCTCTGAACTGCCTTACTGTGAACTGAATTAAACACTAGTAGTACTGATTCTACTAGTCAGGTTTTGGATACTAATCTTTCGCAAAAAAAAAAAGATTTTGGACACTAATATACATTCATATGGGCCATTAGATTCATTAAAGTGGATGGCCCATGTTGAAAAGAGGCTACTTTGTGAGTCCTGATTTTTGTGGACTCAGATATACTCCCATATTCAAGAGAGGCACCCGTAAAACTAGGGAATGCGCACTTCTTAGTCGCTTTGAACATAACGAAAATGCTCAATGACACATTCTCAGCTGAAGCAAATAACCTTAAGCTGGCGACTTCCGCCCAAAATAAGCACGTCTCCTATATTGGATGTTGTCACATCACTCTCCAATCTCCATTCAATTCCCCTGTGAATACTGTACACGCATCACGTACACACTATCAAACGCTGCTTCGCACGCTAGCTACGTATATCCCAGTATATTATCTGTTAGTCACTTCGATGAGTATGTGTTGCGCTCCTCGTCGTCGTCGTTCATCGCCTCCTCGGCCCCGACCCGCTCGTGCTGGCTCATGACCTTGTGCGCAGCTCCAGCGGGGTGGCGGACAAGGCCTTGATGAGGTGCCCGAACCGTTGAGCGGCGACGGCAGCGACGACGGCATCGGCAGGCTCAAGCCCTTCTTCAGCGACTTCTTCTGCCCCAGCTCTACCTGCCCCATCAGGTGCACCACACCTTTCTCCTCGTCGACCTCCGACCCAAGCGCCACCATCTTCTTGTTCCGGTACGCCATGTACAGCGCAAGCTGCGCCGTGCCCATCGCGAAGCCCATGGCGTTGGGGATCTAAGTATTTATACCAAGTAGTAATTCAGAAGTTCAGTTAGTCTCAAGTTGCAACGTTGTATGATCTGCGTCGACTGTGTATTACTACATGTATGGACGTGAAATGTTGATGATGATGATGCATGCGCGGCGTACGTTGCAGGTACTCTACCGTTGCACGAGTATTCTCCGTACGTGGTCCACCTTACAACGTGCGGGACATCGAGACCTCTTTACGGAGGCGTCTGCACGACTGGAGGAGGTGGCAAGGGACATTTTCGCACAACATGGGTGGCCGCTTGATCGCCGGATTGGACCTCCATAGGCTGTCGAGATTGGACATGACATAGGCGTTTTACATTATCTTGTTGGTTGTAATGCGTCTATTGTTGCACAACTTTTTACTTTCTATGTTGGATATCGGCTGTGTGCATTTTGGATGTAGACGCCGGGTGTAATGATTAAACAATTTAAGTAATAAAGTCATTTATCTAAAAAAAAATGCGCGGCGGCGTACGTACCCCGATGAAGAAGTCCTTGACGAGCAAGGAGTAGACGCTCCAGATGCCGCCGTTGAGGAAGAGGAAGAAGGACAGTAAGAAGGGCATGTACTCCACGCTCCTCGTCTTCACCACCGTCCTCTGCACGCATTATCAAATCATGGATAAGTTTCGATAGATCACTTGTTAAGCTCAACAAGTTAAGTACTGCAGTTGAGTACGTGGCATAACCAACATCACTGAACACCTGTGACGTGTCACGTCGTTACATACAGTCGACTGTGTCTCCTGTCGGCACATACCGAGAGCTCGAGACTTAACACAGCTTGAGATTAATGCGAGTCCTTGGAATCAAAATCTAGAATCGAACTCCATCAAGCCTTGTGGGTGGATAGAGATGCGATCGACATGAATGGTTGTGTTGGCTTTTAATAGGTGAGTGGTCTGGTTCGATTCAAGTACGATTTGATGAGTGTTCAATCGTCGCTTTTGCTTCTGCTATACGGAGAAAACGATGTCAGACCAGACATGTAAAAGCCCGAAAGTTGAGAACCTAAAAACCTGTGTAATTTTTTCACTTTTGTGTTCATTGCATCATGGCATCTATGCATCATGTTGTTGCTAGGGAATTATGTTGGGTTAGGAAATTGTTGTGGTTTGGCACCACCTAAAACAAAATGCCAAACTTGCTTAAACATAATCTCAAAACAATGAAAGCACTCAAAGTTGCAAAACAAAATACTTTGGCATCTTATATTTGTCAAGGAAGTTCCAAGAGTTCAAAAATGCTATTTAGAACTTGCTCTAAAATTTCTAAAGGATTATAATTTGGGAATTTAGCAAAATGCCCTAAACCAACCTTGCGAAACAAAAGTGGTCCAAAACATTTTATCTTGAGACACCAAAAATTGTGGAGCTTCTACATGCTAAGGGGAGCCTCCCCAAATTTTCTCATATTTTTCCTAAAATTGTTTAGTGCCTCAATTAAATCTAGAAAGGTGCTACTGATTTTCTTTAAAAAAAAGGAAAATGACCTATCTGTGATGGACGAAAGCAGTCAGGGGGGTTTTCACGAAATGGTCGTCTCTCTCCTTGGACACTGGCGCCATGCCGTCGCCGTGGCCGCGCCCGCGTGCACACGCCGCGCCCGGGCCCCCTCCCGGCCTTCCCCTGCGAGGAGGACAGCACCACCACGAGCCCCACTTGCCCTGCTCCCCCACCCCGCATTTGCTCACCTGCTCCTGCTCTCTCTCTCTCTCTCTCTCCCCACGGAACCGAACTCGCCGCGCCATGGCCGTGCTTGCCGCCGTCGACTGAGTAGCTCCCGAGCCAAACCAAGACCGCAGGAAGGTCCGCCGCCACGTCCTCTACTCCTCCGCCAAAGGAATCGAGCTGGGGCGACCGGAATCGCCGCCGCCGTCCGATTCCTCCTCAGGCCACGGCCGAGCTCCGCCGTTCGATTCCCGCTGCTGTGGTCCACCTCCGGCCTCGCCGTTGCGTTGCACGTGACCGTGGTGAGCACGCCGTCCTCAGGGACCTCTCCTTCTCCCTTCCCCGTGCTCTGTGTCGCACGTCGCCGTCGCCGTTGCTGCGCGAGCACGCTCGCCGCCGCGCCGTAGTGTCTCATCGGATAATCCGAGTACTACACGCTCGGATAGTCCGAGCAACTCCAGTACAACGTTGCACTAGGTCCTTAGTGGATTTCTGGTCCATCTCCGGCGATCGGATATTCCGAACTCGATCAAAATCGGATTTTCCGAGTAAGCTCAGTACGTGAAATGCACTGTTTTTGTCCATCGGATTTTTCCGAGTAAGATAAAATCGGATAATCCGATTTTGTTCAATAACTTAATGAAATTCCAGTTCCTCTCTCTCTTCCAAATGTTGGGTACTTAATTGTTGGTAGTTAAAATTAACTTAGTAAAAGGACATATTTAAAAGAGGAATTTCAAAAATGCAATAACTTTTATTTGGTTAATCAGGAATTTGTGTGTAAATACCAAAATGCCTAGAAAAGCATGAACTATCTAAAATCATCTATACCCTGCATCTCTCACATGCTCATGCCATATCATCAGCAAGTTAATCTTAGGGTTTCAACTCCCTTAATCGACAAGTAACGATGATTCATGACCTAACTCCACGGTATATTCGAGATGCGCCCCTCTAAGCATCCGAACTCCGTTTAATTTGAATAGTTGAATCATCCTCGTCTCGGGGATTTAAAATGTCATGTCATCATGTGTTTGCGCATTGCATTTGTTAAAGCATAGGTGGTGATTGATTGCTCTTCCGTTGTTATGCTTCGATAGATCAAGCAGCCGGGGTTACGCCTCAATACCCCGAAGATCCGTACTACCAGCACGTTGAGCAAGGCAAGCGTAATCCCCCTCTGAGCATGTCTTATCCTATTTTCCGCAATTATTTTCTCCACTATAATATTGCATGCGGTTCCAAATGTCAATTTTATTAGATTAGAGTATCCTATAGTTGCATTAAGTTTCCGATGCCAATACCTGTTTCCCTCCTAATATACATAGGTTTGTATTGTTGGCCTGAGATACTTAACTATGCAATGTTGATGCTTAGCCATGCTTAGTTAAAAGTTTATCCGTCCGATGGATACGTCATGTTGGGAACAGATGTGGAAAGGTTTGGATGATGGTGGAGGAAATTGTGGTGACAGGTAATAAAATGCTTAAATGTGGGGATGAGAGGCCACTTTGGTATGGTGGTGCTTTGTCTCGTTCTCGCCGCTAGATGCGAGTTCTCGCCTACGAGCCAAGTTGAGCGTGCAACCATGCGTGGGCATATGGAACCTCGTCGACCGACTAACTTGTGGCGGACTAGCCGAGTGTCCTCTAGTTTGGCTTTCCATTTGCGCGTGCGTTGAGATGGTGGCCAAGACCGAGATGAGGACTGTGGTGTTAGGAAAATGGCGGCCACGGGGCAGGGTGTTGGAGGCACTTGGAACTGCCCCATCCTCACTGATGATTCTTGGTTAGTCTTAAGCGAGGTAAAGGTTGTAACCGCTCCCACCCAGCCGGCTTTCCCCGGAAGAGTGCTAAGAGCTAGGCAATGGGCCGGACGGTACGCATGGATAAGAAGCTGGGAGGGCCCTCGGGAGCCTGGCGACTTTCACATTGTACACCCCTGCAGGGATAAATCTTTTCGAAAAGCCGTGTCCACGGTTATGGACGACTTGGTGACGGATTCAGAGATCATAGAATAACTTTAACGGAATGATTAAAAACTGAGTACTAATCAAGAATGCAAGGTGAGCTTCCTCGAGGGTGATTCGGGGAGGTGCCTTTGTAGAACAGGTATAATGATGATGGTGGTTGATAATGAGAAAGGTGATCAAAGAAAAGAGATACTTCTTACCCCCCTTTTAAAAATACTCTGATTAGTCGATGCCTTTGAGTTATGCTTTCATAATTAAAATCAGATTTATGCAAAACAGCCATAAAACCTTGAAAGCCTCATCGAGCTAAAGCTCTATATATAATCTTGCGAGTTCGTCGAACTCAACGTCGTTTGTTTTGTTTCAGAGGAGGACTTCACCGACCTCGAAGGTGGGTTCTTTGTGGACGTCGACGAGTAGTCTGGGGTTTCCAGGTGGCAGCTTGGGACATCACGGAACAGTTGGCGCTGGATGTTTATTTGTAGGCCTCTTAGGCCATAATTTGGTTCTTATTGTTTAGAACAACCTATTTCGCTTCCGCATGATGTACTGTTGGGTCTGTGACCTCTGGTTGTAATTTGCTATCTTTCTCTATTATAAGAGTTGAACTATAATGATTTGTGTCGTAGAGTCTGTGATGTGCCAGTTGTTCCACAAGTCTTGATCTCTCTATTATGCATTGATAGTTGCGTCTGTGTTAAGGCATCAATCGGGGTGTTGCGTTGCCGATGATCAATTCCGAGCAACGCCTGCCAAAGGTTTTGGCCGGAGATTGGTAAACCCGTAACCTCCGGTTGTATCGCTTAACCGGTGACATGCAGCATCACTGTATAGCAGTCGGGTCGGGGCGCCACAAGACACCTACTAATTCACGACAGGTCACAAGGAGACAGACGTGCTTGTTATTTTCTGATAGGCATTCTTTTCATTATAGCTCGCAAAATTACAGAGAATGCTCAAGAGTAAAGGAATTTCAGAGAACAGATGTAAGTGCAAGTGTGGAAGCAGGATAAATTTTCTAAGTGGAAAAAATGCATTTCGAATATCGGGTAACATCCACCCACTTTTGTCCGTAAAACACGTTCATGTGTATGTGGAGGATTGCAAATTTTTCTGCAACCCTTTGCATCCACGATCTCATTTGCATTGCGTGTCCACAAGTTTATTGGGGCTTGCATTTCAGGATTTGCAAAAGATGTTGGACAACGACTTTGTCCCAGTTAAAAGTTACTTCTGCTGGAAAGGAAAAGGCTACCGTGAAAGTGAAACTACTCCCTCCGTCCCAAAATAAGTGTCTCAAGTTTGCTCAAAAGTGGATGTATCTATACATGTTGGGCAAAATTGAGACACTAATTTTTAGAGGGGGGGAGTATTTTGCAAGATTTTACTGAAGGTGTGGTAGAACTGAAGAAGAGGCGATCGGTGTTAGTACTAACCATTGCGGCCATGGGCGCAGCATACATCCCGATGGTGAGCGCGGAGCATATCAGCCCCACCGCAAAGAGCCGAACGGGGCCGTGCAACGCGAAAAGCCCCACCAAGACGACGGCGGCAAAGAAGCAGACGTTCACGGCCAGCACCACCTTGGCCATCTTCATTATGGTGTCCCTAGGGGCGTAGGCGAGGTAGATCGCGACGTAGACGGTCTGCAGGGCGGCGCCGGCACCGTTGACGGTGATGATGAGGAGGCCGCCGGGCTTGAGGAGACCATAGAAGGTCCAGAGGGAGGTGGCGAGGAGGGTGGTCACGTACGGCAGCCACCTGAACTCCTCCGTGCTCTTGTTCTTCACGACCCTCCGGAATGTCCCACTGAATTAACCACCAAACATGGATGCATCAGCTTCTGGATCTGACGAGTAATCGAAGTTATTAGTTGGTAGGTGAACTTACATTGGAGACGTGAAGACCAGTATGGAGATTATGTTCCCTGTTGCACATAAGAAACAAAGAATGATGCATGAGCGTCGTGTCAATTAATGAAGCGAATGTGATTAACGATGAAAGGAAGCATGAACTGACCGACGATTCCGACGAAGAAGCTTGGATCGGCCATTGGAACTAGCTTGTTGCTGCACCGTACGTACTCACAGAGGTAAGAGGAGGCGGGGGCTGCGAGTAGGATATCAAGCTACATATATAGAGACAGGTCCGGTACTCTCAACTCTCGAGTGTGTTTGGTTTATACTAGGATCTTGTCCGATTAGCACGCACCCGATTTTAAACAATGCTTTCATGCGTATCTGTAAGGGGGCCACATATAGGCCGGCCGGTCGGCCGGTAGACAGTCGTGGCGCGCGACGGAGCAGTGAAAGAAATCCATTGCAGGCGGACTCTCTTGACCTCAGATTTTCACCTTAGTTTCCTGGCCACAAAGCTTGCTTTTCCTAGCACGTAGGTAAGCGGCCGGCAAGCCAAACATTTCGACTACTGTTAATTAAGCGCTTTGACCTCCGATCACTACAGGAATGGGGATCTATGCCGACGGCCAAAGCCTGTGCCGACGGCTTTCTATCGGGGCCGTCGGCATAGGTCCCGACGAGGCCAGCCCGTCGACAAAGCCGTCGGCATAGGATATGCCGTCGGCATAGATTTGGCACAGGGGCTATGCCGACGGCTTTGCCCTCGGCATAGGTAAGTCGTAGGCATAGCTCTTTTCCCCTATTTTTCATCTAATATGGAATAATTCATATCTTTAAATCTATAAATTGAAATTTAACAAATAAAATGTCTAAATCGATTAGAAAAAATAGAGGAATCCAAATATGACATCCATTTCATCTTTTTTTCATGTATATGACTTTTTGCAACATATTTGTGGTACTTTCTTGTTTAAAAAGTTGTTTTTGGCACTTAAAAATTGGAAAATAATATTTTAAAAATTGTTTTTGGCAACAATGTTTGCCATACCAAGACAAACCTATGTGTCAAATGTGGACACTTTATCACAAATCATGGCACGACGGCCATTTTGACCATTTTTTCAAAAAAATAAAAGAAAGTGAAAAATACTCAAAAAATGAAATCCTTTGGCATGGAATCCTTTTATGTGTACTAGTTGATAGGAAAAATGATAAACATGATTTTTGACAATGTTTCCAAAAAACTTCTTCACAAAAAGGTCTATCATCTATAAACATGTATAAGTTTCGAGTCAAATGACCTAGATATGAGCATCCCCGTGACATAGGTTGTGATAATGTGGCCATTTTGACCGTTTTTTCAACAAAATAAAAGAAAGTGAAAAAATACTCAAAAAATGAAATCCTTTGGCATGGACACATTATTTTTTGACTATTTTTTATTTTCTTTTATTTTGTTGAAAAAAGGTCAAAATGACCACCGTGCCTATCCATCAAAAGGGGTTGCATTTTTCATAACTATCAACGGTTCTGTGATATAACCACTACTGGTGTATCGTAAAATGAATTTTGTTAAAAGTTTAGAGCAAACTATCACATACTTGTAGTTCAAAATTTAATTACTTTCGAAAAAATGATATTTATAAAACTAATTTGAAAAATCTCAGTTCTGCAACATTGTTTGTCATAACAAGACACAACTATGTGTCAAATATGGGCACATTATGACAAACTATGACACGGGGATGATTATAAATTGGTCATTTGATTAGAAACCTATACATGTTTATAGATGATTGACCTTTTTGTGAAGAAGTTTTTTGTAAACTTTGTCAAAACTCAATTTATCGTTTATCCTAGCAGACTCAAGATACACCAGTAGTGGTTATATCACAAAACCATCGATAGTTTTGAAAAATGCTACACCTTTGGATGAATAGGCACAGCGGCCATTTTGACCGTTTTTCACCAAAATAAAAGAAAGTGAAAAAATACTCAAAAAACAAAATCCTTTGGCATGGGCTCCTTTTATGTGTATTAGTTGCTAGGCAGAATAATAAACATAAAAATGACACTATTTGTGAAGCAAGTACAAAAAAATGTTAAAATGGAGACCGACATACATGTAACTGTTTGGTCTATAAAATCAAAAAATGTTTTTCGAAATTCTGAAAATAATCACTCGCATAGACAATAGTGCATTTTACCAGTGTATAAACTCTCAACTCAAAATAATTCATAAGTTGTGCGACACAAAAATAAATAGTCTGAATATTTTGTAACTTTCAAAATGTGCACTGTTCACTACGTTCTTATTGAGATTTTGTCATTTTTGTATGGCCTAAAATGCAACATATTTCTATCTGAGACTTTACGAGTTGGTAGAAGACAACATAACCTACATCCCATATCTTTTTTAGTTATTTATTGAAACTCCGAAATATGATATATCTATATTTTAACATAAAGAGATACATGTAGCTCGGCGACAAAACGCCAGTACGGACTCATATGGAGAAAAATAAGTGTATCTGCGCACTAAACTGTATCTATATACATTTGTATATTATCCGTATTGAAATACACAAAATATATAAGATAAAATAATTTGATATACAAGGTACATGAATAGAACGAGAGTTTCTATATCTTTAAAAAGATATCACAGTAAAAAACAAATCTAATTTAAAAGTTAAAATAACCACGCAGGTTCCAAAAATCATAGAGTCCATACTTTAAATTGTATATGATGCTGAGACTGTTGATCACACATTTATTAGAGACACGCCCCCATAATATAGATTGTCGGGCTAAGTCAGTAGCTGCATGAGTATCTTTGCTGCGACTTTATGAGTTCATATAGTTTCCATAATGTGATAAAATAAAGTTTTTATGACGGCCATGCTTTTTAAGATTTTAGTGAATGCATCACATTTTTTTTATGTTTTTATCTTGAAATCAAAAACGGATCGATCGTATTCGGTGGCCTGGCAATGATACGAATATTGTTAATAACCAGCTAAGGATAATTAGTGGTGCATTGGAGTTTTAAACACTCTGGTGAGATGACATGCACAAATGATCATTCATTAAGAAGTTGTAACTATGTGCCAGACAATTCATTGTTCATTGTAACATAACACAAAAATATGTTTAGAACACCTTCACTGAAGCCTAAGGATAGCAGGAAGACAGTAACAAAATCAATATAGCATTATTTATGTTCAAAGATAGAATATTCGGCAAGACATCTTTGAAAGTTTCATAAATCCATAATCTAAAGTGATTCAAAATAAATGACATGATTATATAACATTACACTCAGTGTAGCTAAAGAATCCTAGATTTAGATAGATTCATTAAAAGCATCGACTTTCTGAACATATTTAAAATGCCAAAGATTGATGCCCTCGCATTTGCGAGGGCCACCTTGCTAGTTTTATCAATAATACATAAATATTTGGAATTTTCTCGGTTGCCAAAAAGAGATTTCAAATTATTGTTATTATTATAAATATCATTTTTCATTTTTAAGTACAAAAAATATGATGCAAAATGACATACATACAATTTTCACACAAAGTATTGCATATTTGATTGATAGTCCCAAAGAAAATAAGAAAAGGAAAAAAACACCCACGCGGACGCGGGGTATCATGGAAAAAGAAGAGTTTGGAGAGACACACGATATCATATAAAATGACATGCATGACCACCGTCCGTTGGACATCCAACAGCTGCTATCATCCCAAAACAAGCACACGATCCGTGGGAATTACGTTGATTGGTCGAGATAGAAAGAGCAAAGCACGCAGCCACCCGTCGCTTCCTTCCTTATCCCTTCCCGAGTTCCCGTAGCCACCCATCGCTCGCTTCCTTATCCTCAAGCCCAAGCGCCAACGCCTCTGCCCTCCGCCGCCTGCGCGCCTACACACACGTAGTCCGCCGTGCTCCACGCGGAGGCCGCCACCGCCTCCTCCATGCTCGCCTACGGCCTCGACCGGATCACCGCCAAGGCCTTCCGCGAGCTCCAGCTCCTTCAGCTGTCCGCCGACGAGCTCGACGTGCTGCGGGAGCCACACGCAGGCGTCCCGGTGGCGCCGCGCCACCAGGGCTTCCTGCACGACCATGGAGACAGCCCGAGCGCGTCCACGCCGACCAACCGACGAGGAGAGGCGCTTCCTGATGGCTCCATGACGTGCCCGCTGCCGCACCTCTTCCCGCGCGTTGCCGCCCGTCCGCGGCGTCGCCGACCGCATGGTGCGCGCCGGGTACGGCCCGGAGCTCGCCACGCCTCTCCCCTGTATCAACCGCGGCGTGGCGAGTGAGCAGCAGCGCGAGGGCGGCGTGCGGAGCCTATCCTCCGCCGTCACACGCCGTCGTCCCCTCGACGGACGCTGGGCAAGCCACGAGCACGCCGCCGTCCTCGTCGCGCCGATGACCGCAAGCCAGGAGCAACGACGCCGTCCTCCCTGCGTCGGACACCGGGGCAAGCCACGAGCACGCCGTCGTCCTCGCGCCGGCCCAGCCCGCCCCAGCTCGTCCCCACGGAGGGCTGGCACACGGATGTCCTCGTCGCGCCGGCGACTGCAAGCCAGAAGCAGCGCCGCCGTCCTCCCCGCGTCGGACACCGTCGTCCTCGTTGCGGCCGCCCTAGCCTGTCCCCAGGCTGTCCCCAGCGAGGGACGGCGGGGATTTTTTTTACTATGCGTGCCCACCCTATGCCGACGGCAAAGCCGTCGGCACAGGTCCCCCTGACTCGCCCGGCTGAGGTGGGACCCACCCACGCTGTGCCGACGAACATGGTGCCGACGGTGCTGTTTTGGCCGTCGGCACAGCCTGTGCCGACGGTGTTTACCTGTGCCGACGGCCACGTGGCCTATGCCTACGGGCACCTAGCCGACCACTCTGTGCCGACGGCGGCCGTCGGCATAGGTGTGTGCCGACGGTAACTTGGCCTATGCCGACGGGAGAAGGCCGTCGGCACAGCCCTCGATTCCTGTAGTGGATTCTGCCTTGTCGGCCGCAATAAGTTGGACCATATATATCGCCATGGTTTCCGTAGCTAGCTTTTTGGACGCTCTCACTTGCTCGATCTGCTTAGCTTAGTAGAGTTGGTAGGTTAGATAGAGTATACTGGTGGTAGTCGGGGATGGCATGATGCCGGATCCACACGAACGCCATTGGGAGGCCGAAAGGCAACGGAAAGTGACGTCGGCCAGGCCATGAGAACGGGGACCGGAGACATCGGAGGTCGACGCACATTCTGGACAGTGGACACGTCGCGCATTGGAGGCGATCGACGCGGCAAGAAGTGGGAGCAAGTTCCGTACGTTCGCTGGCTACACGCCCGCCTGTAAAGATATCGTAGATATTCCGGCATGGCGCCTCGCCGGCCGTGTCCCTGTCCGGCGTGGCCCATGCTCGATCGGAGACATGGACGTCACGGAGGGAAGACGGGGATAGATCGAGGGGAGAGAAAGCGAGAAGTGACGCCGTCGTCGCCGCCGTCGTCGTCGACTAGCCAGTGAAGTACTAACAGTAGAAGCGTATCACTAAAGTCGCGATTAGCAGAGGAGATCGCGGAGCAGGTTGTCGGATGGAACAGTTTAATTTAGCGGAAGAATCTGCCCTTTTTCTCTTTGTGACTTGTGAGTCGCAGTGGCGGATGCGCACGGCAACGTCCGGAATGAGATGCTACACGCACTGCCCTGTGCTTTCGTACCAGCACATGCGACTTGCTTTCACTACGGGAAACCGTCAAAACGCCGACGGCCGTCCTGTACGCCGACGGCCAAATGTCGGGGCCGTCGGCGTACAGCACGGGCTAGGGCAGACGACGAACAGGCCGTCGGCGTACGAAGCGCCGTCGGCGTAGAATTACGTCCCCGACGGCTGCCGTCGGCGTTCTATATCCCGTAGGCGTACAAAGGGCGGCACAACGGAACCGTCCAGCGTCGTTGATACGCCGACGGCTGCCGTCGGCGTTTAGTTGTTTTTTTAAATTTATTTTCGTATATAATATTCATTTCTTTATTTCTCTACATAATATTTAATGTAGTTGTAATTTATATATATATTGGACCTATAATTGCCCTCCCAATTTCAGTATCCCACCCCCGTAAAATAACGGTTTGAGTTTTCCGGAACCCAACCCTACAACATATACATGTAAAACAAATAAAAACTTTTCCTGGCTCACTAGAGAGAAAGTGATGCCGGTGATGTCGGTCACACCTAGGAGTAGAATCTTGCACATTTACAACACACAACACACTTGTATACATATGGTATGTCACAAGCTAGGTTTGGGTGGGGTTCCGACACTCCGGGGCATCGCTTCGGTGAAACCCTGAATCCGCTGGAAAAACCCTAACGTTTCCGTCTACCCCCATAGACGTGCGTCGAAACGGGGTAGCCCAGTGGACTTTTTTGCTTGGTTGTGTTATGTTAGGCCATAGGAACATGAGAAACCAAAGTCTACCCCAAATCGACACACGATTCCATCCGGTTCGCCCGAAAGGGGAGTTTTCACCTCTAAGTGCAGAAACTAACTAGAGAGAAAGTGAAGCCGGTGATGTCGGTCACACCTAGGAGTAGATTCTTGCACATTTACAACACACAACACACTTGTATACATATGGTATGTCACAAGCTAGGTTTGGGTGGGGTTCCGACGCTCCGGGGCCCCGCTTCGGTGAAACCCTGAATCCGCTGGAAAAACCCTAACGTTTCCGTCTACCCCCATAGACGTGCGTCGAAACGGGGTAGCCCAGTGGACTTTTTTGCTTGGTTGTGTTATGTTAGGCCATAGGAACATGAGAAACCAAAGTCTACCCCAAATCGACACACGATTCCATCCGGTTCGCCCGAAACGGAAGTTTTCACCTCTAAGTGCAGAAACTAACTAGAGAGAAAGTGAAGCCGGTGATGTCGGTCACACCTAGGAGTAGATTCTTGCACATTTACAACACACAACACACTTGTATACATATGGTATGTCACAAGCTAGGTTTGGGTGGGGTTCCGACGCTCCGGGGCCCTGCTTCGGTGAAACCCTGAATCCGCTGGAAAAACCCTAACGTTTCCGTCTACCCCCATAGACGTGCGTCGAAACGGGGTAGCCCAGTGGACTTTTTTGCTTGGTTGTGTTATGTTAGGCCATAGGAACATGAGAAACCAAAGTCTACCCCAAATCGACACACGGTTCCATCCGGTTCGCCCGAAAGGGGAGTTTTCACCTCTAAGTGCAGAAACTAACTAGAGAGAAAGTGAAGCCGGTGATGTCGGTCACACCTAGGAGTAGATTCTTGCACATTTACAGCACACAACACACTTGTATACATATGGTATGTCACAAGCTAGGTTTGGGTGGGGTTCCGACGCTCCGGGGCCCCGCTTCGGTGAAACCCTGAATCCGCTGGAAAAACCCTAACGTTTCCGTCTACCCCCATAGACGTGCGTCGAAACGGGGTAGCCCAGTGGACTTTTTTGCTTGGTTGTGTTATGTTAGGCATAGGAACATGAGAAACCAAAGTCTACCCCAAATCGACACACGATTCCATCCGGTTCGCCCGAAAGGGGAGTTTTCACCTCTAAGTGCAGAAACTAACTAGAGAGAAAGTGAAGCCGGTGATGTCGGTCACACCTAGGAGTAGATTCTTGCACATTTACAACACACAACACACTTGTATACATATGGTATGTCACAAGCTAGGTTTGGGTGGGGTTCCGACGCTCCGGGGCCCCGCTTCGGTGAAACCCTGAATCCGCTGGAAAAACCCTAACGTTTCCGTCTACCCCCATAGACGTGCGTCGAAACGGGGTAGCCCAGTGGACTTTTTTGCTTGGTTGTGTTATGTTAGGCCATAGGAACATGAGAAACCAAAGTCTACCCCAAATCGACACACGTTCCATCCGGTTCGCCCGAAAGGGGAGTTTTCACCTCTAAGTGCAGAAACTAACTAGAGAGAAAGTGAAGCCGGTGATGTCGGTCACACCTAGGAGTAGATTCTTGCACATTTACAACACACAACACACTTGTATACATATGGTATGTCACAAGCTAGGTTTGGGTGGGGTTCCGACGCTCCGGGGCCCGCTTCGGTGAAACCCTGAATCCGCTGGAAAAACCCTAACGTTTCCGTCTACCCCCATAGACGTGCGTCGAAACGGGGTAGCCCAGTGGACTTTTTTGCTTGGTTGTGTTATGTTAGGCCATAGGAACATGAGAAACCAAAGTCTACCCCAAATCGACACACGATTCCATCCGGTTCGCCCGAAAGGGGAGTTTTCACCTCTAAGTGCAGAAACTAACTAGAGAGAAAGTGAAGCCGGTGATGTCGGTCACACCTAGGAGTAGATTCTTGCACATTTACAACACACAACACACTTGTATACATATGGTATGTCACAAGCTAGGTTTGGGTGGGGTTCCGACGCTCCGGGGCCCCGCTTCGGTGAAACCCTGAATCCGCTGGAAAAACCCTAACGTTTCCGTCTACCCCCATAGACGTGCGTCGAAACGGGGTAGCCCAGTGGACTTTTTTGCTTGGTTGTGTTATGTTAGGCCATAGGAACATGAGAAACCAAAGTCTACCCCAAATCGACACACGTTCCATCCGGTTCGCCCGAAAGGGGAGTTTTCACCTCTAAGTGCAGAAACTAACTAGAGAGAAAGTGAAGCCGGTGATGTCGGTCACACCTAGGAGTAGATTCTTGCACATTTACAACACACAACACACTTGTATACATATGGTATGTCACAAGCTAGGTTTGGGTGGGGTTCCGACGCTCCGGGGCCCCGCTTCGGTGAAACCCTGAATCCGCTGGAAAAACCCTAACGTTTCCGTCTACCCCCATAGACGTGCGTCGAAACGGGGTAGCCCAGTGGACTTTTTTGCTTGGTTGTGTTATGTTAGGCCATAGGAACATGAGAAACCAAAGTCTACCCCAAATCGACACACGATTCCATCCGGTTCGCCCGAAAGGGGAGTTTTCACCTCTAAGTGCAGAAACTAACTAGAGAGAAAGTGAAGCCGGTGATGTCGGTCACACCTAGGAGTAGATTCTTGCACATTTACAACACACAACACACTTGTATACATATGGTATGTCACAAGCTAGGTTTGGGTGGGGTTCCGACGCTCCGGGGCCCCGCTTCGGTGAAACCCTGAATCCGCTGGAAAAACCCTAACGTTTCCGTCTACCCCCATAGACGTGCGTCGAAACGGGGTAGCCCAGTGGACTTTTTTGCTTGGTTGTGTTATGTTAGGCCATAGGAACATGAGAAACCAAAGTCTACCCCAAATCGACACACGATTCCATCCGGTTCGCCCGAAAGGGGAGTTTTCACCTCTAAGTGCAGAAACTAACTAGAGAGAAAGTGAAGCCGGTGATGTCGGTCACACCTAGGAGTAGATTCTTGCACATTTACAACACACAACACACTTGTATACATATGGTATGTCACAAGCTAGGTTTGGGTGGGGTTCCGACGCTCCGGGGCCCCGCTTCGGTGAAACCCTGAATCCGCTGGAAAAACCCTAACGTTTCCGTCTACCCCCATAGACGTGCGTCGAAACGGGGTAGCCCAGTGGACTTTTTTGCTTGGTTGTGTTATGTTAGGCCATAGGAACATGAGAAACCAAAGTCTACCCCAAATCGACACACGATTCCATCCGGTTCGCCCGAAAGGGGAGTTTTCACCTCTAAGTGCAGAAACTAACTAGAGAGAAAGTGAAGCCGGTGATGTCGGTCACACCTAGGAGTAGATTCTTGCACATTTACAACACACAACACACTTGTATACATATGGTATGTCACAAGCTAGGTTTGGGTGGGGTTCCGACGCTCCGGGGCCCCGCTTCGGTGAAACCCTGAATCCGCTGGAAAAACCCTAACGTTTCCGTCTACCCCCATAGACGTGCGTCGAAACGGGGTAGCCCAGTGGACTTTTTTGCTTGGTTGTGTTATGTTAGGCCATAGGAACATGAGAAACCAAAGTCTACCCCAAATCGACACACGATTCCATCCGGTTCGCCCGAAAGGGGAGTTTTCACCTCTAAGTGCAGAAACTAACTAGAGAGAAAGTGAAGCCGGTGATGTCGGTCACACCTAGGAGTAGATTCTTGCACATTTACAACACACAACACACTTGTATACATATGGTATGTCACAAGCTAGGTTTGGGTGGGGTTCCGACGCTCCGGGGCCCCGCTTCGGTGAAACCCTGAATCCGCTGGAAAAACCCTAACGTTTCCGTCTACCCCCATAGACGTGCGTCGAAACGGGGTAGCCCAGTGGACTTTTTTGCTTGGTTGTGTTATGTTAGGCCATAGGAACATGAGAAACCAAAGTCTACCCCAAATCGACACACGATTCCATCCGGTTCGCCCGAAAGGGGAGTTTTCACCTCTAAGTGCAGAAACTAACTAGAGAGAAAGTGAAGCCGGTGATGTCGGTCACACCTAGGAGTAGATTCTTGCACATTTACAACACACAACACACTTGTATACATATGGTATGTCACAAGCTAGGTTTGGGTGGGGTTCCGACGCTCCGGGGCCCCGCTTCGGTGAAACCCTGAATCCGCTGGAAAAACCCTAACGTTTCCGTCTACCCCCATAGACGTGCGTCGAAACGGGGTAGCCCAGTGGACTTTTTTGCTTGGTTGTGTTATGTTAGGCCATAGGAACATGAGAAACCAAAGTCTACCCCAAATCGACACACGATTCCATCCGGTTCGCCCGAAAGGGGAGTTTTCACCTCTAAGTGCAGAAACTAACTAGAGAGAAAGTGAAGCCGGTGATGTCGGTCACACCTAGGAGTAGATTCTTGCACATTTACAACACACAACACACTTGTATACATATGGTATGTCACAAGCTAGGTTTGGGTGGGGTTCCGACGCTCCGGGGCCCCGCTTCGGTGAAACCCTGAATCCGCTGGAAAAACCCTAACGTTTCCGTCTACCCCCATAGACGTGCGTCGAAACGGGGTAGCCCAGTGGACTTTTTTGCTTGGTTGTGTTATGTTAGGCCATAGGAACATGAGAAACCAAAGTCTACCCCAAATCGACACACGATTCCATCCGGTTCGCCCGAAAGGGGAGTTTTCACCTCTAAGTGCAGAAACTAACTAGAGAGAAAGTGAAGCCGGTGATGTCGGTCACACCTAGGAGTAGATTCTTGCACATTTACAACACACAACACACTTGTATACATATGGTATGTCACAAGCTAGGTTTGGGTGGGGTTCCGACGCTCCGGGGCCCCGCTTCGGTGAAACCCTGAATCCGCTGGAAAAACCCTAACGTTTCCGTCTACCCCCATAGACGTGCGTCGAAACGGGGTAGCCCAGTGGACTTTTTTGCTTGGTTGTGTTATGTTAGGCCATAGGAACATGAGAAACCAAAGTCTACCCCAAATCGACACACGGTTCCATCCGGTTCGCCCGAAAGGGGAGTTTTCACCTCTAAGTGCAGAAACTAACTAGAGAGAAAGTGAAGCCGGTGATGTCGGTCACACCTAGGAGTAGATTCTTGCACATTTACAACACACAACACACTTGTATACATATGGTATGTCACAAGCTAGGTTTGGGTGGGGTTCCGACGCTCCGGGGCCCCGCTTCGGTGAAACCCTGAATCCGCTGGAAAAACCCTAACGTTTCCGTCTACCCCCATAGACGTGCGTCGAAACGGGGTAGCCCAGTGGACTTTTTTGCTTGGTTGTGTTATGTTAGGCCATAGGAACATGAGAAACCAAAGTCTACCCCAAATCGACACACGGTTCCATCCGGTTCGCCCGAAAGGGGAGTTTTCACCTCTAAGTGCAGAAACTAACTAGAGAGAAAGTGAAGCCGGTGATGTCGGTCACACCTAGGAGTAGATTCTTGCACATTTACAACACACAACACACTTGTATACATATGGTATGTCACAAGCTAGGTTTGGGTGGGGTTCCGACGCTCCGGGGCCCCGCTTCGGTGAAACCCTGAATCCGCTGGAAAAACCCTAACGTTTCCGTCTACCCCCATAGACGTGCGTCGAAACGGGGTAGCCCAGTGGACTTTTTTGCTTGGTTGTGTTATGTTAGGCCATAGGAACATGAGAAACCAAAGTCTACCCCAAATCGACACACGGTTCCATCCGGTTCGCCCGAAAGGGGAGTTTTCACCTCTAAGTGCAGAAACTAACTAGAGAGAAAGTGAAGCCGGTGATGTCGGTCACACCTAGGAGTAGATTCTTGCACATTTACAACACACAACACACTTGTATACATATGGTATGTCACAAGCTAGGTTTGGGTGGGGTTCCGACGCTCCGGGGCCCCGCTTCGGTGAAACCCTGAATCCGCTGGAAAAACCCTAACGTTTCCGTCTACCCCCATAGACGTGCGTCGAAACGGGGTAGCCCAGTGGACTTTTTTGCTTGGTTGTGTTATGTTAGGCCATAGGAACATGAGAAACCAAAGTCTACCCCAAATCGACACACGGTTCCATCCGGTTCGCCCGAAAGGGGAGTTTTCACCTCTAAGTGCAGAAACTAACTAGAGAGAAAGTGAAGCCGGTGATGTCGGTCACACCTAGGAGTAGATTCTTGCACATTTACAACACACAACACACTTGTATACATATGGTATGTCACAAGCTAGGTTTGGGTGGGGTTCCGACGCTCCGGGGCCCCGCTTCGGTGAAACCCTGAATCCGCTGGAAAAACCCTAACGTTTCCGTCTACCCCCATAGACGTGCGTCGAAACGGGGTAGCCCAGTGGACTTTTTTGCTTGGTTGTGTTATGTTAGGCCATAGGAACATGAGAAACCAAAGTCTACCCCAAATCGACACACGATTCCATCCGGTTCGCCCGAAAGGGGAGTTTTCACCTCTAAGTGCAGAAACTAACTAGAGAGAAAGTGAAGCCGGTGATGTCGGTCACACCTAGGAGTAGATTCTTGCACATTTACAACACACAACACACTTGTATACATATGGTATGTCACAAGCTAGGTTTGGGTGGGGTTCCGACGCTCCGGGGCCCCGCTTCGGTGAAACCCTGAATCCGCTGGAAAAACCCTAACGTTTCCGTCTACCCCATAGACGTGCGTCGAAACGGGGTAGCCCAGTGGACTTTCCTCAATTGCATCATTGTGCCCATCACTGCGTGCCATATAACTTCCCTGATATGTGTTACTCTTGAATGTAGGGACGTCAGGTTCCTTCACATGATAGCTAGTAGTTCTTCACATGGCAATCAGCGTTGGCTCTCTCTTCTCCAGATCTAGCTAGGTTCTTCACAATGGGTTCATCTGATCGAGTAACCTCTCTTGCATAACCTGCTGTCCTCTCTCCACTAAATTATAAATTAGGGAATATATTGACTAAAAAAAGAGAGGATACGCCGACGGCATTGCCGTCGGCGTAGTCTTATCCACTTAACCCACCCACCCCTACGCCGACGGCATTGCCGTCGGCGTAGTCTTATCCACTTACCAAAACGCGCGCGGGCACGCTCCTCTCTCTCCACACACACACACACACACACAGTCCCCTTGCTCGATCCCCTCCTCCCCGCGCTGCCCGACGCCGCCACCTCCTCCCCGCGCTGCCCGCCTGCCCCTCGCCGCCGACACCTCCTCCCCGCGCCGCCCGCCCGCCCTCCCCGCGCCGTCCACCCGCCCCTCGCCGCCGCTTCCTCCTCCGCTCCCTGCCCCGGCCACCTCCTCCTCCGCTCCCCGCCCCGGCCACCTCCTCCCAGCGCCGCCCATCCCCGCGCCGCCCGCCGCCCCTCGTCGTCTCCTCCTCCGCGCCCCGCCCCGGCCTCCTCCTCCCCGCCCCGGCCACCTCCTCCTCGGGCTGCCGCGTCTCCCGAAGCTCCTCGGGCCACCGCGTCTCCAGAAGCTGCCCGGCCCAGCTCCTCCTTGCTCCGGCTGCCCCCGACGCCCCACCTCCTCCGGCGCCACCGGATGTAAGCCCCACCTCCTCTTCTCCACATTTTAGGAGTAGGATTTTAGGGATTTTACATTTAGGGATTTTAGGAGTAGAAATTATAGATGGGATTTTAGGAGTAGAAATGATTTAGGGATAGATGTAGTAAATAAAATGTTGTTGAAAATAGAAAATAACAAAATGATTTAGGGATAGATGTAGCAAATAAAATGTTGTTGAAAATAGAAAATAACAAAATGATTTAGGGATAGATGTAGCAAATAAAATGTTGTTGAAAATAGAAAATAACAAAATGATTTAGGGATAGATGTAGCAAATAAAATGTTGTTGACAATTATTTTTCATATATTCATTTCATATATGACTAACCCTGTATCAAATGCTTTTACTTAACTAAGTATCATGTCGGAGCCGGAGCGAAAGTTTCGTGGTGTTCACCGGAGACCCACGAAGATCCCGACTTGGGCAGCTCAGATCACAGTGGATCACAGGAAGATCCAGCTTGGTACTTTCAGGTGCCCGTGGCAGGCGGCCCGCGCCTACGACTGCGCGGCGGTCCAGCACTTTGGGGCGAGAGCGATCCTCAACTTTGAGGATGAGCGGAGCGTGGCGCACATGTTAGCGCCAGATGGCATGAGGATCGCGACGAAGGCCGAGGAGAGGGAGCACCGGCAGGCAGAGAGTCTGCTCAGGGCGTGCCACCAGCGCGAGGATGACCCCTTGGTCAAGGATCTCCTCCTTGATCCCCAGGTGATGGCGGTCCAGTACCAGGTCTTGAGCGAGAGCCGGCAGGGCGAGGCCGGCCCCTCCGGCACGCAGCAGCAGGGCGAGGACTCTAGCAGCAGCCTGTCCTCTTGTTGGGGCCGCTTGGACGACGTCACTGACACCGGCGCGAGTCGAGTTTAGGATGTCTATCATCCTACCTGTCGTACTACTAGACTTATCTTGCTACCTGTTGTACTGCTAGACTTATCATACATGCTACCTATGTATTATTGTGCTACTTGTCTATATGTGTTATGTTTAGCTAATATGGTTACATCGTTCTATGGTTTATTCTGTTTTATGTTTAATTATTAGGTAAAATGGAGGGATATTTGCTTATATATTTCGATTGTTTGTACTTTTCAGATGACGTAGCTTCCTCTCGGCCTTCTCCGGCCACCGATCACGCTTCGAGGGTATAAATCTTTCGCCTCTCTTGCTGCATAGGTTTATTTTGGTCTAGATCACCAAGTCAGTCGCGTAACCCGAGTCAGATCCCATCCGGATGGTGTACAGCTGGTAAGTGGCCATGCCCAGTGTGCAGGAACCGACTTGAGTTCATGTGGCTAACGGCGGGACGGAAGTATTCCGCGTTTGACACACATCGAAAGTTCCTCAAAAGAGGGCATCCGTTTAGAGAAGACAAAAAGAACTTCAAGATGGGCAGAGTTGAGCGTGAAGAAAAAGCGATACCAACTTTCGATGGTGCAGCTGTTGACGCCGAGCTAAGTGCTCTCGTGCCTGCTGCGGGAAAAGGCCCACGATATGTGGGATATGGTGTGTCGCACAACTGGACTCACGTGGCAGGCTTGACGCAACTCGAATATTACAAGGACCTCGAACTTCCCCATAGCATCGATGTGATGCACACCGAAAAGAATGTTGGAGAGTCCCTCTTTCACACAATCCTGAACATTACCCCGAAGTCGAAGGATAATGTTAAGGCTAGAGTTGATGTTAAGAAGCTCTGTGATAGGGAGAGAATGCACATGAAGCCTCCTGAAGGCCGTCAAAAGAACTGGTTCAAGCCGCATGCTGACTTCTGCCTTAATAGTATGCAAAGGTCTGAGGCATTCCGTTGGCTCAAATTCGTCGTGATGTTCCCTGATGGCTATTGTTCGAATATAAGTAAGGGAGTCAATATACAATCGGCAAAAGTCACCGGGCTCAAGAGTCACGACTATCATATATGGATTGAGCGGCTGCTACCGGTGATGGTTCGAGGGTATCTCCCCGACCGTGTCTGGCGAGTGCTCGCGGAGTTGAGCCATTTCTTCCGCACGCTCTGTGCTAAGCAAGTATGTCCCCTGATTATTCAGAAGCTGCATGAACTAGCGCCGGAGTTGCTGTGCAACTTAGAGACGATATTTCCGCCAGGCTTCTTCACTCCGATGGCACATCTTGTTGTGCATCTTGCGAATGAGGTACTCTTGGGTGGACCGGTGCAGTTTCGTTGGCAGTTTTGTATTGAGAGAGAGTTTAAGTATATTCGAACCAAATGTGGAAACAAAAATAAGATCGAGTCATCCATAGCCGAGGCAACTATCCTTCAGGAGATGGCAGACGCCAGGCTAACGTACTACCCCGATGATGTTCCCACTATGCATAACCAGGCCTCTAGGTACAATGTCGACGAGCCCAAGCGAGACCCCAAGCTCGTCCTCTTCCAGTGTCCCGGTGGCAAGAGCGGTGGCGCAACAAGGTATAACTTGACCAATGATGAGCTGGAGTGCATAATGCTCTATGTGCTTATGAACATGAAGGAAGTGACCCACGACGAGCAGGGAGAAGAGGGCAGTTTCCTTAGGTAAAATGGGGAACAAATTACTTTGCAACTACTATCATGATTTCGTTCTAATACGTATTTTCTCCTTTCAGTCAATTCACGGATGAAATGTGGTCGGGAACATCAGATGGACCCAGTGAAGCCGCGTTGGACACTCTTTTGAAAGAGCCTGCCCCGGAAAGAAAAAAATCACGGTTTGGTTCAGGGAAAAGGTAATTTCAAACCTGTCCCTTCTACCTTGCAATTCGTGTATTATCCCTCTTACTAATGCACAAAACAATTTGTACTTGTAGGGAGCTGATGCCAACGTTGTGATGTCAGATGAGTTGAGATGTGTCTCCCAAGGTTGTAACCGTAGAGTCGAGAAGTATGAGAAGTATGATGTCAATGGGTACCGCTTCCATACAGAGCATCACCAGAACAGTCGGCCTAATGCAAAGACTATAAATACCGGGGTCTTCACCAAAGGAGCCGGTAATTATGATTACTACGGAAGGTTACAGAACGTATATGAGCTGACGTTCAATAACACGAACATATCACTCAAGCTTGTTGTAGTTTTACACTCTGCAGAGGTGGTGCACTTTCACCACACCAAACTGTCATTCCGCCGTGATCAGCCACGGTCCTCATACGACAGTATGTGGTGGTTCGGATAACATGATCAAAGCTTTTCACTATGTCGACCCTAGTATAGAGCCTCCTCTTCAGTGGGACTGGATCTCCCCGGCACCCAGTGGAGATGGCCATCGTATCGATCCGGTCTCTCCAAGCAACACTGCGCCAAGCCAGGAGGCCCACTGTTTGCAACCAGCAGCGAACCAGACTTAAACTGGATCCCGCATTTAGATAACTTGGTTCAGAGAACCTCGTTCTCCTAAGCATTTTGAGGCGCTCCATACTAAAATCAACAAGTTTCCGGCTAAGCCCTACCCATCTCAGGTAGTGTGGTTGCACGGGTTAATTGGTCGTCATAGTACAAAGACGTCATGTGCATTTTTCATAAACATCACCATTCACCATTTCTCCACTTCAACACCGATATCACGGCATTCCACATTTATCCAAGTACTTCCAAAGGAGTTTTGAGTAAACCATATTTTTCCCATCCCATAGTTTGAAAAAGAATTTCCATCTAATAACTCCATATAGGGTGTCAAAATAATATACTTGTATTTTGAAAACAAAAGGGAATTTCAAACTCATAGTTTTAGTGGCAAACACCACATAAATCACTTATGCTCTTTATAAGTAAAACATGTGAATCAAAATAGATGTATATAAATGCAAGCTCAGAGGATAGCTTGCCTTGCTCGGCAAAGTGAACTTGGTCTTGATCTTCAGACTCAACAAACTCTTCCTCCTCGATAAATCCGACAGCGTTCTCGTCTAATTAATAAACAAGCTAATACAAACAATCACTAAACTACTCAAACAATCATCTCAACATGACAATCAAAAACATCACAAATAGCTACTACACACATCAAACAATACAATTTGGTTTTCAAAAATTGAATTAAACAATATTTATTTACTTCTAAATTATGGCAGAAACTTGTTGAACATGTTTAATTCCACAACTTGAGTTCTGTTGGTCAAAAAAATACAAACTAAAATTCTATGGAAAGCTACTGATGTGTAGAAGACAACACAATTGAGTTTGGGTTAATTTGAGTTACCAAACTCCCTAAACATTTGTTTGAATCCAGAAGCTTAATAATCAAGTTTTAGCTACCAATTAAATTCTGTTGTTCCTAAAATTAAATCCTTTTAGGGGTAACTAAACATGACTAATTGTGACCTAAAAAAATTGGTCCTAAATCATTTGGGTTAACCATTTAACATATTTAAATGTTTGCGTGCAGAAGGGTGTTCAAACTTCAATTTCATACTAAACAATTAATACTGCACAAATAATTCTACCAAAATTAGGGAAGCTAATACAAGGCAGTTCTAAGCTAGAAAAATTGGTTTGGAATTATTTGGACTAACAGAGTATCAGAAACAAACAAGTTTAGAATTTAAACCTTCTGTAGTATTTTTAATAATACTTTTTATTTATTTAATTAAATGACATGGGACCAATTGGGTTGGTTAAACATTTTCATAGGCTTTCGAGAACAATTGAGTTTGATTTATTTGGATTCATAAATCTTGAGATATTGATTTTATAAGTTGATGCCAGTACTGGAATTTCCAGGGAAAACTAAATTAGAAATTCTCTCTGTTTGGATAATGTTGAAAGTTATGACAGGTGGGGCCTACACGTCAGCGACACAGGAGAAATATCTCGCGCGCTGGAAATGTTTAAACATCTGACGGGTGGGACCTACATGGCAGTGGCTCAATTAAACGAAGCGGTACGCGATCGTTGATCAAAGATCGAACGGCTCACGGAGCCCGCGTTCATCGACGACCTAGCAGAGCGTCGCCGGAGCTCCGGCGACGGCGAGGGTGGCCAGTGGGGGTACCTGGAGGGTCTAGGGACGGCGGAGATGACGGCGTTCGACGGCGGAGGTCGTGGGGATGCTGGGGAGGTGAGTGGAGCTTGATGGGGAAGTTCCTGGCCGCGGAGATGATCTCCTTCTTCTCTGCGGCCGTGCTCCAAATCCGGCGAGATCCTACGGGGGCTCCTGGGCACGATACAGAGGGGAAAATGTCTCAGGTGGGTGTGGAGGTAATGGAGAGGCAGGGGAGGTCCAGAGAGGAGCAAGGGAGGGAGCAGCATGGCGAGGCCGTGTCGTCGCCTACCTCGGGTGCGGCGGGGCGCAGAGAGGAACTACGGGCAGCAGCAGCCTCGCTGCGGAGTACCCGCCCTTCTGGCGGTGTACGGGAGAGAGTGGAGTGAGGGAGAGGCGGTGAGATTGAGGGAGGGCTCGGGGTGGCTTTATAGGCTCGACGACGGCGCACGGGCTCGCCGTGGACACGGTGCAGGAGAGAGGGTCCAGGCGCGATAGCTCGCCGTAGCTCGCGGTAGGGGGGGCTGCAGCGTTCGTGGTGCAGAGGCTAGCTCGACGGCGTGGCGACGCGCTGTGCGTGCGCGATAACGGGACGGCTCGGGGAACGTTTGGACGGCGGGTGCGTGCACTGGCACGACCGTCTCGGGCGGATGCGGCGGCGGCGTGGCGCGATACGACGATGGGGGGTCCTCCCCGGGGATGGCTGCGGTACTGGGAGAACGCAGAGACACCAGGGAGAGGGGGACACGGTCTTGGGCGACTGTGGTGGCGACAACGCCGTTGCCACGGCGACGGCCATGGCGCACGGCGCCCGCGGCTGTCCCCTGGTGCATCTCCTCTTCCCGTGCCTCATTTCTTCGATTTCCTGGACGCGGCGAGGTCAGTGAGGGGAGAGGGAGTGGTTGCAAGCGTCAATTCGAAGAATAAACTTCGAATTCGATCGAATTGCATCGGTTGAAATCAAACCGAGGATGAACACAGTGGTGTCCACCACGTGTTCGACGAAATGTGCACACCAAATTTAAATTTGAATTTCTAAATTTTGATTTCATACTTTGCTTCTTAATTATGTATAGGTATTTGTGGTGCTGTGTTGCATTTCATGTGACAAGTGCAACATAGCACACTTTGTGATTTGAATTTAATAAAGAAAGTAAATAGAATTTAAATTTAGGTTTTTAAATTAAATTTTTGAGAGGGAAAAGTTATAGGAATAAAAATGGGAGAGCCTATATAACCTCTCCTTTCAATTTTGTTTGAAACCATTTTAGTTTCTCCCCTTGGAGAATTTGTGTGACAAAATCGTCACTTTTATTTTTCTTGCTTTATTTGCTATTTCAATTCTTTTCTTTTCTTCTTGTTTTTATTTAGAGCAAACAACATACCACTAGCAAGAATTAAACCACACAAGCAACAATAAGAGATCAACACATATAATTAAGCAAAAGTTTTTGTTGGCTCTCATTTTTGGAATAATAATATTGATTAATATTTTTGGGATGTTACAATCCTTCCCCCCTTAGAAATAAATCTCGTCCTCGAGATTTGCCCGGTGGTAACAGGGGAGTACGAGGGCACGGGTTTTTTTGGGTTGACTACTCTTCCGAGGTCGTTGCTTCTTCAGTAAGGTCGCCATGAGAGATCTTGACAAATTGATGTTGCGAGGCTTTCTTTGTCGATGATCTTCTGTGCTGAGTTCAGATCCTTGATGATGGGGTTGACTTAACGATCGACGCTGAGGGAGAGTCCTGGTTGGCTGTCTCCAGACACTACAAGACTGAGGCGTAAGGGACTAATTATTAACATTTTCTGGTATAGGCATTTCAGGTCTTCCCCCTTAAAAAGGGGTTTTGAAGGGTCATCCTGAAGGTTGTGGCTGGAGTTGACTTGGAGGCATGGTTCTTCTTGGGTGGCTTGACGATCTTCGTCTTGGGTGCCACTCCTTGGTGTTTGGGGGTTGGTGCAGACATCACTTCCTGATATTTTCTTCTTACAAGGGTCACAGATGAGGACGCATTGTTTTCAGGATGCGTCGAGCCTATGTACTCGACTCTCTCCGATTTCTAGTTAGAGAAAGGATAATAAAAACTTCTATTTGAATCTCAGCTTGCTTGGTGGTTGGTGTCGTCCATAGCAGGTGTTTCCGGCGCTTGATTCTTCTGGGTACTCTGTTGGTTATTTGTCTTCACCTTTGTCCTTCTTCAGCTGAGTAAAGGAGGAACTTCATTGTCGACTTCCTTGGTTCTTGAGCTTCACGAAGCTTTGGTAAGAAGAGAATTTTGAGGTTACTTTGTGCTGCCGACAAGGCGTGATTGTGAACACACAAACAGAGAATTCACAAACAAACAATACACAAGCAGAGTACACCCAAGCAAAGAGCACACAAGGTACATTTAGTACCAAAGGACGTCTAGTACTCGTGGTAGTCGGGTAGTACACCCAAGGTTCCTATCAGGTTTATCCTATGGTCTCGGTTAAACATAGTTGGTGAAGTCTTCACTTTGTCACCTTAGGCTTCAGCAGGAAAAATTGGAGATTGTCGAGGTAGTAACTGAGTGGAATTGTTGATATTGAGTTGAGATCTTCGAAGGTCTCTTGATTTGTTGATACCGACGATCTTGGTATTTGCAGATCAATCACCTTGAGGCTGAATGTTGAATATTTGAGATGGAAGCTTCTTCGGGTAGGTGCTAGCCAATTAGGTCTCACTTGGGTTCATCGTCGATTATTTTGAACGGGTAGGAGGGAGTAGAGAAATCCTTGGAAAATCTTAAATAGAGGGATAAGACTCAGAAATATTTGAGAAGGTGAGAGGAGTGGAAGCTATTTTCTTGGGCTTCCTTTGATAAAAATGGATTTTGGTAACAATATATTTTTAACAAAATATTTCTTTCCGAACTAACGTCCATGCTAACTAAGGTCTGTTACAGTCAGGATGGCTCTGATACCAAGTCTGTGAGGACCCCAGATTAGCTATCCGAGATACTCGTTATGTTTCCTGCAACAATCCCATGATCAGTCTGTTGTTGCACATAACTCGAATTGGCATCACAGAACACCCAAAAATACCGAATAAATATACTTACTTGATTGAAGTCATAACTTCAACAGGTACTTGCAGCGGAAATCACCAAACAGCGTGGAACCCAAGTCATTTGCCTTAACCCTACAGGCAGCTGACTGGGAAGCGCCCTAGTTCGCATTGACGTCATTAACCCTTCTTCTTCGAACAGCTCCTCTTCAGAATCTGGCTAAGACAATAGCCAGGGACGAAACCAATATGAGTACATTTGAATGTACTCGCAAACTACCCCCGGAATGAGCATGCACTACTCTTTTATTGTTTAAATAAAACTTCGTTTGCTTTGAATACTCTATATCCTTGTTGAAAAGAGAAGGATATACTTTTGTTTATTAAAACTTTGTTTTGAAATCTCTATATCTTTCTTGAAAAAGAAAAGAAGGCTTTTAGAACTTTCCCCCATAAACCTGTCTTTGTAAGAAGTCTCCTTTAAAACTTTTTCCCGAAAATAAATCTTTGTTTTAAGAAGGTAAGAAGTTTCTTTTGAAACATCTTCCCGGAAAATCACCATTTTGTTTATTTCTCCAAAACTCCTCCTTCTCTGACCAAAACCATTCCTGGTCAAATCATTTTTCCAACAACCTTATACCAACCCTTTGGTATAGTTGCATATATAGAACATCTCCATTTTTTTCTTTTTACATCTCAAAACTTTTCCAAAACTTGCACATGGTCAGAGGACAGCCTCCCAACCGTCCATGACCGAGGACTCGGCTATTCGAATAGTTTTACACTCTGCAGAGGTGGTGCACTTTCACCACACCAAACTGTCATTCCGCCGTGATCAGCCACGGTCCTCATACGACAGTATGTGGTGGTTCGGATAACATGATCAAAGCTTTTCACTATGTCGACCCTAGTATAGAGCCTCCTCTTCAGTGGGACTGGATCTCCCCGGCACCCAGTGGAGATGGCCATCGTATCGATCCGGTCTCTCCAAGCAACACCGCGCCAAGCCAGGAGGCCCACTGTTTGCAACCAGCAGCGAACCAGACTTAAACTGGATCCCGCATTTAGATAACTTGGTTCAGAGAACCTCGTTCTCCTAAGCATTTTGAGGCGCTCCATACTAAAATCAACAAGTTTCCGGCTAAGCCCTACCCATCTCAGGTAGTGTGGTTGCACGGGTTAATTGGTCGTCATAGTACAAAGACGTCATGTGCATTTTTCATAAACATCACCATTCACCATTTCTCCACTTCAACACCGATATCACGGCATTCCACATTTATCCAAGTACTTCCAAAGGAGTTTTGAGTAAACCATATTTTTCCCATCCTATAGTTTGAAAAAGAATTTCCATCTAATAACTCCATATAGGGTGTCAAAATAATATACTTGTATTTTGAAAACAAAAGGGAATTTCAAACTCATAGTTTTAGTGGCAAACACCACATAAATCACTTATGCTCTTTATAAGTAAAACATGTGAATCAAAATAGATGTATATAAATGCAAGCTCAGAGGATAGCTTGCCTTGCTCGGCAAAGTGAACTTGGTCTTGATCTTCAGACTCAACAAACTCTTCCTCCTCGATAAATCCGACAGCGTTCTCGTCTAATTAATAAACAAGCAAATACAAGCAATCACTAAACTACTCAAACAATCATCTCAACATGACAATCAAAAACATCACAAATAGCTACTACACACATCAAACAATACAATTTGGTTTTCAAAAATTGAATTAGACAATATTTATTTACTTCTAAATTATGGCAGAAACTTGTTGAACATGTTTAATTCCACAACTTGAGTTCTGTTGGTCACAAAAATACAAACTAAAATTCTATGGAAAGCTACTGATGTGTAGAAGACAACACAATTGAGTTTGGGTTAATTTGAGTTACCAAACTCCCTACACATTTGTTTGAATCCAGAAGCTTAATAATCAAGTTTTAGCTACCAATTAAATTCTGTTGTTCCTAAAATTAAATCCTTTTAGGGGTAACTAAACATGACTAATTGAGACCTAACAAAATTGGTCCTAAATCATTTGGGTTAACCATTTAACATATTTAAATGTTTGCGTGCAGAAGGGTGTTCAAACTTCAATTTCATACTAAACAATTAATACTGCACAAATAATTCTACCAAAATTAGGGAAGCTAATACAAGGCAGTACTAAGCTAGCAAAATTGGTTTGGAATTATTTGGACTAACAGAGTATCAGAAACAAACAAGTTTAGAATTTAAACCTTCTGTAGTATTTTTAATAATACTTTTTATTTATTTAATTAAATGACATGGGACCAATTGGGTTGGTTAAACATTTTCATAAGATTTCCACAACAATTGAGTTTGATTTATTTGGATTTCTAAATCTTGAGATATTGATTTTCTAATTTGATGCCAGTACTGGAATTTCCAGGGAAAACTAAATTAGAAATTCTCTCTGTTTGGATAATGTTGAAAGTTATGACAGGTGGGGCCTACACGTCAGCGACACAGGAGAAATATCTCGCGCGCTGGAAATGTTTAAACATCTGACAGGTGGGACCTACATGGCAGTGGCTCAATTAAACGAAGCGGTACGCGATCGTTGATCAAAGATCGAACGGCTCACGGAGCCCGCGTTCATCGACGACCTAGCAGAGCGTCGCCGGAGCTCCGGCGACGGCGAGGGTGGCCAGTGGGGGTACCTGGAGGGTCTAGGGACGGCGGAGATGACGGCGTTCGACGGCGGAGGTCGTAGGGATGCTGGGAGGTGAGTGGAGCTTGATGGGGAAGTTCCTGGCGGCGGAGATGATCTCCTTCTTCTCCGCGGCCGTGCTCCAACTCCGGCGAGATCCTACGGGGGCTCCTGGGCACGATACAGAGGGGAAAATGTCTCAGGTGGGTGCGGAGGTAATGGAGAGGCAGGGGAGGTCCAGAGAGGAGCAAGGGAGGGAGCAGCATGGCGAGGCCGTGTCGTCGCCTACCTCGGGTGCGGCGGGGCGCAGAGAGGAACTACGGGCAGCAGCAGCCTCGCTGCGGGTACCCGCCCTTCTGGCGGTGTACGGGAGAGAGTGGAGTGAGGGAGAGGCGGTGAGATTGAGGGAGGGCTCGGGGTGGCTTTATAGGCTCGACGACGGCGCACGGGCTCGCCGTGGACACGGTGCAGGAGAGAGGGTCCAGGCGCGATAGCTCGCCGTAGCTCGCGGTAGGGGGGCGGCTGTAGCGTTCGAGGTGCAGAGGCTAGCTCGACGGCGTGGCGACGCGCTGTGCGTGCGCGATAACGGGACGGCTCGGGGAACGTTTGGACGGCGGGTGCGTGCACTGGCACGGCCGTCTCGGGCGGATGCGGCGGCGGCGTGGCGCGATACGACGATGGGGGGTCCTCCCCGGGGATGGCTGCGGTATTGGGAGAACGCAGAGACACCAGGGAGAGGGGGGACACGGTCTTGGGCGACTGTGGTGGCGACAACGCCGTTGCCACGGCGACGGCCATGGCGCACGGCGCCCGCGGCTGTCCCCTGGTGCATCTCCTCTTCCCGTGCCTCATTTCTTCGATTTCCTGGACGCGGCGAGGTCAGTGAGGGGAGAGGGAGTGGATGCAAGCGTCAATTCGAAGAATAAACTTCGAATTCGATCGAATTGCATCGGTTGAAATCAAACCGAGGATGAACACAGTGGTGTCCACCACGTGTTCGACGAAATGTGCACACCAAATTTAAATTTGAATTTCTGAATTTTGATTTCATACTTTGCTTCTTAATTATGTATAGGTATTTGTGGTGCTGTGTTGCATTTCATGTGACAAGTGCAACATAGCACACTTTGTGATTTGAATTTAATAAAGAAAGTAAATAGAATTTAAATTTAGGTTTTTAAATTAAATTTTTGAGAGGGAAAAGTTATAGGAATAAAAATGGGAGAGCCTATATAACCTCTCCTTTCAATTTTGTTTGAAACCATTTTAGTTTCTCCCCTTGGAGAATTTGTGTGACAAAATCGTCACTTTTATTTTTCTTGCTTTATTTGCTATTTCAATTCTTTTCTTTTCTTCTTGTTTTTATTTAGAGCAAACAACATACCACTAGCAAGAATTAAACCACACAAGCAACAATAAGAGATCAACACATATAATTAAGCAAAAGTTTTTGTTGGCTCTCATTTTTGGAATAATAATATTGATTAATATTTTTGGGATGTTACAATCCTTCCCCCTTAGAAATAAATCTCGTCCTCGAGATTTGCCCGGTGGTAACAGGGGAGTACGAGGGCACGGGTTTTTTTGGGTTGACTACTCTTCAGAGGTCGTTGCTTCTTCAGTAAGGTCGCCATGAGAGATCTTGACAAATTGATGTTGCAAGGCTTTCTTTGTCGATGATCTTCTGTGCTGAGTTCAGATCCTTGATGATGGGGTTGACTTAACGATCGACGCTGAGGGAGAGTCCTGGTTGGCTGTCTCCAGACACTACAAGACTGAGGCGTAAGGGACTAATTATTAACATTTTCTGGTATACGCATTTCAGGTCTTCCCCCCTTAAAAAGGGGTTTTGAAGGGTCATCCTGAAGGTTGCGGCTGGAGTTGACTTGGAGGCATGGTTCTTCTTGGGTGGCTTGACGATCTTCGTCTTGGGTGCCACTCCTTGGTGTTTGGGGGTTGGTGCAGACATCACTTCCTGATATTTTCTTCTTACAAGGGTCACAGATGAGGACGCATTGTTTTCAGGATGCGTCGAGCCTATGTACTCAACTCTCTCCGATTTCTAGTTAGAAAAAGGATAATAAAAACTTCTATTTGAATCTCAGCTTGCTTGGTGGTTGGTGTCGTCCATAGCAGGTGTTTCCGGCGCTTGATTCTTCTGGGTACTCTGTTGGTTATTTGTCTTCACCTTTGTCCTTCTTCAGCTGAGTAAAGGAGGAACTTCATTGTCGACTTCCTTGGTTCTTGAGCTTCATGAAGCTTTGGTAAGAAGAGAATTTTGAGGTTACTTTGTGCTGCCGACAAGGCGTGATTGTGAACACACAAACAGAGAATTCTCAAACAAACAATACACAAGCAGAGTACACCCAAGCAAAGAGCACACAAGGTACATTTAGTACCAAAGGACGTCCACTACTCGTGGTAGTCGGGTAGTACACCCAAGGTTCCTATCAGGTTTATCCTATGGTCTCGGTTAAACATAGTTGGTGAAGTCTTCACTTTGTCACCTTAGGCTTCAGCAGGAAAAATTGGAGATTGTCGAGGTAGTAACTGAGTGGAATTGTTGATATTGAGTTGAGATCTTCGAAGGTCTCTTGATTTGTTGATACCGACGATCTTGGTATTTGCAGATCAATCACCTTGAGGCTGAATGTTGAATATTTGAGATGGAAGCTTCTTCGGGTAGGTGCTAGCCAATTAGGTCTCACTTGGGTTCATCGTCGATTATTTTGAACGGGTAGGAGGGAGTAGAGAAATCCTTGGAAAATCTTAAATAGAGGGATAAGACTCAGAAATATTTGAGAAGGTGAGAGGAGTGGAAGCTATTTTCTTGGGCTTCCTTTGATAAAAATGGATTTTGGTAACAATATATTTTTAACAAAATATTTCTTTCCTAACTAACGTCCATGCTAACTAAGGTCTGTTACAGTCAGGATGGCTCTGATACCAAGTCTGTGAGGACCCCAGATTAGCTATCCGAGATACTCGTTATGTTTCCTGCAACAATCCCATGATCAGTCTGTTGTTGCACATAACTCGAATTGGCATCACAGAACACCCAAAAATACCGAATAAATATACTTACTTGATTGAAGTCATAACTTCAACAGGTACTTGCAGCGGAAATCACCAAACAGCGTGGAACCCAAGTCATTTGCCTTAACCCTACAGGCAGCTGACTGGGAAGCGCCCTAGTTCGCATTGACGTCATTAACCCCTTCTTCTTCGAACAGCTCCTCTTCAGAATCTGGCTAAAACAATAGCCAGGGACGAAACCAATATGAGTACATTTGAATGTACTCGCAAACTACCCCCGGAATGAGCATGCACTACTCTTTTATTGTTTAAATAAAACTTCGTTTGCTTTGAATACTCTATATCCTTGTTGAAAAGAGAAGGATATACTTTTGTTTATTAAAACTTTGTTTTGAAATCTCTATATCTTTCTTGAAAAAGAAAAGAAGGCTTTTAGAACTTTCCCCCATAAACCTGTCTTTGTAAGAAGTCTCCTTTAAAACTTTTTCCCTAAAATAAATCTTTGTTTTAAGAAGGTAAGAAGTTTCTTTGAAACATCTTCCCGGAAAATCACCATTTTGTTTATTTCTCCAAAACTCCTCCTTCTCTGACCAAAACCATTCCTGGTCAAATCATTTTTCCAACAACCTTATACCAACCCTTTGGTATAGTTGCATATATAGAACATCTCCATTTTTTTCTTTTTACATCTCAAAACTTTTCCAAAACTTGCACATGGTCAGAGGACAGCCTCCCAACCGTCCATGACCGAGGACTCGGCTATTCGAATAGTTTTACACTCTACAGAGGTGGTGCACTTTCACCACACCAAACTGTCATTCCGCCGTGATCAGCCACGGTCCTCATACGACAGTATGTGGTGGTTCGGATAACATGATCAAAGCTTTTCACTATGTCGACCCTAGTATAGAGCCTCCTCTTCAGTGGGACTGGATCTCCCCGGCACCCAGTGGAGATGGCCATCGTATCGATCCGGTCTCTCCAAGCAACACTGCGCCAAGCCAGGAGGCCCACTGTTTGCAACCAGCAGCGAACCAGACTTAAACTTGATCCCGCATTTAGATAACTTGGTTTAGAGAACCTCGTTCTCCTAAGCATTTTGAGGCGCTCCATACTAAAATCAACAAGTTTCCGGCTAAGCCCTACCCATCTCAGGTAGTGTGGTTGCACGGGTTAATTGGTCGTCATAGTACAAAGACGTCATGTGCATTTTTCATAAACATCACCATTCACCATTTCTCCACTTCAACACCGATATCACGGCATTCCACATTTATCCAAGTACTTCCAAGGAGTTTTGAGTAAACCATATTTTTCCCATCCTATAGTTTGAAAAAGAATTTCCATCTAATAACTCCATATAGGGTGTCAAAATAATATACTTGTATTTTGAAAACAAAAGGGAATTTCAAACTCATAGTTTTAGTGGCAAACACCACATAAATCACTTATGCTCTTTATAAGTAAAACATGTGAATCAAAATAGATGTATATAAATGCAAGCTCAGAGGATAGCTTGCCTTGCTCGGCAAAGTGAACTTGGTCTTGATCTTCAGACTCAACAAACTCTTCCTCCTCGATAAATCCGACAGCGTTCTCGTCTAATTAATAAACAAGCAAATACAAACAATCACTAAACTACTCAAACAATCATCTCAACATGACAATCAAAAACATCACAAATAGCTACTACACACATCAAACAATACAATTTGGTTTTCAAAAATTGAATTAAACAATATTTATTTACTTCTAAATTATGGCAGAAACTTGTTGAACATGTTTAATTCCACAACTTGAGTTCTGTTGGTCACAAAAATACAAACTAAAATTCTATGGAAAGCTACTGATGTGTAGAAGACAACACAATTGAGTTTGGGTTAATTTGAGTTACCAAACTCCCTACACATTTGTTTGAATCCAGAAGCTTAATAATCAAGTTTTAGCTACCAATTAAATTCTGTTGTTCCTAAAATTAAATCCTTTTAGGGGTAACTAAACATGACTAATTGTGACCTAACAAAATTGGTCCTAAATCATTTGGGTTAACCATTTAACATATTTAAATGTTTGAGTGGAGAAGGGTGTTCAAACTTCAATTTCATACTAAACAATTAATACTGCACAAATAATTCTACCAAAATTAGCTAGCAAAATTGGTTTGGAATTATTTGGACTAACAGAGTATCAGAAACAAACAAGTTTAGAATTTATACATTCTGTAGTATTTTTAATAATACTTTTTATTTATTTAATTAAATGACATGGGACCAATTGGGTTGGTTAAAAAATTTCATATGCTTTCCAGAACAATTGAGTTTGATTTATTTGGATTCCTAAATCTTGAGATATTGATTTTCTGAGTTGATGCCAGTACTGGAATTTCCAGGGAAAACTAAATTAGAAATTCTCTCTGTTTGGATAATATTGAAAGTTATGACAGGTGGGGCCTACACGTCAGCGACACAGGAGAAATATCTCGCGCGCTGGAAATGTTTAAACATCTGACGGGTGGGACCTACATGGCAGTTGCTCAATTAAACGAAGCGGTACGCGATCGTTGATCAAAGATCGAACGGCTCACGGAGCCCGCGTTCATCGACGACCTAGCAGAGCGTCGCCGGAGCTCCGGCGATGGCGAGGGTGGCCAGTGGGGGTACCTGGAGGGTCTAGGGACGGCGGAGATGACGGCGTTCGACGGCGGAGGTCGTGGGGATGCTGGGGAGGTGAGTGGAGCTTGATGGGGAAGTTCCTGGCGGCGGAGATGATCTCCTTCTTCTCCGCGGCCGTGCTCCAACTCCGGCGAGATCCTACGGGGGCTCCTGGGCACGATACAGAGGGGAAAATGTCTCAGGTGGGTGCGGAGGTAATGGAGAGGCAGGGGAGGTCCAGAGAGGAGCAAGGGAGGGAGCAGCACGGCGAGGCCGTGTCGTCGCCTACCTCGGGTGCGGCGGGGCGCAGAGAGGAACTACGGGCAGCAGCAGCCTCGCTGCGGAGTACCCGCCCTTCTGGCGGTGTACGGGAGAGAGTGGAGTGAGGGAGAGGCGGTGAGATTGAGGGAGGGCTCGGGGTGGCTTTATAGGCTCGACGACGGCGCACGGGCTCGCCGTGGACACGGTGCAGGAGAGAGGGTCCAGGCGCGATAGCTCGCCGTAGCTCGCGGTAGGGGGGCGGCTGCAGCGTTCGAGGTGCAGAGGCTAGCTCGACGGCGTGGCGACGCGCTGTGCGTGCGCGATAACGGGACGGCTCGGGGAACGTTTGGACGGCGGGTGCGTGCACTGGCACGGCCGTCTCGGGCGGATGCGGCGGCGGCGTGGCGCGATACGACGATGGGGGGTCCTCCCCGGGGATGGCTGCGGTACTGGGAGAACGCAGAGACACCAGGGAGAGGGGGGGACACGGTCTTGGGCGACTGTGGTGGCGACAACGCCGTTGCCACGGCGACGGCCATGGCGCACGGCGCCCGCGGCTGTCCCCTGGTGCATCTCCTCTTCCCGTGCCTCATTTCTTCGATTTCTTGGACGCGGCGAGGTCAGTGAGGGGAGAGGGAGTGGATGCAAGCGTCAATTCGAAGAATAAACTTCGAATTCGATCGAATTGCATCGGTTGAAATCAAACCGAGGATGAACACAGTGGTGTCCACCACGTGTTCGACGAAATGTGCACACCAAATTTAAATTTGAATTTCTGAATTTTGATTTCATACTTTGCTTCTTAATTATGTATAGGTATTTGTGGTGCTGTGTTGCATTTCATGTGACAAGTGCAACATAGCACACTTTGTGATTTGAATTTAATAAAGAAAGTAAATAGAATTTAAATTTAGGTTTTTAAATTAAATTTTTGAGAGGGAAAAGTTATAGGAATAAAAATGGGAGAGCCTATATAACCTCTCCTTTCAATTTTGTTTGAAACCATTTTAGGTTCTCCCCTTGGAGAATTTGTGTGACAAAATCGTCACTTTTATTTTTCTTGCTTTATTTGCTATTTCAATTCTTTTCTTTTCTTCTTGTTTTTATTTAGAGCAAACAACATACCACTAGCAAGAATTAAACCACACAAGCAACAATAAGAGATCAACACATATAATTAAGAAAAAGTTTTTGTTGGCTCTCATTTTTGGAATAATAATATTGATTAATATTTTTGGAATGTTACACCTTGGCCCCGCCGGACTTCGTCAGGCCTGCGCCGGTGTCTCCGCGTTCAAGCTCACTCCCCTACTTCCCAGGTACACTCATCGATCTCCTGCAGAAGCAATGTAGCTGGTAGGCTCTAGGCAGATTAGACCATAGATGAACATCGATGAACTGTTTTAGTTTAGATTAAATCCGAATTTCTAGATCTTTAGGTTTAGTGAGTGACTAGTCGTAGCTGTTTGTAGCTTGTAGGACTTAGTCGATTTCACTTAGAACCTTAGACACATGCTTTACTCATGTAGATATGTCGGAACACGTCGGATCAAATTTTACTGCACCGGAATTGGAAATGGAAATGCCACGCACAAAATACTCGACTGCCGCCACACATATATTTTTTGCCGGCATGTCGGAGAATGAACCAATGACCTTCTCGCCACTTCCATCCACGTCGGAACCTGAGCCAGACCCTGAAATTTCCGATCCCATAACTGCTGTTCCGCTAGCTGCCCTGTGCCCTCCGACCTTACATTCCAACGCTCCCCAATTTTCCAGTATCCACGAGGAGTACCTAGCGGAACAAGAGGGTTTGCGCAGGATGGCAGAGAAAGTACAGGAGGCGGAGCAGAAGAAAAGGGCGGCAAGAGGGACCAAAGGCACCAAGCCCAAAATAGTGGACCGCAACCGCAGAACCTGGTATCCGTGCAAGATCGAAGAGGGTCCCATGAAGCTGCTGCTGGATGAGGGTTTTCTCCGGAAGGACCTCATGACCTACACAGAGGGAGAGACCACTCCGGCACCTCCAAAAGGATACACCGTTCTCTGCTGTGCCTGGATCGAGCGAGGCTTTTCACTTCCACCATCCAAATTCTTCCTGGAGGTGCTGAAGTTGTATGGCTCCAGCCACACAACATCTGCCCCAACACCTACGTGATCCTGGCCAATTTCCAGGATATCTGCGAGGGTTACCTCGGAGTGGAGCCAAGCATCAAGCTATTCCAATGGTACTACCAGTGCCGGCCCCTCTACTTCGAGGATAAACAAGTTTGCAACTGTCGCAGCGCTTCCTTTGTTCTCCGGGTGCGAAGGAAGTTTCCGACCTTCACGCCAATCGAATCCGTCCGATACTGGAACCACGACTGGTTCTACTACAAGAACTTGACTTCGGGGAACCAGCTTTAGCCAGACGGGCTACTGGAGTTCAAGGACGGCGCCGCCACCATACTGGACTCCTGGAAGGCGTGCATCTCTATCGGAGATCATCAGGATCTTCTGCTGATGGCTCGGAGGATATGCAAGCTGGTGAATGATGGGCTCCGGGGCAGCGATGTGATCCTCAGCTGGTTCACACGCCGCATCCAGCCACTCATGTTCCGCCCCAAGCTCATCTGCCGATTTTCCGGTATGAAGGATTCGCTCTGCATCACGGAGCAAATTCTTCCAGCGGATTCTGTGAGTCGGAGGGCTCGGCAACTTTGGAAAGTCGCCAAGGACACCAAGGACTTCAGCATCGCGGTTGACATCTACACCGCTACGAGGGAATGCCCGCGGGTAAGCAAATAAGTTGTCCATTTTATACACTTCTTACTTGATTTACATTATTACTGATTCCGACCTCTCTTTATGCAGCTCGTCAGCCTGCCGCCGGAGGAGCTTGGTGAGTGGGAGAAGCCCAAGGTTCCCAAGAAAAAGGAGACCAAGGAGAAGAAAACCGTTGGCGAGGAGGAAAAGGAAGAGGAAGAAGATGAAGAGTAAGACGAAGAGAATGAGGAGGAAGCCGCCGACGATGGCGGAGATGAGGAAGAAGACCGGAACAAGTGTTGGCGTAGGCCCGATCTTCACGTCGCTGTCCGTCGAGTACTTTCCGACGACAGACGTACGTAGTACAGCTCCTCGGTTTGGTCCGGCAAGACGTCGCACCGTCTAGCTAGCGGCAAGACGTATACGTACGCCACAAGCAGGCTGCTTGATCGATGGATCGATTTACACACGCACGTAGCTAGCTCACTACCGGAAAATCTGCGTTTCCCGTGAGGCGAGTTCTTTGCCGTGTGCCCCCGAGTCTCGGAACACGGCAAAGAGAACTGTGCCGTGCTGGACAACATCAGCTCACGGCAAAGAAGGCCACCACGGCAGAGTACATCAAAGGCGCACGGCAAAGAAATTGGCACGGCAAACTGCACGAATAACACACGGCAAAAAACACCTGCTCAGCAGAGAATTCATTGCCGTGCGTTTTGCCTCGACCACACGGCAAATTGGTAGGACCAGCGACGACCACCATCGGCAACTTTCCCGCGCTTCAAATAAATATCGGCAATTTTGACCTCGTCGTGGCGGGCAATTTCCCGCGCTCTAAATTAAGCCTTTGCCGTGAGCTCTCTGTTAGACACACGGCAAACATTTTGTTTGCCGTGTTCATCTGTGATAGCCACACGGCATAGATTTTGTTTGCCGTGTGCCTTGTTTTTAGCCACACGGCAAAGCAGAGAGGTTTAGGCTTTTGTTCCTCCTTATGTTAGGTTTCATCGTATAAACAACTGAACCCAACTTTGGGCAAATATTAACACATGATTCCATCCCCGGCACCCGACACGGTAGTTTTCACGCTCCGGATCCTGCTACGGCAAAACCCTACACCCGCAGTAAAAAAGTCAAACCTGTCGATCTACCCCTTTGACCGCGCCGAGAGGGGGTAGACGCATGAACTTTTTTGCTTGGTTGTGTTAGGTTGGCACATAGGACCATGGGGAACCAACATTTCATGTGGTTCGTCGCATGATTCCGTGCCCGGCACCCGACACGGGAGTTTTCACCTTTAAGTGTCGGAACTTACTACGGAGTAAGAGGGGTCGATGAAGCGGGTCGCACCTCGGAGTCGTATCTTGGTTCCCACAACCTACCAACACACTCTCATGTTCCTATGGCCTAACCTAACACAACCAAGCAAAAAAGTCCACTGGCCTACCCCCTTTCGACGCACGTCTATGGGGGTACACGAAAACGTTAGAGTTTTTCCAGCGGATTCAGGGTTTCGCCGAAGCGGGGCCCCGGAGCGTCGGAACCCCACCCAAACCTAGGTTGTGCCATACCATATGTATACAAGTGTGTTGGGTGTTCTAAATGTTCAATGTCCTACTCCTAGGTGTGACCGGCTTCACCGGCTTCACTTTCTCACTAGTGAGTTTCTGCAGTTAGAGGTGAAAACTCCCCTTTCGGGCGAACCGGATGGAATCTTGTGTCGATTTGGGGTAGACTTTGGTTTCTCATGTTCCTATGGCCTAACCTAACACAACCAAGCAAAAAAGTCCACTGGGCTACCCCCTTTCGACGCACGTCTATGGGGGTACACGAAAACGTTAGGTTTTTCCAGCGGATTCAGGGTTTCGCCGAAGCGGGGCCCCGGAGCGTCGGAACCCCACCCAAATCTAGGTTGTGCCATACCATATGTATACAAGTGTGTTGGGTGTTGTAAATGTGCAATATCCTACTCCTAGGTGTGACCGGCTTCACCGGCTTCACTTTCTCTCTAGTGAGTTTCTGCACTTAGAGGTGAAAACTCCCCTTTCGGGCGAACCGGATGGAATCTTGTGTCGATTTGGGGTAGACTATGGTTTCTCATGTTCCTATGGCCTAACCTAACACAGCCAAGCAAAAAAGTCCACTGGGCTACCCCCTTTCGACGCACGTCTATGGGGGTACACGAAAAAGTTAGGGTTTTTCCAGCGGATTCAGGGTTTCGCCGAAGCGGGGCCCCGGAGCGTCGGAACCCCACCCAAACCTAGGTTGTGCCATACCATATGTATACAAGTGTGTTGGGTGTTGTAAATGTGCAATGTCCTACTCGTAGGTGTGACCGGCTTCACTTTCTCTCTAGTGAGTTTCTGCACTTAGAGGTGAAAACTCCCCTTTCGGGCGAACCGGATGGAATCTTGTGTCGATTTGGGGTAGACTTTGGTTTCTCATGTTCCTATGGCCTAACCTAACACAACCAAGCAAAAAAGTCCACTGGGCTACCCCCTTTCGACGCACGTCTATGGGGGTACACGAAAACGTTAGGGTTTTTCCAGCGGATTCAGGGTTTCGCCGAAGCGGGGCCCCGGAGGGGGTAGACGCGTGAACTTTTTTGCTTGGTTGTGTTAGGTTGGTACATGGGACCATGGGGAACCAACATTTCATGTGGTATGTCGCATGATTCCATGCCCGGCACCCGACACGGAAGTTTTCACCTCTAACCCGACACGGGAGTTTTCACCCGAAATGGGGAACCAACATTTCTTGTATATCTCTGGAGTAGTTTTCTTGTATTAACATAACCATAATTTATTGAAATTATCCCTTTTCAATGTTACAAAATTATTTGTTTTCCCGTTGCAACGCACGGGTATTTAGCTAGTACTTACAAAAATAGTAAACAAGAAAAAGAATTAAAAGAAAAAACCCAAAAAAAAAAGCACACGGCAAATACCCTTTGCCGTGCTCCTCAGGTAAATGCGCACGGCAAAGAATCTTTGCCGTGTTCCGCATTAAATGCACACGGCAAAGTCCCTCCCACCTGAATTAAAAGGGCGCACGGGCAAAGGCAGGGCACACGGCAAACGAGGAGAGGGCACACGGCAAAGAATGCCACCACGGCAAAAACGTTATCCGAATTCAGACAACCACACGCTCCTCACTGCACTCACACACACACGCACCCCCGCATCACCCCCACCCCCGACCTCGCTCACCTCCACCCGCCGCCGCCGGCCACACGCCGCCGCCCCAACCCCCGCCGCTGCTCCTCTGTGCCTCCCCTTCCCACAGACGCCCCCGCCCCAGCCCCCGCCGCCCCACCCTGCGCCGCCACAGCCCAGCCCCTCTGCGCCTCCCCTTCCCGAGCCGGGGACGAGCAGGATGAGCTCGCCGGCCGGAGCAGGGTGAGGCGCCCCACCACCCTCGACCCCCACACCACGCTCGCCGCCGCCGCCCGAGACACACTGCTCGATCTCCAGCCACCGAAGGCTCCCCCGTGCCGCGCGTGGTGCCCTTCGCGCTAGACATCCTCCCGCCACTCCGTCGCCGGCCAGGCCTCCTCGACTCCTCCCCGCGCCGCGCGTGGTACCCCGGTGCGCCGCCGGCCAGTGGCGGCGCCAGGTTGTAGAGGCTGGGTATTCCTTCTAATTTTTTTTTTGCTCTCAATGCAGTATATATCTACAAAAAAAATTGCTTTCAATGCAATCTACGAAGAAAAAAATTGCTCTCATCTACAATCTAAATAACAAGAAAACAAGGTAAAATTAAAAACCTGCATTTAGAATATTAGATCTACTACTAGTACAAAATCTGGGCAGAGCGCAACAAATCCAATCAAAAAGGCTAAGTACTCTGTAGAAATTAGTAGAAGATTGAGTAGAGGATTAGAGGGGCGGAGCTGTACGTGGCCGCGGGGGCAGTCAGCAGTATGCGCGGGGGCCTGGGGGAAGAGGAGGGGCGGGGCCGCGGGGTTGAAGAAGGAGGGCGGGGCCGTCGCGGTCGACGTCGGCCATCGCGGCTCGCCGCAATCGCTAGCTAGGGTTGGCGCCAGTGTGTGCTGTGTGCGTGAGTGCCTCTGGAGTCTGGTCGATGGACAGACAGAGACGAGTCTGCGAGCGAGCGAGCGAACGAGAACTCCAACTTGTGGGCTGCTGGGCTATGCTATATGGGCCGAATATGTATGAATTTTTATTTCGCTCAGATCTTGGGTATTCCTAGGAATACAGGGGCATACCCCTGGCGCCGCCCCTGCCGCCGGCGCCGCCCTCTGCCGAGCCCCTCCACGGTTAGTCCTTCCGCCTGTCGCCCGCTTGGATTGCTTCCGGTGAGGCAAGCGCTGATGCGTCGTTCCGGGACAGGGTGGCAATTTTCAGAGGAAGCAATAGCAGCAAATTCGTTTGGCTTTTGGAGGAGGCAGTAGTTCTACATGCGCATTTGCAACTAAAAGACTATAATTCAGTCTCGAAATGTAGAGTATAAAATGGAAGATGCCTTAGGCCTCTCGGGTGTCGGTTGCTGTAATATATACCACGTATATATCACATCCACACTTACCTAGTAGTACATGCACTCCCACTACCACAAGACGTGTGTTGGTCATCAAAAAGTCAATAGAACAGATATCTATAAAACAAGTGCTAGTTGCCGGTAGAGATGTATGTATCTAGTGCATGCAGAGTTTTTTGGAATCGTAAGCATTAAGCATTACATGAATATTTATGTTGTACATATGTTCTTATATATATGTTGTTTTTGTGGTTTTCAGATGTCGTAGTTTACGGGGCTTCTTCTCCAGCTGAGGAGGGCCGCCTCGGTGCCCCTGTTCCGTCCCCCTCGGAGAGCGTCCCCGACCTTCTGCGGTGATCGACCACGCTTCTAGGGTATACATCTTTCGCCTCTCTTGCTGCATAGGTTTATTTTGGTCTAGATCACCAAGTCAGTCGAGTCGCGTAACCCGAGTCAGATCCCATCCGGAAGGGTTACAAATTTATAAATATGCAGGATTGTCCATCTTTGCATATTTATAACCGTAACACTTCCGGGTTGTCCTGTTGGACAGTCCGAGTACGTGTAGATCGGGTCGTGTTCCATGTTCTACCCCTTCCTGAGACGGAATTTCGGCAGCACCTCCCCGTTGTTCTTCGGATGCACACCCTCTCGGCTTGACAAGCTCGAGACGTGTATTCTGAAGAACAGCGGGGAGGTGCTGTCGAAATTCCGTCTCGGGTCGGGGTAGAACATGGGACACGACTCGATCTACACGTACTCGGGCGGGATAGGCCCCTACCCATTAGAAGTGTAGGTGAACCCTTGCATGTTGTAAAAGATAAAATTTGGCCGTAAAAAATGGTTTTGTTAAAATTCAGTGACATGTTGAACTGAAAGCATTGTGTATGTCTTTTTTGGTACCGATTAAAGGATGGATCCGAGACAGAACCGTGAGTGGATGTATGCTGGCAGAAAGAGTCAGTGGGAGTTCACTGATGAATGGAGAGATAAGGCCGAGGAGTTTGTGAACAAGGCGTTTGACATCCAGCAGACCCATGAAAGTGTTTTGCCCCTGTTCAAAATGCGATAACCGAAGGCGACAGTCGAAGGTAGATGTTAGTACGCACCTGATCAAGAATGGGTTCACACCATTCTACCATGTTTGGAATTACCATGGTGAACAGTTAGCAAAACGTCCTAGAACCGAGCCACGTCAGATTCAGCCAGCGGGAGAATTTGACACTGGGTTCAACAACTGCTTAGACGCCTTTGTCAATGCTAATGCGCCTGAAAGCCGTCGTGTAGAGGCGGAGACACCTCAGGAGGCGGAGACAAGTGAGCAGCCGGATGAAGACACGAAGAAGTACTACGAGACTATGTTTGGCTCGCAGAAACCCCTTCATGAACATACAGATGTTACCCTTCTAGATGCCATCGCTCGCCTTATGGCCGTGAAGTGCCAGAGGAAGATATGCAGGGATGGTTTCGATGATATTCTGGCCGTCGTTGGCAGCCTTCTACCGAAAGGGCATATCTTGGCGAAGAGCTTCTACGAGGCGACTAAACTCCTCCGTGACCTTAAGATGTCATATGAGAAGATAGACGCCTGTCCAAAGGGATGCATGCTATTCAGGAAAGAACATGCTGGAACAAATTATTGCATCCATTGCAATTCCTCTAGGTACTTCGAGGTCGACCTCGGTGGTGGACAGAAGAGGCAGACCGGGATTCCCCAAAAGATTCTCCGGTACCTTCCATTTATACCGAGGATCCAGCGGCTTTACATGAACAAAGACACTGCCCAGCAGATGCGATGGGCCGCGTTAGGGAAGAGATACACGGACAAGATGATACATCCGTCGGATGGTGACGCATGGAAGAACTTTGTAGCGAAGTATCCACTGAAAGCGGGCGACCCGAGGAGCGTAGCTGTTGCTATATCAACCGATGGGTTCAATCCGTATGGCATGTCGGCGGCAACATACAGCTGTTGGCCTGTGTTTGTCATACCCCAGAACCTCCCCCCCGGCGAGTCCATGAGATCACATAACATGTTATTGTCGATGATAATCCCAGGACCGAAATACCCGGGTAAGAACATGAACGTGTACCTGGAACCGCTGGTTGAAGACTTGGCTGTTGGCTGGAACGGTCGCGGGGTCCGAACATATGACGCCTCAACAAATGATCACTTCGATATGTATGTCTGGTACCACACATCCCTGCATGACTTACCAGCGCGTGCTTTGTTCTGCGGCTGGTGTACACATGGGAAGTGGCCTTGCCCACAGTGCAGACAGGCTGTGACTTTCTCATGGCTTACGAAGGGAGGCAAGTATTCATGCTTTGATCAACATCGACAGTTCCTTGAGCCAGGTCATAGATACAGGAGTGACGTAAAGCGGTTCGAGAAAGGAGTCGAGATCCATGCTCCGAAACCACGTCTGATGACCGGAAGAGAAATCAGGGCTGAGCTAGAAGCTCTCGTGCCTAACCCCGATGGGAATGGTTTCGTGGGTTATGGGGAGACGCACCAGTGGACTCACATTCCGTGCTTCTGGAAGCTGCTCCCTTACATGGAGGATGTCGAGCTTCCACACAACATTGATGTAATGCACACCGAAAAGAATATCGCCGAGGCTCTTTATAGCACCATCATGGACACTGAGAAGACGAAGGATAACGTCAAGGCTCGAATGGACCAAAAAGAACTTTGTGACAGGCCAGATCTTGAAATGAAGCCTCCTGGAGTCAACGGCACTAGGTGGTCTAAGCCAAAGGCTCGGTTCTGCCCTACAAGGCCGGAAAAAAGGGAAATATTACAGTGGCTCGTGGAGTGTTTGTACTTCCCTGATGGGTATGCAGCTAACTGGGCGAGGTGTGTGAACCTGGACACGCAGCGAGTAGGAGGGCTGAAGAGTCATGACTACCACGTGTGGCTTGAGCGCATAATGCCGGTGATGATTCGAGGCTATGTCGATGAGGAGACTTGGCGAGTACTGGCGGAGTTGAGCTTTTTCTTCCGCAGATTTGTGCAAGGGAGTTAGATCGTGAGGTGGTTCTGAAGCTGCATGAACAGGCACCCGAGTTGCTTTGCAAGCTAGAGACGATACTTCCGCCAGGGTTTTTTAATCCGATGCAACATATGATCTTGCATCTCGCGCACGAGGCTTTATGGGGGGGCCTGTGTCGACCCGTTGGCAGTTTGGGCCTGAGAGAAAAATGAAAGACCTACGCCAGAATTGCGGGAATAAATGCAAGATCGAGGCATCCATGGCCGAGGCATGCCTTAACGAGGAGGTGTCAAACTTCACGACAGGTTTCTATGATGCCAACATTCCCACAATCCACAATCCAGTCGTTCGCTACAATGCAGCCAACCCTGAAGATGTACCCAAGCTTAGCATCTTCATAGGGCTCGGTGGCAAATCAGTGGCACGAAGAAGTTCATCATGAAAAGCTCGAGCGGGATCTGATCTCCTCGTATATCTTGATGAGTATGGAGGAAGTGAAGCCGTACCGCGAGTAAGTCTTTCACCATTTAGTATTTCACAAACATTCACTCCTATATTCGTGGCTAACTCCTCTTTTCTCATTGGAGTAGACGATTCACTCGTGAAAACTGGAAGCTGAGAAGGGACCCTACCCCGAAAGAGTCGAAGGATCTTTTTGACAACGGTGGTGGTTTTGGCAAGGGTGGTGGTTTCATTAGCTGGTTCGCGGGTTTGGTACTGTTCTATCTAACTTTTCTAGTACCGTGGACATTCATCGATCATTCCTCGTTCTAAACTTCTCGTGCTAACTTGTAGGCAAAAAAGGACAAAGAGATGAAGCCAGAGCTTAGAAACATTGCCCATGGCTTTAGCCATTCCGTCAACTCATTCCATGCTTATGACGTGAATGGATATCGCTTCCATACCCATGACCACACAACAAACCGGGGCAACCGGAAGACAATAAATAGTGGGGTGTTATGTGAAGGCTCAGATAAACTCCATTACTATGGAAGAGTTGAGGCTATATACGAGTTGAATTATGGTTTTGGTAAAGGGCTAGATCCCGTTGTATTCAAATGCAATTGGTTAGACCCGCGTCGGGTTAGAGGGATTCCTAATTGGATTGGTCGAAGTTGAACGAAGCTCCAAGTATTCGGGAGACGACGTCTACATTTTGGCTACCCAGGCCTTCCAAGTATTCTATCTCCCGTACCCGTGCAAGAAGACAGCAAAAGCATATCAAAAGCGTCTACAGGGGTGGGATGTTGTGGTGACGGTACCGTCGCACAGTAGGCCGGCTATGCCTAACGGTCAAGATTACCGCCGCCTAGACCCCTCAACATCTGACGGCGAGTTCTATCAGGATGGAGGGCTCCCTGGGAATTCACTATCAACTTGCCGACCGATGATGACATGGAATACGGCGAAGAAGTCGAAGATGCGGAATGGAGGAAGACACCGCGCATGACGAAGTCGAGGAGGTTCATAACCAAGCCGACGTGACTTTGCTAGAGCGCTTCCACGCAGGACTATCGTCGACGAGCCAGGGACCACCTCCAGGTTCCGTGGATGGTTGGTGGTGTGGCGACCCTGACAGTGATGACGACACGGGTGGTCCAATAGTTGGTCCCGATGATCTCGACACAGGCTACTGATAGCGATGAGGACACATGTATTAGTAATTGCCAGTCTAGCTTATATGTAATAGGTCAATGCTACTCTATGTAATAGTGATTGTCACTAGCTTATTTTGTGAGAACTCATTGTCGATACTCCATTTACCTTAATTGTCGCTACTTCATCTAATTGTATTCATTTTCGCTTTACTCATTGTTGCTTCATCTATTTACCTTAATTTTGGATCATGTATACTGATGAAACCTATTTTTTTGTCAATGCAGGAAACATGGGGGGAAACAATTGAAGAAGGCCTTGTCAAAAAGGTGGGCAGCGTGAAGGCACTCATTGTGGGATCGAGTTCGGCACCTCCACCTCCTCCCTCACCTCCACGTGCGAGGGGTGGACGATGTGGGAGTACGAGGACGAGAGGAGGCCTACCAGACTCCGAGTCCTCCCCTGCCGAGCAGCCCGACGAGGACGACCGGAGTACGACCCGGAGCAGCCCGACGAGGATCACCCGGAGGTGCAGTCGGACTCTGAGAGCGAGTCGCTGCCGGATTCTGAGGAGCTGCTGGCGGAGGCTTCTGAGGAGGACGAGGAGGATGGCAGCGAGGAGGAGGACGAGGGGCGCAGGAGGAGGAGGGACCTGGGGAGGACGGGTTTCAGCTTGACCCGACGCTGCAGTGGGACCCACCGGAGGAGTGGGTTGAGACTGAGGAGGATATCCCTGAGCCACGGACCAGGCCGGTGTATCAGCGGGGGGCGGCGGGACTCCCCGATCCCCGATATTACGCCTACAAGAACTCTTCTCGTGCCTGTTGGAAAAAGGTACTTATTATTGTTTTTGTTCAATTTTAGCTTCTCATTGTGTTTTGACCCGCTAACTATACTAATTTTGGTTTTCTCATTGTGTAGGACATTTGAGTACCAGCCTCCTAAAGTGAAGGAACAGCGTACCTACGCGAGCATCCTTGGATGTTGTCTCCGGAAGTTCTTCCCAGGGATTGTCACCGAACCAGAGGGTCGCAGGAGTGTAGCTTGGACTTTCAGGCACTACTGTTACGCGGAGGATCCCGATGGCGAGTACCTCAACATGGCGCTTAAGACACTCGGCTATTTCTGGGTAAGTTTGTTTGACTTCTCATCATTCTATAAATCCGAGATTGCACTAATGGCTTTGACCCTATTTTACCTATGTGTGCATGCTTGTAGAACTTCTTCACCTGTCGGGAGGAGGACAAGGCCAAGTGCGAGGCATCCTTTTGACGATGGCCTCTAAGATGGTGACGGACATGCACTACGAGGCTCGCGTGAACTCTGTCCGCACTTGGTACGCCGAAAAGAACATTGCGCTGGAAAAGAAGCGTGCTCGGGACATCTTGATGCAGCCATGGCAGTACCTGCAGGTAGCGTCATTTCTATATTATCGATTTTGTTGACCGCCGTGTAATATCATTAATATGTGTGTTCTGTGCACGTAGGTGCCTCCTCCGTACGTCGGTAACAACAAGGACTGCCACGTCGCGATGGTAGCGTGGTGGACTAGCCCGGAGTATCTCAAGATACACGCGGAGGGAAAGGCAAAGCGGGCGGAGAACAAGGGTGGAACACACCGCCAAGGCAACCTCAGCCTCTCCCAATGCATACAAAATGAGGTGAGCAAATGCATTCTTTAATCCACCTATGTTCGTGCTCTCTTTTGCAATATCGTCTCCTTTTCACCTATGTTCGTGCCATCTTTGCAGAAATTGAAGACCGGCGTAGACCCCTCGCCCTTCGCCGTTTGGGAAAAGATGCGTACCAGGGATACGCCGGATCCTGAGACAGGGTCGATGTGGATCAGCCAGACCGCCGAGCTCCGGAGCAAGGGGTACAGGGAGAAGTTCAAGGAGCGCAACGGTGAGGAAGCTGACCCTCTCACCAGTCCACTTGACGTCGAGGCTGTCGTGCTTGCGGGGCAAGGCGCGGCGAATGGCCGCTTGTGGATAGGTGACGGCTCCATCGACCCTCGCACCGTCCCGTCTCTACGCCAGGTCCGCCGTGGGAGGGCGTCCGGTGCGCCTGCTGTGGAGACCCGCCCACGAGTTTCGAGTCTAGCTGTCGACGAGCTCCGGCAGAAGCAGGTGCTCTATGAGCAGCAGCTGGAGCGGCAGCAGGAGCAGATCCGGCAGCAGGAGGAGCTGATGCGGCAGCAGCAGGAGCAGATGCGGCAGCAGCAGGAGCATCAGAGGCAGATGATGGAGTGGATGTATGGCACGATGCAGCGCCTTGCTCCTGCGGACGGGGCTGTTGCCATGGGAATGTTCCCTCCACCGCCTCCACCGATGTTCCCATGGGTATGTTCTCAAACTTGTCATTCTATCCATCTTATTGTTGTAACTAAATTACTTGTGTAATGCGAGACTTTTTTCATGTTGTAGGTGAATCCTGGATCGGCGGGTGGATCTCACTCGATGGCGCCACCGCTTGGTGGCCAGGACAATCCGGAGGGGCAGCCCCAATTCTCCAACCCTAGCGTTGTCCGGAGGCTCCCGTGGGTATGCTCGCATGACTTGTCAAAATGCCATGACTATGCCATTTCCACCTAGTTGTCGAACTCATCATTTTTTTGCAAACATGTAGGACGATCCTACTCCGCCGCCGGAAGGCCAGTAGAGGTTAGTTACCATTTCAACTTGCTACCACTCTCGTTCCAAAACTTACTTCATGTCTCACTTAGATCGACATAGCCAATCAATGAATCTCCAATGGTCACTTGTGTCTTTTGGTTTACCACATAGATCAACTTGTGTCTTATTGTTTACCACATCTCATGTCTTTTGGTTTACTACATCTAAACTTGTGCATATTCTTGAATTTGTCATTTCCACTTAGTTAGTTTAACTATGCCCATGACATTGACACTTAGATATTTTAGTTGTCAAATTTGCCATTTCCACTTAGTTAGTTGAACTATGCTTATGCCATTGACACTTAGGTATTTTAGTTGTCAAACTTGCCATTTCCACTTAGTTAGTTTAACTATGCCCATGACATCGACATAGCCAATCAAACTTGCCATTTCCACTTAGTTAGTTGAACTATGCTTATGCCATTGACACTTAGGTATTTTAGTTGTCAAACTTGCCATTTCCACTTTGTTAGTTTAATGATGCACATGACATTGACACTTAGCTATTTTAGTTGTCAAACTTGTCATTTCCACTTAGTTAGTTTAACTATGCCCATGACATTGACACTTAGCTATTTTAGTTGTCAAATTAGCCATTTCCACTTAGTTAGTTCAACTATGCTTATGCCATTGACACTTAGGTACTTTAGTTGTAAAACTCATGATTTTTGTATGAACTTGTAGGAGGGTCAACAATGACGTCCATCTACGCCATCCGTTCATCGTCGTGGAGTTCATGTGGATGCTATGTTCATATTATGCCTATGTGGTGTTTGAGATTATGTCTATGCTATGTAGCATGCTTGAACTATGTTGTGGAGGAGTTTGATCTTATTTTGTTGGAGTTAGAACTATGTTGATCTTATGGAGGAGTTTGATCTTATTTGTTTCTCATTGATCTTATGTGTTGAACTATGTCTATGTTATGTGGAGTTTAGTCATATTTGTGTGACAATTGTATCTGTGAATTATTTTGCGTAAAATGCAGGAATTTAAAAAAAAAACAGAGCAAAATGGTGCCATATGGTCACTTTGCCGTGTGGGCACACACGGCAAAGGCCTTTGCCGTGCAAAGACGCACGGCAAACACTACACGTGGCACACACCTGTGAAACCTGGCAACATGGTGATGACCATATTGTAACTGTGCCGTGTATAACTCATCCTGGCGCACGGCAAAGAGGCGAGGGAAACGTGCCGGGCAACGGCGTTTTGCCGTGATGGATTGGGATTGGCACACGGCAAAGGTAATATGTGTGCCGTGCAAGCTGTGAAAGAGCGCACGGCAAAGACCGTGGGTTTGCCGTGCTTTCTGCCTTGGCGCACGGCAAAGAGCTTAAATGTGCCGTGTGCACTACACGAAAAGCGCACGGCAAAGTTTCAAAGTGTGCCGTGCTCTGCAGGGAAGGATCACGGCAAAGATGTGTTGACCCGGGTTGAGGTTTGACCCTCTCTGACAGATCTGTGCCGTGCGGTGTGTGGCGTGGCACACGGCAAAGGCTTTGCCGTGCTCTTTTGGGGAAAGCACACGGCAAACGTTCTGTGCCGTCGCTTATTAGGCCGTGTGAAGTTTGCCGTGCAGTTTGGCACGGCAAAGGCTTTGCCGTGTTCCGAGTACCCTTTGCCGTGCGTTTTGGCCGCACGGCAAAGAACTCGTTTCCGGTAGTGGCGCTTTGGCTAGTTGCTTTCCTAGCTAGCTCACGTACACACAATCGCAGGAACAACAATCGCTGGGAATCGATTTGGCCAGAGGCTCGTATCGAGCCTTGCTAATTTTCTTTCTTTTTCTGACAAAGATTACAGGGGGTCTTCTACATGTATATATAGCAGCGTTGGACTAGCTAACCTAGTAGGAGTAGGAAACTAATCCCTATACTACTCGGAGACATGTACGTATACAACTCGTACACGGATCAACATGACCACGCGTGCTTATTTCCAACATTCACCCCCTAAGCACGACGTGTGCTTCTCTTCCTGGGTCCCAAATACGTCTGTCGCTTCGCGTAACTGTGACCCTCGGCATTGCTTTCGCCGCTTCAGATTTCATCCTCGACATTGCTCTCGTCGCTTCTCGTGGCATCCATGACATCGACTTTGCTTTTGTCGACTCATCTACACTCTGACGGCAACAATCCTTTTTGTCGACATCTTCAAACATCATCTTTGCTTCGGTGCTTTTGAAGCAATCTTCTGTGTACTTAATCGGCTTCATCTCCGGAATAATTACCTTGAACAAATGTAGCCGTGCGAAATGCATCTCACTTTCATCTTGCCGTTCTTCTGCCAACGACAGTGCGTGACGCCAATACTCTATCGTATCGGTGTCTACAAATTTCACCGGTTCCTCGGTGTACGTATTTTCCTCCTGTCTTACTGGAGTCCTTCTTGCTAGGGTTGAGCTGCTGCCTTCGACCCCTCTGCATGGCTTTTTATCACCACCCCAGCATCATGCTCTGAGCTCCCGCGTACAGATCCTTCTGGCCGAGATGGCCCGCCGTTGCTTTGGCTTCCTGGATCGCTAGGGACACTCGACGTACTTCCAGCATATGTTAGTACGCCAAAGCAAGCAGATGCACCAGCGCCTTGGGTTGCCTGACTTAGCTCACCACGTGAGCTAGCCATGCTACTGCATGCATGCCATGCTAGCCTCGGGCCTCCACCCAATGCGCTTCCATGCACGCCGCTTGGTCTACTCGCCTGCCCACTGCTTTCTGAACCACCACCTAGTACGCTGCTTCTTTCTTCAGCAATGGCCGGTTTGCCCCACGACGCGACGATGCGCCTCACTTTACCCTGTGACGCAACATCTCGCTGCACTCCGTGGACCTCTGGCGCCACGTACGCCTTCACTTCTTTTCCCTGCGACGCGACACTACGCCGCACATCATGGACTTCTGGCGCCATGTACGCCTTCATACCAGTACTATCGGCATGAGTTTTCAAATCACCTCCCGTGTCAGTAGCATCGACACGAGTTTGCGAAACTTGAGGGCAAACTTTTTCTTCCACAAGCGTGTCAGTTTCTTTAGCCACCGCTTGAAGAACTGGAGCATCCTCATCCACAAGTTCGCACATCAAGTGCATCGCACTTTCGTCTCCTTCCTGGGCCATGAGAGCCCTTTGCTTCGATGATTTCCTGCAATCAGACTTGAAGTGCCCGAGTTCACGACAGTTATGACACCTTACTTTCTTTATGTCAAACTTCTTCCTCCTCGGCGGAGTGTCGTCCTCCTCCTCTTCATCGTCGTCCTCTTGCTCATCATCGTCCTGCTCAGCGACGTACTTTTTCGCTGGGCGTTGCTTATCCTTCTTGCCGCCGCTCGTGAAGCCTCTTTGCTTTTCTTTCGAAAGAGTCATCCACTGCTGCTTCGTGAGCATCAAGTGCTCACTCTGATCCGGATCGTCGAACCTGAGCCGGACCCTCTCGTCGTGCGCCTTGAATCTTCCGACGAGGTCCTCTATCGTCAGAGTATTCAAATCGACACACTGCTCGATCGACGTCACGATCTGCATGTAGCGCGCTGGTGCGGCACGCAAGAATCTTCTGACGTTCTTGATCTCATCCATCTTCTCGCCATATCCCGTGATTGCGTTGATGAGGGTGACGAAACGGGCGGCAAACTGATCAACCGTCTCGCTTTCCTCCATCTTCAAATCCTCATAGTTCTTCATCAGGGTTTGAAGAAGCGCTTCCTTCACGCGGGTATGTCCTTGGTGGAGGATCTTGATCGTCTCCCACGCATCCTTCGCCGATTTCTTTCCGACGAGGTGCTGCATCACGTCCTTCGGCACGACGGAATAGAGCGCCGTTAACGCCCGGCGATCCTTCGTATACTTCGCGCCTCCCTTGGCGTAATCATTGCCGCCTGGATCGACAGCCTCCCAGATCTCCTGAGCTTCCATGGCCACCTCCATGTTGATGGCCCATAGCCCGTAGTCCTTGCGATCAAGGCGGGGTATAGCGCCGCCCCCACCGTCTCCATCACCGGTCCCGAGTTCTCGCCTTGCTTCACCAACGCCATGATCTTCTAGTGCTTTCAGAAAATCACGGCGGATCTCCACGGGCTCTGATACCAATTGTTGGCGTAGGCCCGATCTTCACGTCGCTGTCCGTCGAGTACTTTCCGACGACAGACGTACGTAGTACAGCTCCTCGGTTTAGTCCGGCAAGACGTCGCACCGTCTAGCTAGCGGCAAGACGTATACGTACGCCACAAGCAGGCTGCTTGATCGATGGATCGATTTACACACGCACGTAGCTAGCTTTGGCTAGTTGCTTTCCTAGCTAGCTCACGTACACACAATCGCAGGAACAACAATCGCTGGGAATCGATTTGGCCAGAGGCTCGTATCGAGCCTTGCTAATTTTCTTTCTTTTTCTGACAAAGATTACAGGGGGTCTTCTACATGTATATATAGCAGCGTTGGACTAGCTAACCTAGTAGGAGTAGGAAACTAATCCCTATACTACTCGGAGACATGTACGTATACAACTCGTACACGGATCAACATGACCCACGCGTGCTTATTTCCAACAACAAGGAGGTCTATATTCCTCACCCCACTGCGCACCCTAGAGGCAACGCCTCTGAAGACCAAGATGGCTCATCCCGGAAGCGTAAAGCTGCCGGAACAGCGAGCGCCACCGCTGCCGCTGAAAGGCGGGCCAAGAAGTTGAAGGGTGCCAGAACCGGTGCTCAGCCTACGCTGCACCAGATGGGTTCATCCACTCCACCACGTCGAAGAGGTACATCCTTTCTATCCTCAATCTGTCTTTCATCCATTTCGCTTGAACTAATCCCTGATCCTTTCAATCCTTTCAGCCGTGCGAAGGTGAGTGCTCCTGGGAGGGGCAAAGGAGCCAAGCCTTCCCCAGCCACCGGACTTCCAACTCCGGCATCCTTCGGCCGCGGAACCACTCCGGAAGGCTCTGGAGTCCAAACCTCTCCTCTCCGGCCAACCACCTCAGCCCCCCAGCCCGAAGCCCCAGAACAGACGAAGCCTGTGTCGATCAGCAGTGATCCGACATTGGAACGCGATGGCGGAGCTGAAAGAGGTGCCGGTGATGATGGCGAGGTGGAGTCCCATCCTCCATAGCTTGATCTTGCGGCCCTGACCTACAACCGGAGGGGGAAGTTTGTCCCCACCAGTTCCGATGGTGCCATAGGTACGGGCTCTGCCGCTCCAACCCACTTCCGGAAAAAATCTTACACCCTTCTTTCCGAGTGTGAGAAATGGCAACTAGTTGATGACTGCGAAGAAATTTTGATGCAACGGTCTGGGAGGATCCTCATGCGCAGTTCGATGCGATGAAGAAGGCCACTGAAGAGTTCCTCACGAAGCACAAGTTCACAATAGTGGTAAGCTCATACCTAGTAGCCCCCAAGTATCAAGCTTGAGAAAGATTTTCTCCGGCCTGATACTTTGAACCTGACAACTTTTATGAGTTTGACCGCAACAACTCCGCTAGCCCCCAAGTATAAGCAGATTTTGATCCAGTGTTTACACTTGTGAACTTTTGCAGGAGCATGAGGCACTTCATCGCGAGCTGCATGACCAGAACAAGAAGCAAAGCGAACGGATCAAGGAGTTGATCGATGCCGGAGACGCGAAGGACAACCGGATCCGTGAACTTCAGATGAAGCTCCAACAGAAAAAAGGTAAGTCCGTCAGCAAATTTCCGACATAACATGCTAACCCTGGATACCGTAATGTCTTACATTTGAAGAACTGACACCTACAGAGGCTGTTCCGAAAGAAGAATTCAACACGTTGAAATCAAACTTCGCGGAACTTGAGAAGAAATATGATGCCCTGTCTTTGGAGAAGGTCTAGCTGGAGGATGAGGTGCAGCAGAAGTCCCAGGACTTGGAATCCGCCGACCGCAAGCGTGAGGAGCTGGAGGGTAAAATATCCACGCTCCAACATGATCTTGACGAGGTGGCCAGGGATTCCGAGATTCTTAACAAGGAGCTGCTTGGTAAGCAATTCTCATTACCTTTCCGCTGTAATGCTTGTCTATCAATTGGACTAATTACTTACAATTTTTGGGCCACTGCAGATCCGCTAGTCTATCCTCTTCTTGGCACTGATCGTTTGGAGGATGAAACCTTCAAGCTGGCCGGCGCAGTTGCTCAGGGACTGATTCAAGCATGCCGGAAGATGTGCGCTGCCATCGGAATCAAGAAGAGCACAAAGTGCACGGTTCCGAAGCTGCTAAAGCGCATGCAGGAGGCTTCGAAGTTTATCCTGGATAAACAAGGATCTTCTGCGCGCGGTGCAGCTCGGACCGCCCTTGCATGCGCATCATCCGAAGCTAGACCTTGAGTTCTGCACCGCAGGGGCTCCGGCGGATTGCGACGAAACAGCGATCTTTGCCCAAGTTCAGGGCTTGGATAACCGGGTCATTCGCATGATCGACCACGCCACCTTCTACGATAAAATGCCCATGTCTCTGGTGAACCTCAAAAGAGAACGCGCCCGTCTCCGCCAAGAAGAAGCTGCACGCCGGAAGGAGGAAGGTGCCGGAGAAGATGAAGAACTTGAGCGGCGATCGGAGGAGGCGGAACGATCCGAAGATAGAACCAGCTCGGAGCCTGCCGATGAAGACACTGCCAAGGATCACGATTCCGATGCATCTACGTCTCCGTCGGAACATGCCTCCCCAGAGAAGTCCGGTTCACAGGAAGCTTAGACCTGTGGAAAAACATTATGCAATGCGTCATTTGGCCCCGGAGTGGGTCTGTAATAAGTACTTAATTATTTTGAAGTAGCTAGGAAACGCGCGTAAACATTATTAGGGCGGAAATACTTATCCTGCTACGGCTGTTTTTGCATGCGTGTTTTAATATTTTGAAGCAAGTGTTGGTTTCTGCGTGTTCCGGTATACTTCGCTTGACGTTTCGTGAGTCGGAGGACCATGGTACCGGAAGAGCCTGCCAAGGTGATGGAGCCTAATGGCAGTCCATTGATAACCCCGGAAAGCCCCCAGCATTAGGTGCCGAAAATTCACTACTAAGAATCCACAAAGTGTACAACAAAATGCGCATATTCCAGAAAACTTAAACTTACGTCCTACCGGACGATTTTGAAAATCACAACTTTAATACACGCCTAGGCAGAACAATCCAGCTCTGCGATTTTAGTCGGAAAAAACATACATGATCTTAAAATGAACAACTAAAGAAGGTAAAAGACTCATAGAGTGAACCACATGCTTTATTTCATTGATCATATATCATATAGATTACAAGGTATGTAATGCACAAAGTGTTAAGTGTGGAAAGGACGTAGCTGTGCAATATTCCAAGGGCGCTCCGTCTCATCATATATATCATCCGGATCACTCCTCTTACGTTTTCTCCAGAAATTTTTCTTTCTATCCTTTATTTCACGGGCGTCTACGAGGTAGTAGGATCCGTTATGCAATGCTTTGCTGATGATGAAGGGTCCTTCCCATGGAGGTACTAACTTGTGCGACATTTCCTGCCGGAGCCTGAGGACCAGATCCCCTTCCTTAAACGAGCATTGACGAACACGGCGGCTATGATAGCGGCGCAATTTCTGCTGGTATATGGCGGATCTTTGGTCTGCCAGGTTTCTCTCCTCTTCTAGCAGGTCCACGGATAGCTGTTGAGCCTCATCTGCAGTTACTTCATTATAGGCGGAAACTCTTCGAGCATCATGGAGTATGTCGGTAGGGAGGACTGCTTCTGCTCCATATACTAAGAAGAATGGTGTGAACCTTGTAGATCTGTTCGGAGTTGTACGCAAGCTCCAAAGAACAGATGGCAGCTCCTCTGCCCAAGCTCCGGCAGCTCTGCGCAGCGGTGCTTCAAGGCGAGGTTTGATTCCGCTTAGAATGAGTCCATTAGCACGCTCAACCTGGCCATTTGACTGTGGATGTGACACGGATGCTAGGTCAAGCCTGATCCCTTTCTCATCACAATATTCCTTCAGATCTCCATGTGTGAAGTTTGTGCCATTATCTGTGATGATGCTGTGTGGGAGGCCGAATCTCGCCATGAGGTCTCGAACAAATTTTAGTGCTGTAGCACCATCGGCTTTCCTAACCGGGCGGGCCTCGATCCATTTGGTGAATTTATCAATTGCGACCAGGAGGTACTCACAGCTACCGGAGGAAGATTGTTTCAGTTTTCCGACCATGTCCAGATTCCGGACCGCAAACGGCCAAGTTATCGGAATGGTCCTCAGCTCTGCAGCTGGAGCATTTGGCTGTTTAGCATAAAACTGACAGCCGCGACAGTTTGTAACTAGCTTTTCTGCATCAGCTTTCGCTATAAGCCAGTAAAAACCCTGCCGGAAAGCTTTGGCAACGAGGGATCTGGGAGCGGCGTGATGCCCGCAATCACCAAGATGAATCTCTCGGAGAATCTCTATGCCATCTAAGGGGAGATGCACTTCTAGAATACTCCGGTAGCGCTTCTCTTGTTGAGCTATCCATCAATTTCCAGATCAAATGTTCAGCCCCGGCGGAACACCTTTTTACAGCCTACAGGTCCCAACTCGCACGCCCTGCGATGCGCTACACGTCCCAAATACACGAGGCCACGATCCGATCCCTGAGATTAAGGGCGAGATTAGCGGACGCCTAGATATGCAGGGTTAAACTAATCTTGGTCAGATACTAGCGATACATCCATCTGCACATAACGATGGGGGTCTCTGGACGTGCTGCAGCCTGCAGGCGATGAGGATAGCATACTCCATGTCCATGGACTCAATGGGGCGAGGAGATGTGCGGACGTAGCAGAGGCGAAGGGGAAGGAGACAACGTCTGTGGAGGAGGCATGCATGAATCCCAGCGCACCAATGCAACATCTATCGCGATCTTCCAACGTAGGGGCCCAGGACAAACACCGGCGCCACCGTACATCCAACGGGGGCGGTGCCCTCAGCATGTCACGCCGTGCCGTCTCTCACCCCGTGGCGCTGAACAACAGATGAGTGCGCAACCGCTGGCCATGGAGTCGGTGTCAGGGTGCAGGCCACGTCGCCGCTGCATCACGCGACGCTCTAGCTCCATCGCCGCCGCCTTCCTTAATAGCCTACTGAACTCCTCTTTACACACTTTGCTAAAGTGGTTACGTTAATCTGATGGCCCGCAGGAGAAATAGTTCACACAAGATTAGGTATGTAAAATATTGTTGCACTGATTTGTCATGAACATTTGTAATAAAATGGAACAAATTAAAGCCATAAGGCAAGATAAGAAATTTTAGCTCATTTCATACTCTAGAGATTAAATGAGGCCATATTCAGAGTCATTTTGTTCAGAATTAGAAAGCTATAACAAGTTGTGAATTACAGTATATTCTATATGGTTTGTATTAATTAAGACGTGCGTTGCACGTGCATGCTTACTAGTAACTAAAATACTCCCTCCATCACAGTTTACTGGGCGTAAGGTGTCAAGGTGGGATCCCACCGGGATTTAACTTAGTGTATTTTGTCATTTCTAGTTCAAATTTGGTGTCAAAATTTGCACTAAAAAGTATAAAATGCACTACAAGTGGGACTTAGATGTGATCCCACTTGACACCCTAACTGGCCGCCCTTTCATTCTCATGCATTTCCACTATCAGCACTTGCATGTTTAGGTGCAATGACATTTAATGGACATTTTTAGTGGAGCGCTTTGGACTGCAACTTGCGCCCCTTCCTTTCCCATTTGGCTTTGTTGACGTGGGTCAGAAAACACATGCAAGTGTGAATAGAACCGGATGGTGGAGGTGTGAACTTGGGTATGAAAAACACATGCAAGTGGAGCATCATGCATGTCATCGATACAACCCTTCCTTTTGTCCTCCTCTCCCTGCCTCTTCTTCTCCTTAGCACTACATAAATAGATTAAAGGAGACCATCTTCAACACAGAGAAAACTCCATCGATGGCTGAGGGAGAGGAAGGTTAGACATGGCCAACATGATCATCGATACATCCCTTCCTTTTGTACTCCTCTCCCTGCCTATTCTTCTCCTTAGCACTATATAAACAGATGAAAGGTGACCATCTTCAACACAGAGAAAACTCCATCGATGCTGAGGGAGAGGAAGGTTGGACATGGCCAACATGGGTTTCAGGAAAGGGGGTTCTGATCAAGGTAGGATTGAAGCTTTGCAGCCTGATCTTGAGGATACCATGAAGGGAGGCGATATTGAGGAGCAGATCGTGGCGGAAGAAGTTGAGGCGGAAGAAGTTGAGGATACCATGGAGGGAGGCGGTATTGAGGAGCATATCATGGCGTAAGAAGTTGGGGTGGAGGCCGTTGGGAAAGTGGAGGAAGAGGCCCTGTGGTGGTGGAGGAAGAAGCTGAGGTGGACGCCAATGAGGTTCTTGAGCTTCACCTTCAACACATTTTTGTTGATTTCGATCGTAACCTTGCACGCTTCGACGAGTAAGCCTATGTACCTTCATATCTAGACAAATGAATTAGTCTTTAATGTCATTATTAGACCATACTTGCAATTTATTGGTCTCATATGCATGTAACAACCTTAAAAATGCAGCTAATTAATTACTCGCTCAAATAATTACATGCATCACACACGAACCATCACACACCACTCTCTCCCATGCACGCAAAAATAGTCATGTCGGTCTAAGATTGTCACAACTAGTTGAATGCCCGTGTGTTGCTACGGGCGATATTGATTGTCGTACTATTTCACAAATATGTGCAGATTTCACCTCACAACATCTTTACCCTCACATTGCTTAGCCCCCACCCCCGTGACCTTCCAAGAAGAGAATATGATATAGTATATCCTGTACACATGCCCCCCCCCCCCCCCCCCCCCCAAGATAGAACATCAAAAGAAATGTATGAAAATAATTAACCATTCAACATATATAAACTTTCAAAGTACACACAAAGTCACCGATGCATTGAATTCCATTTACATCAACCATCTACAAAGTATACAAGACGCATTGAATAAGCCCTTGTATATCGAGTCATCATTGATATTCACAAATGTTGGTGGCCTTAGACACATACGTGCAAAAAAATGCTTGAGTTTATAGTATATACACAGCTTAAGATACATAATCTTCGGAAGACTGCCTTCAACCGCATTAAACCGAATGCAACATCTCTCTAATTTTTGGTATCCAACTTTGAATCAATTGCTGTATACAAATAAGCATTTTGAAATAAGGAATCATACTGAATAATATGCACATGCAATTTGCTTCCCCTTCCACCAAAAAACATGTTTTGTAAGCTCTCCAAGTATCTTGGCAAGCAAGAGGAACCGCAAACTTCATGTACTACTACTTTGCTTAGTTCCCACGATCGCTCTATTGTCGATTTGATGATCTCTCCTATTTGCAGCTCGTCAATGGAGTGCCAACTCGATGATTCCACATTGCATACTCTTGAAGAGTATTCCATCGGCGACGAAGAGGAGGACTCCCCAAGTGAGTCGCCTCGTGCGACAAGTGTGGTCGTCTCCGAGAGGCCCACCACTACGTCCCTCTTCGATGCCGCCTCTGACATGAACCCCTTCATCAACGGAGCTTGCTTCATGGCTAAGGCCAGCAAGGTATCTCCCTCCACTAAGGCCACTAGCATGGATGATTTCCTGGCTAACATGCAGGGGGAGACCAAGCGCCATGTTGAGTCACTCTTGGCTCAACTTGGTGAAGCACAAAGTCTCATTGAAATCAAGGAGGGCCTTGAGAGGGATGCAGCAGATGAAATTGCCTCCCTTTCTCAAGCTCTCCTTGAAGAACAAAACTTGAGGGTGAATGTTGAGGATACTATGGATGCTCTTTTAGAGTCTCATAATTTGAACATTGCCTCTCTCATTAAGGAACGTGACCATGCTCGCGCATTGGTTAAAGTGCTTAAAATTGAGAAGGCTGAATTTGATGTTGGTCATGCTAGGTTACTTCAGGATCTAGAGAACCTTGACAAGGCTCACAAGGCCTTGAAGAGTGAACTCTCTAGTTCCTCTAAGTCCCTTGACCAACCTCAAGGTCAGCCCTCTACCCAACTCAACAAGGATAAATCTGTTGTTATTTTGACTAACCCTTGTTGTAAGCATGGTGATGTTCTTGAGGAGAACATCAAGCTAAAAGCAGAGTTGGAGAAATGCCTTGCAACTCAAAAGGCAACCAATGGTAAGGAGGGCTTGGAAGTCCATTCAAGCCCAAGAAGAGAAATAACAGGAGAAAGAAGAAGTGCATGGACAATGTGTAGAAAGTGGCCGGAACTTCTGGTGAAGGACGTGGTGGTACTTCCGGCCGTGCCGGAGTCTCCGCCCCAAAAGGCGGAGTCTCCGCTCCGAAGGCCGGAGTCTCCACTCCAAGAGCCGGAGTTTCCGGACCTACCTCAAAAGGCTATGCAGGGGCTGACATGGGTACGCCTAATGGGTTTATATTTGTATCCCTGTTTTGTATTTACAGGATTAATATATGGTCGAAGATATTGGACCCGAAGAATACGAGCCAATGGACCCGAAGATCCCGAGAGGCCCAAGATAAATATTAGGCAATGTAATCTATTGTAAGGAAAGGCCCGATAATGTCGGCCCAGAATGTATGCTTGTAACAGAAGAAAACTCGACTTCGCCTCCTATATAAGGGCGAAGTCGAGGCTGAGAAAGGGATCGAATCATTGAGCAAAACCCTAATCTCTTATTTTCGTCTAGTTAGGTGCCTTCGTTCACCTGACCACCTTCGAGTTCTACCTGCCCTCTCTTCCACGAAACCCTAAGTCTACAATCTGTAGGCATTGACGAGTTAATCCCCCGTCAATTGGCGCCGTCTGTGGGAATAGAGCCAGCAGGAACGTGATCTCGATGGCATCCACTTCATCATCATCGACATCTTCGGCTTCGAGCAATTCGACGGGTGGAGGTAAACAGATCCAATCTGGTTTTGTTGATTTTCAACCTTACCCCTCTGTTTGTCTGCACCTCTGGGCCGACCAGAAAGAAGAGATGGATCTGACGTTCGGAGGCCATCGCTTCCTCTTCGGAGCCGAAGGAGCGTACCGCTTTTCGGCCCCAGATTTTTTGGGTCCATCAGCGAAGGACCTCGAGTCGCCGAAATCATCTGCACCTCTCACCGATTCGACCGGTGAGAGAAGTCCCCCGTTAAACTACATCAAGCCCGTCGAAAGCGGGGGGCTCGTTGAGCTCTTCGACAAGATCGCCTTCGGATCCAACCACGGCTCCATCGACAGCATCAACCTCACACCAAGCAAGGAGATCTTCGCCGATCCTAGTGACGGTGTCACCGACCCTTCGCAAAGTGTCTGGCTCCCGAGCCTGACACCGAATAAAAATAATGAGATCGCATCCGATCCCGAACTCGAGGATTGTGCTGATTCCGCACGCCATCAGATGTGCGTGATCATCGCGCAGAACGGTGAAAACAATGAGCAAGCCGAAGAATCTGAGGCCTTCGACTCGCAGGGCAACCCCTACGTCGATCCCGCAGATCTTACCAGAGGAACAGGAAACAAATATCCTGCGGTGGAAGGAGGCCCTCCCCAAGAAAAAGTAAAAATATCTCAAGCAGCTTGGGATAGAGCAAAACAAGCCATGGATGGCACAGTTCCTATGACACCTCAAGCCAATGCTGAAGAACTCATGGCATATCAGTACAGCCTGAGCAGGGTCAGACGTGAAATCACTAAGGCAACGGCGCTGCTCGACGCCAGAAAAGCTGTAGCCGATGAATCTAGCAGGCGCCGAGCCGAGCTAAGCAACCTGTCAAGCAATTCAGGGGCAAACAACAGAGGACGGCACGGAAGAACGGCGTCCCGAATGAATAATATCCCCGAAAACAATCGAGGGGAACACCTGGTACGAGACCTAGATTTGACCTTCATGTCAGTCGATTCTAGAGGACACATCACGCCAAAAACGCCGGAGGCAGCGTATATGGCAGCTCACACGTACATGATGGCGACAAAACCACAGAATAATGACACACGAGCAGCCCTTTACAATACCGCAATGGCGGGTATCGGCATCATGGGGGCTGCAATAGCTGGCATAGAACCCGAAAGAACTCCGCGCCGTCACAATAGTCCTCGGCAAGGAGAGGGAGCAAGGCGAAGATCTGGATCGCCAAGAGCAGTACAAAACAATACGCGTACAGGGAACACAAGAAACAATATCACACAATCACGTGTGAAGAGGTCTCGTGAAGAGCGCGACACTCGAGAATATAATGACGAGGATATGTGCGGAGTCAATTGCTTTACCCGCAGGGTTCGCAAAACTCGAGTGCCCTCAAATTTCAAGTTGCCTGATAACTTTAAAAAATTCGATGGCCCCTCCAGGATCCAGAGGACTGGTTAGTCGATTATCTAGAAACAGTGAAACTCCTCGGGGGCAATAGAGCAACCGCCATGCAAAGCATACAGATCCATCTCAGTGGAGTCGCAAGATCCTGGCTGAAGAAGCTACCAGAAGGGTCGATAGATAACTGGGAAGCTTTCGAAAGGGTTTTCATCTAGAACTTCAAAGCCACGTGCAAGCGACCAGCATCAATCGAAGAACTGCGCACATGTGTGCATAAATCAGGCGAGTCTATGCGATCATACATCCAGCGCTTGAGCATCATCAAGAACTCATCAGAACACGTATCCGATGAAAGGGCGATCGACGCTTTCACCAACGGACTCCGCAGAAGAGACTTAGTCGAAAAACTGGGCCGGCGAACCCAAGAACAATTGCTGAGCTGATGGATATCGCTACCAAGTGGGCTAATGGGGAGGATGCTGTCCTAACCAAACGGCCACGATCACCCGAGGAAGATCGTCAACGAAATAATAATCCGCGCGGTCGACGTTACCGAACTTTTTATGAATACGACGGTCCCGGCCAAGTTGCGGCTGGCTTCCACCGTAATAATAATGGTCGAGATGACTACCGGGGTGATGGGTACCGAAGCAATAATAGAGACGCGCCTGGTTCTAGCAAGTCGAAAAATCGGCCTAGACCTCCGCGAGAATTCAATATGTCGCCAGATGAGTTGCTGAACGGCCCATGCCAAATGCACTACTACATAGATTCAGAGGGAAGGAGGCAGTCTAACCACCTCCTCAAGGATTGCAGAACCTGGAGATATCTACAGAGAGCCACAAGCGCTACTCAAGTAGAAGCAGTGAACCGAGGATTCGTAAACGGTCCCCGAAGTGAAGTGCATCTACCACCACCACCACCGCTACCCGCGAGCACAAATGGCAACCAGCAGAACGTTCTGAAAATCACGGGTCCTAGCAACCCTAATGGCGGTTACACCCAGTCAAAAGGAGCATTGCAGATGATCCAGAAGGCGAGACCAACAAATAGGGCACACAAGTTAATAACAAGGCAAGTCAATATGGCAGTACTGGCACCACCCCCGATAGTTGAGTACCTGAATTGGTCGGATCAGCCCATAGGGTTCGACAGAGGAGACCACCCGCCACAAGTATCGAGGCCAGGCCACGCCGCCCTGGTCATCCCAGCATAGTTTGCAGGGTACGATATCCCTCGGGTCTTCGTAGATGGAGGAAGCAGCATCAACCTCATTTTCGCTAACACACTGACGAAAATGCATATCTCTTTGAGCAACCTCGCCCCGACAGATACGCGGTTCCACGGAATCACGCCGGAAAAGCCAAACTACCCTTTGGGAAAGATCGCACTCGACGTTCAGTTCGGGTCAGCAGAAAACTTCAGAAAAGAAAAACTCGAGTTCGAAGTGATGGACTAGCCATCGCAATACCATGCCATTTTGGGAAGACCCTGTATGCAAGATTCATGGCGGTGCCCCATTACACGTATCTGCTATGGAGGATACCAGGACCCAAGGGCCCGATAACAGTCAGCGGAAACTTCACGCTGTCGGATAAATGCGACAGAGACTTCAACAAAATCTCCGAGTCATTCGAGATGCAAGCTGAATTTGAGGCAGCTAAGCTCACAACAAACCACGACGTACTGCCAGAGGGAGGAAGATCCTTGCATGAGCAAGCTTTTGACACTTCCAAGACTCGAAGGAAGTGCAGGTCCATCCTACGGACTCGAAGAAAACGACCTTCATCGTAGCTAATCTGGGCAGCGCATAGGAAGGCGCGCTCGTCGAGTTCCTCCGTGAGAGCTGGGAAATCTTCGCATGGTGTCCAGCAGATATGCCAGGAGTACCCAGGGTACTTGTCCGGCATGCACTTAATCTAGACCCTAGAGCTAGATCAATTCGACAACCTCTACGACGTTTCTCCGAGCCAAACCACAAGGCTATGCTCTCAGAGATCCATCATCTACAAGAAGTTGGCTTCATCAAAGAAATAAAAGAAGCAACATGGGTGGCCAATCCAGTCTTGGTCCCAAAAAAACACACAGAAATCCTTCGCATGTGCGTCGATTTCACGTGCCTTAATAAACATTGCCCAAAGGATCACTTTCCCTTGCCTCGAATCGACCAAATCATCGACTCGACGGCAGGATGTGAACGTCTTTCCTTCTTGGACGCATACCCTAGCTATAATCAAATCAGGCTCAAAGTGGAGGATGAAGTAAAAACGGCGTTCATCACACCATACGGAGTTTTCTGCTACCAGACGATGCCGTTCGGATTGAAGAACGCGGGTGCTACGTACCAGCGCATGATGCAGAAGTGTCTAGCCACACAAATAGGCAAAAACGTCCAAGTGTACATTGATGATGTGGTGATCACCACGAAACGCGAGTCGTCACTACTCGACGATCTACGAGAAACCTTCGACAACCTCAACAGGTTCCGCATTAAACTTAACCCGACAAAATGCTCCTTTGGTGTTCCTGCAGGACAACTCCTTGGATACTTGGTGTCAGCAAGAGGCATAGAAGCAAACCCCGAAAAAATTGAAGCCATCCTGACGATGAAAAAACCAACAAAACTAAAAGAAGTCCAGCAACTCGTGGGTCGGGTAGCGGCTCTGAGCCGATTCGTCGCCAGGCTAGGAGAAAAAGCTTTACCATTCTATGCTTTAATGACGAAAGGGGAAAACTTCGAGTGGAACAAAGAAGCTGATAAAGCCTTCGAGCATATGAAGCGCACAATATCGACGCCTCCAATCTTGGTGGCGCCCCGAGAAAAAGAACCTCTACTGCTATACATCGCAGCCACACCACGGGTGGTCAGCACGGTCCTGGTCGTAGAACGAGAAGAAGAAGGAAAGATTCACGGTGTGCAACGACCCGTGTATTTTCTCAGTGAAGTACTCTCCCGTTCCAAGCAGCACTACCCGCATTATCAGAAGCTAGCATATGGAGTTTTCATGTCAGCCAGAAAGCTGCGGCACTACTTTTTGGCTCACCCGATCGTAGTAGTCAACGAGGCTCCCCTCTCAAATATATTGAATAATCCTGAAGCTACAGGACGTGTCTCCCTTTGGGGCATAGAGCTTTCCCCTCGGGACATCACGTATGAAAAAAAGAAAAGCGATCAAGTCGCAGATCTTGCCAGAATTCGTAGCAAAATGGATGGAGATGCAAACCACGGGACCCCCAGATTTGTCGAGTACATGGATGGTGCACTTTGATGGGTCCAAGAGAACAGAAGGAGCGGGAGCTGGAGTAATACTCACATCTCCCCAAGGCGATAAAATGAAGTAGTCCTGAGAATGACCTTCCTCAACGCCTCCAATAACGAAGCTGAATGTGAAGCTTTACTGCATGGCATGAGAATGGCCAAAGCCTGCGGGGCTACACGCCTCAGAATATTTGGCGACTCGCCGGTCGTCGCGCAACAAGCAATGAATAAGTGCGACACCGTAAATGACAGCATGATAGCATACTGCGATGCATCCGGCTCACTCTGCTCAACAACCGGCACAGGTTGCTCCGGCCTTGGTCTTGCTCTCATGCCCCTGGTCATTACCGGCATGCACTGCGAAGTCCCCGGGTCTGACTGAGGAGTCCCCGGGTTTGCTGAGATGCTGTCAACCCAATTGGAGATGGCCATAATAACATCAGCTGAGAGCTGCTGCTGTGATATCCCGGGCATCCCGGTATGTCATAGACCATCATGGCCTGCGAAGTCCCTGGGTCCGACACAGCACTCCCCGGGTCCGGCATAGCAGTCCCCGGGTCTGCTTGGACAGCTTTGCCCTTTCCCTTGTCGACATCCATCGGTGTCGCTCCCGATGTCGGGTCTGCCGTATAAAGATCGACTCGGAGTTTGGGTCTGGCTTTATGGATGGCTTCCTCAAATGCTCGAGGGATACCTCGGGTGGGATGCTTTTGCGGTATGATCCGAGCTTGGACAGCATGTCGGCGACCTCATTGTCGTCCTGACGGATGTGAAGGAACTCACAACCATCAAAGTATCCGCTGATTTGCTGCACCAGGAACCGATACGATGCCATGTTTGCATCTCTGGCATCCCAATTGCCCGACACTTGCTGGACAACCAGGTCCGAATCTCCGAAACACTGGATCCGGCGTATGCCGATTTCCTTGGCTACTCTCAGCCCGTGGACTAGTGCCTCATATTCAGCGACATTGTTTGTTGCCGTGAAATGGATCTGTAGTACGTAGCTGAGCTTGTCGTTCTTGGGCGAGGTTAGCACCACTCCGGCACCACAGCCGCCCATGTTTTTGGAGCCATCGAAGTGCATCTTCCAATAGTTTGAGTCAGGCGGTGGTGGCTCGTACTCTGTCTCGGCCCAGTCGACAAAGAAATCTGCCAACACTTGCGACTTGATTGCATCTCTCTTCTCATATGTCGGAGTGTATGGCGCCAGCTCAATTGCCCACTTGGCAATTCTGCCGCTGGCGTCCTTGTTGCCCATGATTTCCGAGATAGGTGCCTTTGCCACCACTCTCATGTCGTGCTCCTGGAAATAGTGCTTGAGCTTCTTGGCCGCCAGGTACACCCCATACGTCATCTTCTGGAAATGGGGGTAGTTCTGCTTCGATGTCGACAGCACCTCACTGAGATAGTATACCGGTCGCTGGACAAGCGTGCCGTTTTCTTCTCGCTCCACTACCACAACTACGCTGACGACTCTGTTAGTCACAGTGATATAGAGCAGCATCGGCTCTCTCTCCAAAGGAGATGCTAGGATTGGTGCTGTGGAGAGCATTTTCTTCAGCTCATAGAATGCCGCGTCCGCTTGCGGGGTCCAGATAAACTTGTCCGTTTTCTTCATGAGCTGGTATAAGGGCAAAGCCTTTTCGCCCAACCGGCTCACAAACCGGCTTAGAGAAGCCAGGCATCCTGTGAACTTCTGGACGTCCTTGAGGCATCTTGGCACCGGCATTCTTTCTATGGCGCTGATTTTTGCGGGATTGGCTTCTATGCCGCGGCTCGACACAAGGAAACCGAGCAGCTTACCCGCCGGCACACCGAAAGTGCACTTTGTCGGGTTAAGTTTCATCCGGTATACCCGGAGGTTGTCGAATGTTTCTTTTATGTCATCCAATAGAGTGTCATGCACTTTGGTTTTATGACTATGTCATCCACATACACCTGCACGTTCTTGCCTATCTGGCTGTGCAGGCATTTTTGCATGCAACGTTGGTATGTCGCACCGGCATTTTTTAACCCAAAGGGCATGGTGACATAGCAATAAGCCCCGAACGGGGTAATGAACGAAGTCTTTATTTGATCATCGGGGTTCAGTGGGATCTGGTGGAAACCAGAATACGCATCTAGGAAAGACAACAGTTCACAACCAGCAGTGGAGTCGATCACTTGATCTATCCGAGGCAGTGGGAAGGGATCCTTCGGGCACTCCTTGTTCAGTGGTGTGTAATCGATACACATGCGCCACACTTTGACCGCGAGCGGGTCTTCTTTCTTCTTTTCGACTAGCACTGGATTTGCCAGCCAATCGGGATGAAGGACTTCCTTGATGAAGCCGGACGTCAGCAGCCGGAATATCTCATCCCAGATGGTCTTCCTTTTCTCATCCGAGAAACGCCTCAGGGGTTGCTTCACCGGCTTCGCCCCATGCCGGACATGAAGTGAATGCTCACACAGTTCCTTCGGCACACCTAAGAGGTCCTTATGCGACCAAGCAAAGATGTCCAAATTCTCACGGAGGAACTGGATGAGCGCGCTTTCCTATTTATCGGAAAGTCCGGCACCGATGGTGACGGTGCGCTCCGGGTGTGCCGGGTCGATCTGGACCTGCTTGGTCTCTTGTGTCGGTTTGAATGTCGGCGAGGCCTGGAATCCTCCTGTGACCGGCATACCAAGGACTGCCTTTTGTGCCAAGGACACGGCAAACTGCATCTTCTTTGTTTCTTCCGCGATCACCATCGACTCGGCGAGGGCTGATCCGGCTGAGGCGCACTGCATGGACACTCTGTAGTCCCCTGCGACAGTGATTGTGCCGTTTGGTCCCGTCATCTTCATCTTCAGGTACCCGACATGGGTGGAGGCCATGAACTGGGCCAATGCCGGTCTGCCGAACAAGGCATGGTACGGGCTGGGGAGGTCCACTACCTCGAACTCGAGTGACTCGGTTCTGCAGTTCTTCCTTGTGCCAAACATGGCATCAAGGCATATCTTGCCCATTGGAGCGCACGAGACTCCTGGCACAATGCCATGGAATGTGGTGCGGCTGGGCTGCAGCATATTTGGCGTTATGCCCATCTTCAGTGCACTGTTCCAGTACAAGATGTTGATGCTGCTGCCGTTGTCGATCAGCACCTTGGTGAACTTGATGTTCAGTCCTGGCCCGTACAATGTCGGGTCCACTACCAGGGCATATCCTTCTGGGTTGGGCATGACCTTAGGATGGTCCTTCTGGCTCCAGTCATGCGGCTGCTCCGAGCCGCACATGAACCGCTGGACAGCCGGCATAGTGGCATTCACCTCCATGTAGCGGCGCCGCTAGCTCTGCTTGTCATCCGACTCGGTCGTGAAGACTAAGTGCACGGCATCAGGTGGCTTGTAGAGGTTTCCTCCGGTATAGCCTACGTTGGGGTTGTGTGGTCCCTCTCCGACATGCATGGCCTCTCCTGTCTGACCACCTTGGTCTGCGGCATACTGTGTCGCTTGATGTTGCTGCATCGACACTGGGGGGTTTCCGACGTATATCCCCTGAGCCGGCATCTGCTGGTTGCCGACATATTGGCCTTGCGCGTGCTGATGCACCGACATAGCTTGCGCGTTCGCCGAAGTCAATGGCGGAGGAGGTGGTAGCGGCATCTGCGCGCCCCCTTCCCTCATGATGCGCTGGTACTAGCTGCAGCTGCGCGTGGTGTGATTCGCTGGCTTTCTGGGATCATGCGTGTGAAAGGAGCATGGCCCATCGATCATGGTGTCGAAGGTGAACTTGTTTCGGTCCTGCCACTGCTTTTTGTCTGCCCAGGGCTTTTTTCCGGCTCCACCGCCATTCTTTTTCCAGGGCTTCCTCTGCGCCCAGGGCTGCTCGTCATGCTTCCGACGTTGAGCATTTCCGGCATCAGGCTGGTCCGGCTCAACAGCCGCAACCTGGTCGACCTGATTGTACCGGTATGCCGGTCTGTCATGATTCCTCTTGTGCCGGAAATCTTGGCGTCCTTGCCCTCCAGAGGGTCCGGCATCGTCATTCCCGACATATGGTGTCGGTGCTTCATGTGCCGCAGGCTGTGTCGGGTCACTGAGAGCATAGCTATCAGCGATCCGGATCGTTTCAGCCAGAGTCTTTGGCCTGTCCCTCCGCAGCTTTTGCCAGAGCATGGAGCCACGCCTGCACCCACTGGCAAACCAGCCTACGGCTTGGGAATCCTCCACCCCTTCACATGAGTTCCGGGTTTGAGTCCACCGAGTCAACCACGCTCGGTCGGTCTCGTTCAGCCTTTGCTTGCAATCGGCAAGCAGCTGGGAAGGGTTTGGCCTCTTGTAGGTGCTGGTGAAGTTTGCTTTGAAAGCTTCTTCAAAGTCTGCCTAGCATCTGATGCTTCCGGGCGCCAAGTTGTTCAGCCAGATTCGGGTTGTGCCCTCCAGCATCTGGGGGACGTACCGGGCTGCCCAGTTCCGGTCTCCTCCGGCAACAAAAAGACAGCCGTGAGGTAGTCGTTGATCCAGTCTTCCGGCTTGGTGGTGCCGTCGTATCTTCTGGTCTCCCGGGGTAGTTGGAAACCCCGGATCGTCTCTTGGTTCATGATCCGTGGTCCGAAGCATGCCGGGCCTGGTGGGCCTTGTCGGTCCAGCTCATCTTGGTCATAGAGCCGGTCGAGGTAGTTGCGCGCGTCCTCCGGCGCAAGTTCGCGCGGACCCAACCTTTCCTCCAAAGGACCGGCACGCGCCAGCGCGTTATACCGGTTATACCCGACATTGTGAGTGTCGGCGCGATCGTCATCATAGTCATCCCGACGCTGATGTCGGTTGACTGGTCCTGCATCTCGGTCTGGCCGAGGTGGGCGGGGCGCTAGAGCCGGCGTGGATGTACATCATCCCTTGATCTCCCTTGGTCGGAGCCTTCGCCGCGACCGTCATTGCGCCGGCCGGCATCCGCCCGGCCGGCATTGGCGCGTCCGGCACCACGGCTGCCAGAGCTGTGGCTCCCGGCATCCGTGCGTCCGGCATTCGCGAGTGCCGGATCGTAGATCTGGAGCTGCCGGTTCCTTCCGCCGGAACTTCGACTGAGCTCACGGGTATGCCGGCTGTGCGGTGATGATGCCGCAGCCTCCGACTTTCCGCCAGCCGAGTGAACAAGCTGGGAAGCCCCTGCAACATTGGTTTTCTTCGCCATTTTCTGGTTCTGGCGGTTAGCAGTTGCTAGCAGTTCAGTAACCCGGGCTTGCTGCTTAAGCAGCGCGTCACCGGTCAAATTAGGCAGTTCTTCTGCCGCAGCGAGTGCTGCTCTCATGTTCTTAGCAGGAGTATCATACTTTGGAGCTAGAGTAGAAGTATAGCTACCCGACATGCTAGTTTCTCTACTAGATGACTCAGCTACTCTAGCAAGATCCCTACTCAAGTTCTTTCCCTTAAGCTTAGCAGCTACAGGTGGCCTAGGTGGAACTCTAGGTGCTCCCGGGACTACCGGCTCAAAACCGTGAGCTTTGTTATACTCACGCATACGCATATCCATGTCGAGTTTCACGCGAGATACCTCTTTAGCTTCCTCGAGAAGGCGCTGGGACGCTCCTCCAGCTGAGCCGCCGTCAGCGCAAGATCTGCACCGGGATCCACTGGCAGGGCCAGCTTCTCGATGGTGGCGTGAAGAGGGCTCGGTGTCGGCGCAGCGCGGGAGGTGCTAGCCCGGTTGTGCGGCCGCTCGCACGGGGGCTTGCTGCGACGTGGCGTCTCATCTGGATCCGCCTCTGCACCGTCAGCCGCTGTGCCGGTCTCGCCAGGGGCGAGGCACATGACCTCGCAGCTCGCGGGGCGATCGCTACGCCGGCCGCGAGCAGCAAAGTGCGCAGGAGGATCTGCTGCGATGTGGACGACGTCGGGAAAGGCGGGGTGGCGAGTCGTAGCGACGTAGACCTCGAAATCGCCGAAGACGATGATGCAGCCGTTGAGTGGCAGCGCTCCGCCGCTGTTGCTGACGCAACCGGCGTTGTCGACGAAGAACTGCAGGTTGCCGAAATAGGCCATCTGCCTGGAGACGACCCGCTCACCTGAGGGAAGAAGGTTTCCCGTCCGGATGTGCACTCCAGCCAGCGCCGCTGCTGGCCCCACGGTGGGCGCCAACTGTCGTGGTGGGATCACAGCAGATGCCATGGATAGGCTTGAGTTTGGGGCCAAGAACTACGCTGATGGATCCGGGGAGGGTTTGTGCGTTCACATGCAAGTAAGATCACTCAGATGACACGGGAAGTACCCAGGTTCGAGGCCCTCGTGTGGAGGTAACACCTCTACTCCTGCTTGTCTGTCTCTTATTCTCTTTGAGTTGGATAGCTTGCTACAATGGCGTTCTTGCTACCCAAGCTAGAGGTAGAAGAAGAGCTCAGTTAGGACGTAATGTAGTGTGCCTCACACAGGAGGCCCTGCCCTCCCTTATACAGTGGGAGGGCAGGTTACAATTTAGAAACCCTAATGGGGGGAAAAGACTTCTTGGCCCTTTGTAGTGCGCCTGCGGTGCCAGCCCGACATTACCCGAAATGGGTATCTGTCCGGCATCGTCATCTTCCCTGCCGGCGCCTGCCTCTTTGCCATTCTTAGCTCTCCCGGGCTGCTGTGCCGGTCAGAGCTTTGTCTGTAGCTTCACGGGCCGGCACGTTCCGGCACGCGCCCGGCACGCTCCGACACGCTCTGGCACGCTCCCGGCACGCTCCTGACACGCGCCCTTGCCCGCCACGTCGGATCCGGCATGAGCTGACCGGCACACCTTGCGGGGCCTTATGCCGGTTGGCATCCTCCGTGGCAGTCGATGTCGGTACAGCCTCTTGGGCATGTCGCGGGGTGAACCCCAGCTATCTCCGGCACAGACCCGTCTTATCGGCATAACCTACGCCGGTCTGGGTATGCCGGCTCAGCTATGTCGATTGAGCGTAACCTTAGGCCATGACTTTGGCCTACCGGGGGGTTAGCCCCCCGACAGGTTGTTCTAAAGCAACAACAACATCATCAAAACCTTTTTTCCCAAGCAAGTTTGGGTAGGCTAGATATGAACCCAACAGAAATATAAGGCAACCAAAACAAGGAGGAGGAAAAAAGAGTAAACTAAGGTTCTGGCACATGGATAGCTGATCTCGGTGCAGTCCTATCAAGAGCCAAGACTTTAGGTACATTCCAATCCCTCAAGTCTCTTTCTACTACCTCCGCTTAAGTCAACTTTGGTCGTCCTCTGCCTCTTCTAGTCTCCTCCGTGCTTTTTAGAATTCCAATGTTAACTGGAGCTTCTGGAGGCCTCCGTTGAATATGCCCAAACCACCTTTGTAGGTGTTGGACTAGCTTCTCGTCGCTCGGTCCCACCACTAGCCTCTCGCGAATTACCTCGTTCCTAATCTGGTCCTTTCTTGTATGGCCGCACATCCATCGTAGCATGCGCATCTCCTCGACACTCATTTGTTGGATGTGTTGTCTTTTAGTGGGCCAACATTCTGCCCCATATAGCATCGCCGGTCTAACTGCCGTCCAATAGAACTTACCTTTTAGCTTTTGTGGAACCTTCTTGTCATATAGGATACCAGATGCTTGCCGCCACTTCAGCCACCCTGCCTTGATCCTGTGGCAAACATTCTCATCGATATCACCATTGCTTTGCAACATTGATCCCAAGTATCGGAAGGTGTCCCTCTTAGGTACTAGCTGTCCTTCCAAACTGACATCTCCGTCTTTGCCACCAACACCACTAAAGTCGCATCAAATGTACTCAGTCTTGGTCCTGCTAAGTCTAAACCCCTTTGACTCCAACATCTACCTCCATAGCTCTAACTTCCTATTTACGCCGGCCCTGGTTTCATCTACTAGCACCACATCATCAGCAAAGAGCATACACCAAGGAATATCTCCTTGTATATCCTTGGTCACCTCATCCATCACCAAGGAAAACATGTATGGGCTCAAGGCTGACCCTTGATGTAGTCCTATCGTGTTTGGGAAGGTATCGGTCTCACTATCACCTGCACGAACACTAGTCACAACACGGTCGTACATATCTTTGACGAGGGTAATGTACTTTGTTGGAACTTTGTGTTTCTCTAGCGCCCACCACATGACCGTCCTTGGGTTGTTCTAAAGCAGCAACAACAACAACATCAGAGCCTTTTTTCCCAAGCAAGTTGGGTTGTTCTAAAGACCGAACAAAAAATTAGCAACATCCTTTTTCTGCTCATGTTGTTCTGTATGTATCATTATGCCGGTATTTGTCTTGCTTCTAGTTTGGAGAGGTTACATCACCCATTTAACAATGGCATCATTTTTCATTCCATGAATTTTACAATTCTCGGTAGTACTCCCTCCGTTCCGTAAAAGAAGGCGTATAAATTTGGTCAAGAGTCAAACAATTTAAAGTTCGAACATAGTTTTAGAAAAATCTACCAACCTCTACAATGTCAAATCAATCTTATTAGATACATTGCTGACTACAATTTCATATTATTTTTATATAGCATTTTAATTGTTAGTAGTTTTTTCATATAAATTTAGTCAAACTTTACGCAGTTTGACTTTTGACCAAATTTATACGCCTTCTTTTAGGGAACGGAGGTAGTATTTGTTTGCAACATCTCGTTTGAAACTTTGAATGCATATTTATATGATTTCATTTTGTCCTTTATGCAGCCGTGGTTACAGCTGTAACAGAGTTGGGTCATGGTAAACCAAAGTTCTATTCTACTCCGGAGGTGATTGCCTTTTGTCGAAAATGGCGCCTCCCAACAAATCATGTCTGGATATTTTCCACAAGGTGGCCATCTGACAACTTTATCTTAAGAAAATTTATATGCCAAACTGTTTGACTGCCTTGCTCGATATAAGTTTCCATTCAAAAGCTGTTTGATATAAGATGCCTGGGCCTTATTATTCTTTCTGGTGATATCTTTGAAGGGAATCTGCCTTTTCTTTTTTCGCTGCCTATGATGCATTGTGTGAAGAGGGGACTGCCACACAGGTTTGCAAAGCCCTTGATGAAATAGCTGATATATCTGTACCAGGTAAGTCTACATTAAATAATAATTGGTGGTCTTACACTTCACAGCTGTTGCAAATAGTTTTCATGTCTCTTATTTGCAGGGTCAAAGGATCATGCAATTGTACAGGGTGAGATACTTGAAGGTCTGGTTGCCCGTACGGTTAGTCGTGAAAGTTCAGTTCAAATGGAAGAAGTCCTGAGAAACTTCTCACAGGCTCCATTAGATGGTGGTAAGCAAGTAAAATGATGTTGCCTTGTTATTTGAGTGCAATAGATGTGCCATAAAGATAGTTTCTGTCTGTTCGCAAACAATCTCCAACAGGTTTTCACCACAATGTTAAGTTTTTGTTCAAATAGAACCCCCTTTTTCACATTCAAAGAAAAATGGCTACTTCTGATTTGTTTGCAAATCTTTACCATATGAAAATGCTAGGCATGTTGCCATCTCCTATTAGACCTTCAAGGGTGGATGGTGCATCGACAAGGGAAGTTCAGTTAGAGCTGTTGATATTTGGAGGTGACCGGCGTGGGTCGAGACGCGGCTTGGGTACTCAGTTTAGGGCAGGCCCTTTTGTGTTGTAGTAGTAATGTCTGTCTTCGGACTAGCCCTGGTGTGGAGTTTGTGCTTGTTGTTCTCAGCGAGTAGTAGTTGTCTTGCACTTGTTTTCTGCCTTCTATGAAAATATGGTACGCCTTGGCGTACTCTCAAAAAAAAAAGTTCTAGGCTCGTTAGGCTGCTCTTGACCATACGGGCTATTCTCCATATTCAATTGTATTTTGCTTAATATGGTAGAGCAAGGGACACAATAAAAAGTAAGAAAGGACGAGAATCAAAATACTGGAATAAAATGCAATTATTCTTATTTGGGAACTTCACCTTTTGAAATGGTTATCTATGCTTTTGTCCTTGTAAATATTTTATGATGCATCTGAACATGTTGTATGAAATAATTCTTAGTGCAGTCGAGTTGTGAAGTGGTAAATACATTACGTTTTATTGTTTACACAGTTACTTTCCTATGCAGTTGACTGTGATTTAGGGCCAAGTTTACGTGAAATATGCGCCCCTGATAGGTTAGATGAAATGCAGGTATTGTCTAAAGTTGTCAACTAGTATTCACCCTTTTTATGTTTTTTCTTAGTTTCGATTTGGTTCGATCTTGCAGTAACTTCTTATTACTTTTACATGAACAGCAAATTAAAGCAATTCTTGAAAATGTTGGATCTCCAATGTATCCAGACCATTTTGATTGGTCTGGAAATGGTGGTCTTGATGCTCAGTCTCGAAAAGCTGGTCAATCTGTCGTTGCTGAGTTTTTGCAAGCACGTCCTACAGACTATGCAACTAAGAAATTACAGGTTAGTAATTTTTATTTTGTTCTTGTCTAACATTAAGACTTCTTACAATCGCAGTAAATAATATGCATACTTCCATTGTGAATGTTGATAGCTGCAAATATCAATGATCCATTAACTAGTAGTACATGATAATTTATTTTGTCTGCCCTGTTACAGGAGACTATTTGTTTGATGAAGCAGACTGAGCCGAGTAGTTTTCCTGTAGAGTTTAAATGTTACGGGAATTACCGAAAAGTTGACTCTCTTTCAAATGATAAGTATTACAAGATGGTTATCCATGTGCATAATGATTCCGTTTTTACACGTTATCGGCAAGAGATGAAGTAAGATTGTGAAGTCTGTGACGCGTACCTCATTATTGTTTGCCTTTGGGATTTATTATTTGTCATTAGATTTAACCAGTCATGTATTTATTTTTAGGAAAAATCAAGGGTTATGGCCGTTGTATAGGGGTAAGATGGACCATGTGACTTAAAATTCTTCTCAATATTGTAACTCAGTGTCATTGACTGACCTGATGTTTCATGGTTAGGTTTCTTCATTGATGTAAACCTGTTCAAGGTGAACAATATGAAGGCCGCTGAACTATCCAAAGACAGTAACATTTTATTGAACAGTATTGAAGGTTCCTTAGGTTCAAGTTCGTCAGCTAAGGATGGTCTGACTGATGAGGATTCAAATTTAATGGTCAAACTAAAATTCCTGCCTTATAAGGTACGTCATTATATTTGTTTTCAGCTTATAGGGCTTAGGTGCTCGTTGATCACTTCTTGATGTATGAATACGATGCTATTTACTTTGGATTGCTCGCTTTCATTTTGACATTTTAACATATAATGCTTACAAGCTTGGCATACCTGCGTGGACTTCTTTCCTTTAGAAGCTTATTTATTCTTGCATGGTGGAAAGGAATGCAACCATTGGATTTGTATTTGTATCTTCTAACAATTCATCTACATCGCTACCTGACAGATAAGGACATTCTTAATTCGGAATAGCCTCTCCACCATTTTCAAAGATAAGGGATCTGCTTATAGTGATTATTACGTAGGGTATGTCATGTATCAAATCTCAAATCTTTGTTCTTCACCTTTTTACAGCTCTTTCAGAAGTTGGCTGAAATAGATGAGCATGTTGGCACAAGAGTATCTTTACTTAATTTACGCAGTTGCTAGTTTTGATTTAGTTTCGTGTCGTGCTGTCCATAATTTCTATAACGCTAGAAAAAACAGTGCTAATGCATCCTCTAGACATCTATTTAGTTGATATGCATATTAGTAGGAAATGTTGATACCTGTAAAGTGAGGCCGTTCCCATGTTGGATACCCCTTCAGTGATATTCAAGAATTCTTCTTCATGACATGATGATTTGATTCTTCAAAATTTCAGCCATGTGAATCTTTTGTAGCTGAGTTGTCGATTGTGACTACTATAAAGTTTAAACTGCGGTTAGTGTTGTTGTATTGAATGCAAACAGTGCTGCCTTTGATATAAATGGTCCTGAATGTTTTAATAGGCAAATGAAGAGTTGGGGAACATCAGAAAGTAAACTAAAAGAGCTTTGCATACTGTTGAATGAATGGTATATTGCTACTTTCTCTTTATAGTAGGTTTTTTTAGGGTTGTACCAGTCATTATATATTTCTTTTAATTTAATTGATTTGCAAAAACAGGGCTACCTACATTAGAGGGAAGTATGACAATGAGTCACTCTCGTCCTCAATTTATAGTACTGTGGAAAATTTACAAAGAAAATATCTTAGTGAGGCAGAGCCTTTCCTTGAACAATATGCTAAGAGCAGCCCTGCAAACCTGACTTTGATAAGAGCTGCTGGCGACATGGTTCAAACAGAAAATTTCTTGGCCATACTTGATGCACAGAGAGATGAAGAGGATGATTTTCAGCCAGAGCGTGGTGCAACACCTTCTAGTCCTACAGCGTCCCTCAATGTTGTTTCGAAAACCGAGGGCCTCATTGTCTTCTTTCCTGGTAAATTCTATTTTTCTTGGAACACATTCACTCTTCAGATTGAGTTGATTTTAATCATTAGAATAACTGATACACATAAATATTTATTACTCTCAATATTAAAAAGCCCGATGAATCATTTACCGCCATTGTCTAGCAGTATTGCAACTGTCCATAAGACCTAACTGATATACTATTTTCTTGGTGTTTGTGTGTGTGTGTATGTGTAGATATATCATTATACCCATAGATTTTTTTTTGACCGGGGTTATATTATACCCATAGATGAATTAAACAATGGTCACATAGGCCCTACTTGCAAGTTCTGGGTTCATGTTCAACAATCTATTATACGCATAGATTGTTAAACATGAACCCAGAACTTGCAAGTAGGGCCTATGTGACCATTGTTTATTTCATCTATCCTAAGCCTCAAACAAGCCAGGTCTGGTGGGAACAAATCTCTGAAAATAATAGAAGATAACTTGTCTAAAAACTGCTTGGTTGGCATCGAACCTGACCTTCAGCCAGAAACCAAGGTGCCATACCAGCTGGACCACATATGGCTAAATTAGACCATTGTTTTCAGGTAACTTTATGCTTAACTAACTATATGCCCTAAATTTGTTGGTTCTGGTTTGTTCTTATCCCGTGTGAGCATTCATTAGTGGACCTATTTGGTGTAGCTTGGGCTTCTCTCCATCCTCAAACATTAGATTATAGCTCATAAATCTGATAAACTAGTTAAGTAAGCCATAAAGTCGTCCATGGACTTGGGCTGCTTGGCTTAAACTTATAAAACAAGTGAGCATATGCTTATATCAGACCAACCCGGTTCTAAGATCATGATCGATATACCACAATTATCTTGCTTGTAAGTATTGTACAGATCTTCCCTCCCAAGTTTTTTTTTCTAATTTTTATTATGTTGTATTTGTCCTCATCATTTTTTTTTCAATCATGCATGTTTATTTTTTGTCAGAAATGGAGTTTATATTCTTTGATGGTTTCAATTTCGAAACTTGAAATATTCACATTTTAAGATTTTGAACATGAATAATGAAATATTTGGAATACACTAAATATCAAAATAGAATTTGTTTGGAATGCCATGATAGACATAGCCTTAATTATTACTACTAGTTATTGTGGTTTTCAGAATTTGGTACTCCATGGGACCCATGCTTTCATACATCCAACCATTGTCAATGCTTACCAGTTGACACATGCAACCTGTACTGCACCATCTGACACCACTTAGTAGTTTGGTTTGCATTAGGACTTATTTCGGTGACTAATTAGGGTTAACTAATTTTGACAATGTTTATGGTTCCTACAATATTAAGATATTGTAATTTATATCTCAACCTTTCAGCTAATTGATTTCATGGATTGAGCACTCCAAAAGTTTCACAATAACGGAACTTTTCCGATTATTGAAATCTTTCATAATTTTGAAGGCAAAGAACTGCTTTTGAATATGGAAATATGCACATAGTTACTTTAATAATTTTGGTAATTGAAATTATATGTTGCTAACGAGTTCTAATTCAACATTGATAATTACAAAAATTTATGGACTAAGCAACCCAAAAGACAAGCACTGTGGTTATAAATACGAACTCTGGAATTTATGATTCTCAGTTTGTACTTCGCCATAGCTTCTTTATAATCTCAATTTAATTTTAAAAACGTGATTGCACCGACATTTTGGGATTTCAAACATGAAATTATGATATACCAAATAGATCTGAATTATAAAATATTAGCAATGCGCTAATCAGTATTCAAAAGCACATGCTTAAGTTGTGGTAATCGCTATAGCTGAGATATGTACCTATATACTAGAATATCATGGGTCCCAGGTATGTGGTAAGTGAATCGATTAATATGATTGCGGACAGGTCACAAAAGTCCTGGCAAATGAACTCTTAGGAGTAAATTTTGCATGTAAGACAAGGCAGTCAATACCAAATTATCTGCACTGTTGCCTATGATCTGACGCTTTGAGGCCCCAACGAAGTTGTATTTCCAATCATATTTAATATGCAATGCATCTGTACTGCAAACACCCTACTTTAACTAAAGATCGCGAAGTGGTTCCAAACGTCCGCGTTCGCATAAATATGTCTATTACAAGCTTAAACTATGCTAAATCTTGTGAAACAATTCCCGTCCATCATTTTTTACCCTCTAAGCCTCTAACACACCCAATCACTAGTGATTAATCACATGGGACGAATAAATTTAGTTTAGTTTTGATTATTCATCAACAATTGCCTTATTATGAATTGTATTTTATGGTTATTTATTGTTTTCTATGAATTATAAGGTAGTATGATTGATAGCTATGTGTTAGATCACAATAACTTAGAGAGCTATAATCCCATCACAAAGACACCTAAAGAATGATTTTTAGTAGGAAACTGCTGGGCGTCCCCCGGGGGATTTGATTCCCCAGCCCCCGGGTCGCCAGCCGTTGGATCGACCATCTTGGACGGTCAGATCTGCTTTTACTCCACGTAGCAAAAAAACACCCCCCGGCAGCAAAAATAATCCCGCTTTTGCTACATTGCAGCAAAAAACGGTTCGCTCACAAATAAAAGAAAAGGTCAGAGCTCGCCGGAGACTCGCCGGAGACCTCACCGGAACTTCGCCGGAGACCGCGTAGCAAAAAAAAAGTGCTAATGCAGCAAAAACCGATATCGTCGGAGACATTGACGACGACCTCGCCGGAGAACCTCACCGGAGACGTCACCGGAGATCTCGTAGCAAAATTTCTATACTAAAGTAGCAAAACAACAAAACAATTACAGCAAAAAAAAATATAGGATCACAGCATTTTTTGCAAGGTCTCGGACGAGATCATTGCTATTGTATCAAAATAGACTTCGCCGGATACATCACCGGAATACCGCGTAGCAAAAAATATATACTAAGATAGCAAAACCATAGAACAGTTGTATCAAAAAAAAATCACATGTAGCAAATCTACTGAGCGAAGAAAAATTGACGGAGACTTCGCTGGAAAATTTGTATCAACCGCCGCATCCGTTTGCAGCAACGCCGCGCACCCGAGGCAGCAACTCCGGCCGACCGTGACAGCAACACCAATCGACCTCGTCGGAGACGCACCTGCAGCAGCGCCGCCCAAGGTAGCAGCGCGGAGCATCCCTGGGAGCAATCCCCGCCACCATTGGTAGCAACCTTGCGCAGGAGTTGCAGCACCGTCGCCTAGTAGCCGGAGACGGGCCCGCGTCGCCTAGTTGCAGCACCGTCGCCTAGTAGCATCGACCTTCTCTGCCGCCCTTCCCTTGAAGCTCTGCATCCCCTTCAATCCCCGCCAGAGTTGCTGCAAAGCCTGCTGCTAGATGCAGCAAAGCTGAATCGCCGCTGCTGCAACTCGTCGATGATCCTCACCGGCGGCGACCGCAGCTCATGCCGGATTTTTTCACATCGTCGGCAGCGTCCGAGAGGATTCTGCTAGGAAGCCATGGCGGGCGGCATCTTTGCTGCGGGGATAAACAATGAACCAGATCGAGGAAGGAGAGAACTGAGAAGGGATGTGGAACGTGGGTGGGACCCATGGGCAATGCAGCTCTGTTTTCCTTGGCCACAGCCCACAGGATGTGCACATGGCGTCTTTGGAAGGAGAACGATGCGGACGCGTGGTGGAGAAAAGGTTTGGGGACGCGGTGCTGTACTGCTGTGTGGGTCCCGCATGGACGCGTGTCGCCAGGAGAAGGTGGAGGACGGGACGCGCTCGATCCCCCGGGGGGAAGGAAGCATTTTCCTTTTTAGTATTGTTGGACTCTAATCCATTAACTGAGTATTTGTATGATTTTATTAAAGAATAGGGTTGGCGAACAGGGTTGCAAACTAAGCATTCCATAAGTAGGGATTTTTTATTCACTTCCCGAAGACTAGCATATATATTTCCATTACTCATGGCCATACAGACTCACGTACATGCTTTCTGTGATTCATGCAAATATATGGAAGTCTATATAGATGGATAAATGTCATGTTGCAACAATCAAGACTTGTAATATAAACCATCATTCACTACGGGAAACAGTCAAAACGCCGACGGCGGGCCGCCGTCGGCGTAGCAACGATCGCCGTCGGCGTAGACCTACACCGACGGCCGCCGTCGGCGTATCCTCGTCGGCGTAGGACGCTGTCGGCGTATGAACAATGTCGTCGGCGTATCCGTCGCCGTCGGCGTATCTGAAGTGGGACCCACAAAAGGAACGTTGACCGTCTCCGTCTGCTCCACCTATACGCCGACGGTAGTGCCGTCGGCCTAGACTGCCACGTGTGCTGATCTGGTGCGTCTGGGGAGGAGTCTTACGCCGACGGCAATGCCGTCGGCGTAGACTTGACCATATTTTCAGTTTCTGAAATTTTTTGCTGCTGGTTTCTGGCGCATTTTAAATACAATTAAAATTGCACAAATTATAAAACATCACAGAAACATCAAATAAAACACCACATACATATCCAAATGACACAAACATGATTCAAATTCATCCAAGCATTCATACAAACTCCAAACAAGTTCGAATTCACACACGCTACACCCGAACACATCCTACACCTCCCGAGAGCCCGAGGCCGATGATTCCTTGCCTTGGCTCATCTTGGTCAATCACCTGCATTGAGAAAGGATAAACTTTAAGCATGTTGAAAAATGTAGTAAATAAGAATAAAGACGTAATGCAATTAAGAAGAAGCATGTTGAAAAGTAAATAGTACGCAAAAGGACATAAAAGACCCTCACCCCTAATCATCACTCTCATAGTTAAGTCCTGGGTTGTCATCATCACTATCAACATCACTATCACTATCACATCACTATCACGAGTGTTGTATATTGGAACCTCCTCGCACGGTGGAGGCTCATCATCGTCATCACTATCACTCTGTAACTTGTTGAGCATATCTATATCCTTTAGATTCACCACTACGTCACCACCTGTTTGTGCATTGTCCTCGCGGTCCTCAAGACCTTGTATGCCAAAGTCCCCAAAGGTTTGTTCCTCTTGATAGAAAATCCCCTCGTATGTTTTAGGGTCAATGTTGTTGTAATCGTCTTCGGAGGGCATGGGTAGCTTACCACGTGGCGATACATGGAACACGACTTCCCAACCAATGAGTCCCTCTTTCTTGCATGGGTAGGGCAAATAATAAACTTGAAAGGCTTGGTGAGCCACAACAAAGACATCGGATCCATTGTAGGTGGTTGAAGGCTTAACTTCAACTAACCCAATGGAAGGGGTACTTTTGGTTCCATGCTCAGGGTCGAACCAGTGGCATTTGAACACAACAAGCTTGAGTGATATGTTCGTGTTATTGAACGTCAGCTCATATACGTTCTGTAACCTTCCGTAGTAATCATAATTACCGGCTCCTTTGGTGAAGACCCCGGTATTTATAGTCTTTGCATTAGGCCGACTGTTCTGGTGATGCTCTGTATGGAAGCGGTACCCATTCACATCATACTTCTCATACTTCTCGACTCTACGGTTACAACCTTGGGAGACACATCTCAACTCATCTGACATCACAACGTTGGCATCAGCTCCCTACAAGTACAAATTGTTTTGTGCATTAGTAAGAGGGATAATACACGAATTGCAAGGTAGAAGGGACAGGTTTGAAATTACCTTTTCCCTGAACCAAACCGTGAATTTTTTCTTTCCGGGGGCAGGCTCTTTCAAAAGAGTGTCCAACGCGGCTTCATTGGGTCCATCTGATGTTCCCGACCACATTTCATCCGTGAATTGACTAAAAGGAGAAAATACGTATTAGAACGAAATCATGATAGTAGTTGCAAAGTAATTTGTTCCCCATTTTACCTAAGGAAACTGCCCTCTTCTCCCTGCTCGTCGTGGGTCACTTCCTTCATGTTCATAAGCACATAGAGCATTATGCACTCCAGCTCATCATTGGTCAAGTTATACCTTGTTGGGCCACCGCTCTTGCCACCGGGACACTGGAAGAGGACGAGCTTGGGGTCTCGCTTGGGCTCGTCGACATTGTACCGAGAGGCCTGGTTATGCATAGTGGGAACATCATCGGGGTAGTACGTTAGCCTGGCGTCTGCCATCTCCTGAAGGATAGTTGCCTCGGCTATGGATGACTCAATCTTATTTTTGTTTCCACATTTGGTTCGAATATACTTAAACTCTCTCTCAATACAAAACTGCCAACGAAACTGCACCGGTCCACCCAAGAGTACCTCATTCGCAAGATGCACAACAAGATGTGCCATCGGAGTAAAGAAGCCTGGCGGAAATATCGTCTCTAAGTTGCACAGCAACTCCGGCACTAGTTCATGCAGCTTCTGAATAATCAGGGGACATACTTGCTTAGCACAGAGCGTGCGGAAGAAATGGCTCAACTCCGCGAGCACTCGCCAGACACGGTCGGGGAGATACCCTCGAACCATCACCGGTAGCAGCCGCTCAATCCATATATGATAGTCGTGACTCTTGAGCCCGGTGACTTTTGCCGATTGTATATTGACTCCCTTACTTATATTCGAACAATAGCCATCAGGGAACATCACGACGAATTTGAGCCAATGGAATGCCTCAGACCTTTGCATACTATTAAGGCAGAAGTCAGCATGCGGCTTGAACCAGTTCTTTTGACGGCCTTCAGGAGGCTTCATGTGCATTCTCTCCCTATCACAGAGCTTCTTAACATCAACTCTAGCCTTAACATTATCCTTCGACTTCGGGGTAATGTTCAGGATTGTGTGAAAGAGGGACTCTCCAACATTCTTTTCGGTGTGCATCACATCGATGCTATGGGGAAGTTCGAGGTCCTTGTAATATTCGAGTTGCGTCAAGCCTGCCACGTGAGTCCAGTTGTGCGACACACCATATCCCACATATCGTGGGCCTTTTCCCCAGCAGGCACGAGAGCACTTAGCTCGGCGTCAACAGCTGCACCATCGAAAGTTGGTATCGCTTTTTCTTCACGCTCAACTCTGCCCTTCTTGAAGTTCTTTTTGTCTTCTCTAAACGGATGCCCTCTTTTGAGGAACTTTCGATGTGTGTCAAACGCGGAATACTTCCGTCCCGCCGTTAGCCACATGAACTCAAGTCGGTTCCTGCACACTGGGCATGGCCACTTACCAGCTGTACACCATCCGCAGAATAGGGCGTACCCGGGCATGTCATGCATGGAATTGTGATACCAAACTTTCATCAAGAAGTTTGTCTTCGATGCACGATCATATGTCAACGTCCCGTGGTGCCAAGAGTGGTTCAGATCATCCACAATTGGCTGCATGTACATACTTAAATTCTTCCCCGGATATTCAGGACCTGGAATGATCAGCGAGAGGAACATGGTCTTCTTTTGCATTAGGGCTCCAGGAGGGAGATTGAGCGGAATAACAAACACGGGCCAGCAGCTGTACGCGGTAGTCGACAAACCATATGGATTGAATCCATCGGTTGCTATCGCGATTCTCACGTTTCGAGCATCTGCTGCCTCATCGGGGTGGTTCGCATCAAAGTTCTTCCATGCCGTACCATCAGATGGATGTCCCATCAATTCCCGGTCGTGCTCATCCTTGTATCTCTTCCCCGTTTTGTGCCATTGCATCTGTGTGGCAGACTCTTTGTTCATGTAAAGCCGCTTGATTCTTTGTATGAATGGGAGGTAACGAAGAATCTTAATGGCGACATTTGACTGCGTCTTCGTACCATCGGTCCTTTTACCACATGATACCTAGAGGCCTTACACAAGATACAGTACTTGTCATTGGCAAACTGTTTCCAAAACAAAAGGCATCCTTTTGGACAACAATCTATCTTCTGATAATCCATGCTGAGATCTCGCAGGATTTTCTTCGTTTCGTACATGCTTTGAGGCAGACAATGCCCTTCAGGCAACAGGTTACCAGTTGTTTGCAGATGCGCTTCAAAGCATGAACGGGTGCTGCCATACTGGAGCTTGTTGGCTAGCGCTTCAAAGCCGGTGATGTCGGTCACCGAAGCGGGGCCCCGGAGCGTCGGAACCCCACCCAAACCTAGCTTGTGACATACCATATGTATACAAGTGTGTTGTGTGTTGTAAATGTGCAAGAATCTACTCCTAGGTGTGACCGACATCACCGGCTTCACTTTCTCTCTAGTTAGTTTCTGCACTTAGAGGTGAAAACTCCCCTTTCGGGCGAACCGGATGGAATCGTGTGTCGATTTGGGGTAGACTTTGGTTTCTCATGTTCCTATGGCCTAACATAACACAACCAAGCAAAAAAGTCCACTGGGCTACCCCGTTTCGACGCACGTCTATGCGGGTAGACGGAAACGTTAGGGTTTTTCCAGCGGATTCAGGGTTTCACCGAAGCGGGGCCCCGGAGCGTCGGAACCCCACCCAAACCTAGGTTGTGACATACCATATGTATACAAGTGTGTTGTGTGTTGTAAATGTGCAAGAATCTACTCCTAGGTGTGACCGACATCACCGGCATCACTTTCTCTCTAGTTAGTTTCTGCACTTAGAGGTGAAAACTCCCCTTTCGGGCGAACCGGATGGAATCGTGTGTCGATTTGGGGTAGACTTTGGTTTCTCATGTTCCTATGGCCTAACATAACACAACCAAGCAAAAAAGTCCACTGGGCTACCCCGTTTCGACGACCGTCTATGGGGGTAGACGAAACGTTAGGGTTTTTCCAGCGGATTCAGGGTTTCACCGAAGCGGGGCCCCGGAGCGTCGGAACCCCACCCAAACCTAGCTTGTGACATACCATATGTATACAAGTGTGTTGTGTGTTGTAAATGTGCAAGAATCTACTCCTAGGTGTAACCGACATCACCGGCTTCACTTTCTCTCTAGTTAGTTTCTGCACTTAGAGGTGAAAACTCCCCTTTCGGGCGAACCGGATGGAATCGTGTGTCGATTTGGGGTAGACTTTGGTTTCTCATGTTCCTATGGCCTAACATAACACAACCAAGCAAAAAAGTCCACTGGGCTACCCCGTTTCGACGCACGTCTATGGGGTAGACGGAAACGTTAGGGTTTTTCTAGCGGATTCAGGGTTTCACCGAAGCGGGGCCCCGGAGCGTCGGAACACCACCCAAACCTAGGTTGTGACATACCATATGTATACAAGTGTGTTGTGTGTTGTAAATGTGCAAGAATCTACTCCTTGGTGTGACCGACATCACCGGCTTCACTTTCTCTCTAGTTAGTTTCTGCACTTAGAGGTGAAAACTCCCCTTTCGGGCGAACCGGAAGAAATCGTGTGTCGATTTGGGAAGACTTTGGTTTCTCATGTTCCTAGGTGTGACCGACATCACCGGCATCACTTTCTCTCTAGTGAGCCAGGAAAAGTTTTTATTTGTTTTACATGTATATGTTGTAGGGTTGGGTTCCGGAAAACTCAAACCGTTATTTTACGGGGGTGGGATACTGAAATTGGGAGGGCAATTATAGGTCCAATATATATATAAATTACAACTACATTAAATATTATGTAGAGAAATAAAGAAATGAATATTATATACGAAAATAAATTAAAAAAAACAACTAAACGCCGACGGCAGCCGTCGCGTATCAACGACGCTGGACGGTTCCGTTATGCCGCCCTTTGTACGCCGACGGGATTTAGAACGCCGACGGCAGCCGTCGGGGACGTAATTCTACGCCGACGGCGCTTCGTACGCCGACGGCCTGTTCGTCGTCTGCCCTAACCCGTGCTGTACGCCGACGGCCCCGACATTTGGCCGTCGGCGTACAGGACGGCCGTCGGCGTTTTGACGGTTTCCCGTAGTGATTATATTCGAGTACTATATACAAATATCTTATCCCTACCTTTTTTTTTACCATTTATCATCAAAGATATCTATTTATTTATTCCAGAACCTTCAAGAAAATTTTAGTCATTAGTAAATGGATGGTCCTTAGCAGCGTGGATGGATCACCTGCCCCATGAAGAATTTGTAAAACTATGCTTTATGAAAAAAGGAAAAGTGGTTTCTAGCCAAGGAAAACTAGAATGTATGCACTATCCTACTCGTAAATTTTGCATTTATTGATCCCAAAGCCAAAGTGCAGGTTCAAAGATCCCTTGTCATAAGATTGTTTCTTCTGTCATATTCAATTAGTTTCTATGTCAAGAATGTGGTAAATATATAATTTTTCTATCTCTTTGCTAATGGATAAACCTCTTTAGTCGGTCTGCAATGCATCTGGATTAGATATTTGTATCTGAAATTCATATAGATAATATTCTAGAGAACTAGCCTTTTTTATCATCTTCTAATATGCATAGATGCACACATAAAGCACATGCTTTACCAGATCAGTTCAGTTCTAAATAATCCCACCATCACGGGATGATTCAGATCAATTTGCACATTTTTTATCACCACGTATAGGTGAATGATGAAACACATTTTTTGTCTTGGCTTTTATTTGGTGACGGTCTAAATAGTGAGACATGCTCCGTTGATGAAACTATTTCATTGTAAATGACTTTTAGTTATCTCTTATGTGCACCGGGTCTAGACGAAAGAACATGCCACCACATTGAGTGTATTTAATTTAAATGCATGTATAGATGTGATTGAGGTTCAATGTGACTTTAGCTTGCCTCTCCAAGAAATTTGGTTTCACCCAAGATTTCTTGGGCCAGGACAATATTCGGCGAGGTAGTTATTTTGTGGGCGTGGAATATATGGAAGCAACACAAATATTCCCACAAATAATTCTTACGTTGAAAAACAATCCCCCCTTGTGTTCAGTCCAAGCGCCGGTAGTTCCTTTTGTCTTGAGGTTCTATAGACATTGAACTTTGCATCACGATTTTTTTTTTGCATTTATTCCTATAGTCGCCTCTTAATTTATTGGTTCTCTCTTCACCTAGACCAAAATGGTCTATGGAGCACTCTGGAACTATAATTTTTTTTAAATAGTTTAAAGAGTAATAAAAGCCTCTTTTGCTATAAGTTCCTAAAAGAACGTTGGAATTAACTTGGGAACTTTTACGAACAGTTTTAAATTGTGCCGCACATGAGTAGTGCCAGGAAAATTGTACACAAGCTGCATGTTTCATCATCCCTCTTCTTGTGCCAGTAATTGCAGTCATTTGATGCTGACTAGAGATGGCAATGAATTTGAACTTTGACCAACGATGGTAGTAATCCTACAATTGCACATAGATGATAAGATTCAGTATTTTTTGTGTAGTACAATCCATATTATGATGGACATATTTCATATTTGTATCTGCAGTGTTCAATCACAGTATGCTGAATAGAGTTGTTGGTTTTCCTTGTCCTTTACCAATGATCTCATTAGTTCTACACGTTCACATAGATGGGTAGATCCAACTATTTTGTTATTGAATTACATACTATGTTGCACCCTCTGCTGCACAACCTTTTTTTCTTGGAGACTGATATGATGAAACATTTGTAAAACAGACTACACGTTGGGAAGGCATCTCCAGAACGGTACATAGATATCTCTTGCATGCACTTGTGACTTCGTTTGATTTGATTGGACATGAATATGATTTCTACAACCTCTATTTGTGGGAGCATGGTTTCGGCATCAGGTATGGCGACCAAGTGCATGCAAGAGATCGTCTGCATTTCCTCGGTGAGTGTTTATAACTTGATGATGTTAGTGCAAGTTGATAGAAGTCTTCAAGTATGATACTGAATAATAAGGTAACATATAAAATGGGAGGGCAAGCCAAAGGTGTCCAACACTCATTTTTGCTGGTGTTTGTGTCCAACTTTGATAAGGCTACTTAGATCAAAGGACAACAAACGGTACATTGTTGAGCATAGGTAACCTCACAACCATGACCTGTCGCCCTCTTTCGGTGAGTGGGTGCACTACCCATCTCATCGGTACATAGATAGTTACACGAAGGACCTAGTAAAGTAGCTGAGGGAGATCAATCACTAGTAGAAAAGTGAGCTTTAATCTCAAGCCACATTTGGGCTTTAGCCCCGGCCAAGTAAAGAACCGGGACTATAGACCATATTTGTCCCGGTTCGAACCGGCCTGGTGGCGCACGGGTCTCGATGAGCATCCGCCCCGGTTTATAAGGGGCCTTTAGTCCCGGTTCAAGCCAGGGGGGCGCCCTGCCAGCCATCATCCCGGGGGGGCTTTAGTCCCGGTTCGTGGCTAGAACCGGGCTAAAGGTCCAGTCTGCCTATATAACTGCCGCCCAAGACAGCTGAAAGCCCTACTCTTCTCATTTTTTCCCTCTTACCAAGTGATGGGTGTGTGCTAACTTTGTCTTCCTCTATATGCACATAAGGTGCTCGATGAAATGCGTGAGAGAAAGATGCCACTTGATTTCACACGAAAACAAACATGATATGAAGTGCCGCACTTAAGCTTTCTCCTCGTTTTTTTTCCTCCCCGATCGAGGATAGCAACTTTACCCTTGGATCTGTCATTTGTTCAATCCATGTGCCGATGTAACAGTGGTCATTTCTCTATTCATTATATATATGCTCTGAAATGCTTATTTGATATACTTAATTATATGATGCAGATGAACCGGCAGTGGATGTACGGTAACCGACACACTTCCGAGTTTATTACAGGCCTGCATAATTTTATCGGCGTGGCTGAGGCGAACAGCCAGAATGGTTTTATCTGTTGTCCATGTGTTAACTGTCGGAACCAGAAGGATTACTCTAGTTCGAAAACCCTTCACTCCCACTTGCTCCAGTACGGTTTCATGCCCAGCTATAATTGTTGGACGAAGCACGGAGAAAGATGGGTTATGATGGAAGACAATGAAGAAGATGATGATGACGATGACATCTATCATATGTACCCTGAATACGGTGATACTGCAACGGGGGAAGCTGAAGATGAAGAGGCACCTTCTCCTGAGCGCGCTGAAGATGAAGAGGCACCTTCTCCTGAGCGCGCTAATGATTTTCGTCAGGCCATTTTTATGCACAGAGAGAAGCAGAAACTGTAAAGAAGAAGGAGAAGTTGGAGCGCATGTTAGAGGATCACAAAAAAAAGTTGTACCCAAATTGCGAAGATGACAACACAAAGCTCGGTACCACACTGGAATTGCTGCAATGGAAGGCAGAGAATGATATACGTGACAAGGCATTTGAGAAGTTACTGAAAATACTGAAGAAGAAGTTTCCAAAGGATAACGAATTGCCTAACAGTACGTATGAAGCAAAGAAGGTTATCTACTCGCTAGGATTAGATGTGCAGAAGATACATGCATGCATTAATGACTGCATCCTCTACTGCGGGGATCACGAGGATAAGAATGAATGCCCGGTATGCGGTGCATTGCGGTATAAGATCAGACGAGATGACCCTGGTGATGTTGAGGGCGAGCACCGCGGGAAGAGGGTTCCTGCCAAGGTGATGTGGTATGCTCCTATAATACCACGGTTGAAACGTTTGTTCAGAAACAAAGAGCATGCCAGGTTGTTGCGATGGCACAAAGAAGACCGTAAGAAAGACGCGATGCTGAGACACCCAGCTGATGGGTCACAGTGGAGAAAAATCGATAGAGAGTACAAGGACTTTGTAGCTGACGCAAGGAACTTAAGGTTTGGTCTAAGTACAGATGGAATGAATCCTTTTGGGGAGCAGAGCTGCAGTCATAGCACCTGGCCTGCCACTCTATGTATCTATAACTTTCCTCCTTGGTTGTGCATGAAGCGAAAGTTCATTATGATGCCAGTGCTCATCCAAGGCCCAAGGCAACCCGGCAACGACATTGATGTGTACCTAAGGCCATTAGTTGATGAACTTTTACAGTTGTGGGCCAAACCAGGTGTACGTGTGTGGGATGAGCACAAACAGGAGGAATTTGACCTACGAGCGTTGCTTTTCGCAACCATCAATGATTGGCCTGCTCTTAGTAATCTTTCAGGACAGACAAACAAGGGATACAATGCATGCACGCACTGTTTGGATGAGACTGATAGTGTACCATTGGAAAAATGTAAAAAGATTGTGTACCTGGGGCATCGTCGATTTCTTCCGAAACATCATGTCGTAAGAAAGAAAGGCAAGCATTTCAAAGGTGAGGCAGATCGCCGCCCGAAGCCTGTCCTCCCAACTGGTGATGATATATTTGGTTTGGTCAAGGATTTGGATCAAATAGTAACCTTTGAAAAGGGTCCTAGCGGTCAATCTGTTCCGAATGACCCTATTACCGGACACGCGCCACCGTGGAAGAAGAAATCTATATTTTGGGAGCTAGAATATTGGAAAGTTCTAGAGGTCCGCTCTTCAATCGACGTGATGCACGTGACGAAAAATCTTTGCGTGAACCTGCTTGGCTTCCTGGGCGTGTATGGAAAGACAAAAGATACACAGGAAACACGGCAGGACCAGCAACGTATGAAAGAACCAAAAGACAGCATGCATGGAGAGAAGGATAAACGTCCTGCCAGCTACGCTCTTACCAAAGCAGAGAAGGAAATCTTTTTTGAATGCCTGTGCAGTATCAAGGTCCCGTCTGGCTTCTCGTAGAATATAAAGGGAATAATAAATATGGCAGAGAAAAAATTCCAAAACCTAAAGTCTCATGACTGCCACGTGATTATGACGCAATTGCTTCCGATTGCATTGAGGGGGCTTCTGCCGGAAAATGTTCGACTACCCATTGTGAAGCTATGTGCATTCCTCAATGCAATATCACAGAAAGTAATCAATCCAGATATTCTGCCAAGGTTACAGAAAGATGTGGTCCAATGTCTTGTTAGTTTTGAGTTGGCGTTCCCACCATCCTTCTTCAATATAATGATGCATCTGCTGGTTCACCTAGTCGACGAGATTGCCATTCTTGGTCCTGTGTTTCTACACAATATGTTCCCCTTTGAGAGGTTCATGGGAGTCTTAAAGAAATATGTTCATAATCGTGGTAGGCCAGAAGAAAGCATTGAAGGGCTATGGAACAGAGGAGGTGATTGAGTTCTGTGTTGACTTTATTCCTGACCTAAACCCGATTGGTGTTCCAGAATCACGGCATGAAGGGAGACTGAGTGGAAAAGGCACGCTAGAAAAGAAATCAATAATATGTAGGGACGGGCATTCTTTCACTGAAGCACAGTACGCAGTTCTACAAAGTTCCACCTTGGTGGCCCCGTATATCAATGAACACAAGGATATTGTACGCTCCCAACACCCGGGCCAGTCTTACTCCTGGATTACATGTGAACACATGGCGACTTTCGGCGGTTGGTTCCATAAACATCTCATGAATAACACCAGTGTTGGAGAGCAGTTATATTTGTTGGCCAAGACACCATCTTCGACTGTATTGACTTTCCAAGGGTACGGGATAAATGGGAATACATTTTACACGATACCCCAAGATAAAAAGAGCACCAACCAAAACAGTGGTGTCCGCATTGATGCAACAAACAACAATGGGCAAAAGGACACATACTATGGTTACATAGATGAGATATGGGAACTTGACTATGGACCTAATTTTAAGGCCCCACTGTTTCGGTGCAAATGGGTCAATCTGTATGGAGGAGGGTAAAGGTAGACGAGCGGTACGGCATGACAACAGTGGATCTCAACAATCTTGGTTACAAAGACGAACCGTTCGTCCTAGCCAATGATGTGGCTCAGGTTTTCTATGTGAAGTACATCTCTACCAAACCGAGGAAAAGAAAAAATAAGCAAACGAATACATCATGCGATGAGCCAAAGCGTCACATAGTTCTTTCAGGGAAAAGAAACATCGTGGGAGTGGAGGACAAGACAGACATGTCCGAAGATTATGAGAAGTTTCATGAAATTCCACCCTTCGCAGTGAAGGATGACCCAAGCATCCTGTTAAATCATGAAGATGCTCCATGGTTACGGCCGACGCGATCATAAGTAAGGGACCAAATGGGAATGTTGGTTATGTGTAATAATGTATTAAACAAGTATAAGAAAACAAGTGATGTCACTTTTGTAATAATTTTTCCTTTTTTTAGTGGAAAAACATTGTTTTTTATTTCTAGTGGGCCCCACCACCCTGTGTGGGTTGTAGTACCTAGTTTCCACCAAAATATATATGAAGCTTGACAATCTCTGCATTCTTTATTCAAATCAGCTTCAAAAATCCAACATTAAAGTGACACAACTACGAGTATGACTAAATTGAAATTTAACTAAATACTTTATTCAAATTTAAACTAAAATAACTACAACTAGTCCTTCCGCGCATTTTAGGGTACAAGTGACCACGTGCATTGATCCCTACATCCAAATGAGCCAAATTTTGGCACACATGTGTATCTAAACATGTGTATCAATGTACCATTCACTTTGGTACCACGTTGTTCTAAAGAAAATGCACTTTTCATTTTTTTAGAAGCGAAAACAGTGATTTTTCACTTGCTTAGTGCAAAAATTGTGAAGGAATTACCAAATATTTTATTTTCCAGTGGGCCCCACCACCCTGGGTGGGTTCTAGGGGACATATGGTTCACACTTTAGCATCTGGTTGAATCTTGAAACCTCCCGAGCATTCATTTTGTGTCCGGTCAATTGTCGGTCAAACCTCCCGAAACTGTGCCAGTTTTGAACTACAGCTACATGATAGCAACCTCATTATTTTTTGTAAAAATCATTTTCAGCATCCCAATGTGTTGTTTTATCATGGAAGTGATTTCACTTTTGGAAGATTCACCCCCCAGGCATCACCTGCCTTCGTCGCCGTTTTGGCCAAAACTTGCGGGGCCACCAAAAATTCAAAAATAATCAGAAACACTTGAAACCAAGGCACACTGGTTCACTTTAGTACCTAGTTTACACAAAAAATATGAAACTTGAGAAATATCAAATATTTCGTAGATTCCCCCTCAAAAAATACCAATCGAGAAGAAACAAGTAGAAGGTTCATGTCCTACAAGGCATTTTAGGGTACAAGTGACCACGTGCATTGCTACCTACATCCAAATGAGCCAATTTTTGGCACACATGTGTATCTCAACATGCTAATCAATGTACCATTCGAGAAGCTCCGCAGGAGAGGCTCTTTCCTTCGGTCGCCGAAGCTGCTTCTCCAGCTCATGAAGTGGAAAAGCTTAGTGTAAGAATAGAGCGTGAAAGTAACGATGATGACCCAAGACTGCGGGAATTGTGGCGACTATGGATCATCATCGTTACTTCCACGCTCTACTCGTACCCTAAGCTACTGGTTGTCAGGTGTATACTACTATAAGCTCCCGGGAGCCCTGCTTGCGGGAAGTGTCCCCTCGGGCGGAGCTTCCGAAGATGTCTAAGACGGCCATCTAAGATATCTTCGAGAAGCTCCGCTGGAGAGGCTCTTTCCTTCTTGGTCGCTGCCTCCTCTATCTGCTCCCGGGCTGCTCTCTCTGCTCTCCCCCGGAGGGGCTATATATACCGGCGAGCCCCCAGATAAGCCCCTCCCCCCCCCCCCCCCCCCCCCCCCCCCCCCCCCCCCCCCCCCCCCACCAGATAAGGCCCCCCAGATAAGCCTCCCCCAGATTAAGCCTCCCCCCCGCGACATGATTGGGCTTGAACCGGGGCTAAAGGTAAAAGGACCTCTAGTCCCGGGTAGTGGCTGGACCCGGGATTAAAGGTTGGGAAGAGGAAGAAGAGTTGTTGAAGTACAAAGCTAGCGGAAATCCAAGGATTACCACATCCAACAAATGATCCCTTAAACACACGCACGAAAGGAAAGCAACCGATGCAAAGAGACACGCTCCTGGTACAGACTCTTTAACAGAGCTGCGACGTACGCGGCCAAAGAGGCCACGCACAAACCATACGGACAAAGATGACGTAACCAAGAAAAAACTACACCGGGCAACAACGATCTAGTCGTGAAGACTGAGCTCAGTTCGTGTCCTCAGTGGCGGAGCTGCTGCACAACCATTGGGTTCACATGAACCCAATAAAATTTCTAAATCCATCATTAATCCAGTCTCCATCCCTGCCTACTAGTGCAAGATTACACGGTAAACTAGTGAACTGAACCCAATGATCAAACACTCTAGCTTCGCCACTGCGTGTCCTCATACTTTACTCTAACAGTTATCTGTTCGGACACGTCTCGCTTTTTATTCAGCTGCTCTACCTGCTCCACTGCATGTTTCAGTTTGTCTCTCCAACCATTGAAGTACACCTCTTTGAGGTTCGTCAAGTGCTGGATGCCAACAATTTCCTTGGGTTGGTCGCCGATATACACCGCTAGAGTCTCGAGCTTTGGCATGGATCCTTCCTCAAATATGTAAACCGGAGGAACTTCAGGAGAATAGCCCAGAGTGAGTTCCTTGAGTTCTGGGAAGGACTGGTTGCTGCGTGCAACCATATCTTCTCCTTTCCGAATGAAGTATGGCCCTAGGTATAGCTTCTGCAGGCTGGGCAACTTACAGAGGACGCTGAATAACTGGACGCCATTAAGGTACGTCCACCCTATGTCAAATTCAACAAGATCAGTGAGTGACTGCAGCCAGTCTGGCAATCTGTTGATGCAGCCACAGATCTTCAGGTACCGGAGCAGCCGTGGCGGTGACTCTACTTGATGCAAAAAGTCCATGATCGGAATAAAAGGCCATCTGTCGCAGTCAAAATTGCCCATGTCAAGCCATCGCAGGGAGTACATCTTGCTCAGGGAGCAGGCAAGCTTCTTGGCAACCTTCTCCTGATCTATTCCGGTTTCTCTCGTGTCGACATAGATAGCTAGCTCTTGCAACTGATCCAGCTCACCGATCTCCTCAGCGACCGCATGGTCGTGTATCACTGCTTTGTTCACCTGGCGCAGTGCCTTCATTTTGTTGATCCCTTGGGGCAGCATCCAACCTGTCCACGACTCACCCTTACCAGAGAAGAGAAGGTGCTCCAGCTTCTCTAGCTTCTTAACTGTTTTCGGCAGGTCATTGAGGTTGGTTTGACGTACATCGAGCGTCTGCAAATGTTCCAGATCGCCAATTCTTAGAGGCATCTCCTTGATATCTGTACTTTTCAAGCTCAAGAACCTTAAAAGGTACATCCGGGAGATACAACTCAAGTGCTTCCTTCCCAGGCCCTTGCAGCCCTCCAGGTCCAGTACCCTGAGCAAGGCAAACTCGTCTAGCCGAGAGAGCAGCTTATTGTGCGCTTCAGGATCAAATATGGTCAGCGATCGGACATGCTGCACGATCATTCCCGTGACACCACCAATCCCCGTGACACCACGGCGGCGCGCTGCCACAGTAGCCGATGAAGAGCCGTCCTCCGTGTGTGCATCAACTCCACCATGTATGGAGAGACGGCGAATCGTGTTAGCACTATAAGACATCGTCCCATCATACTGCCCACCTATTAGGCTAACAAAGTTAGCCTCTAGGGATTTCGACACTAGGATCTCAAGCATCATGTCATGTACTCGGCACCCCTCTTCCCTCCCTTCACGCAAGGTGACGAGTATGGTGGCCCGATCAATGATGCCTCTGCTCATTAGCTCATTGAAGTAGCCTTCCGCAAGCTCCATCTGGGTCAGTCCCCGCTCTCAGCGACCAATCCTTCAGCTATCCATCTCTTGAGCAGCCGGTCCTTGACAATTATATAATCCTCTGGGAAAATGCTAAGATACATCATGCACGCCTTGAGGTGATGGGGTAGGTTGTTGTAGCTCAGTGTGAGTATTTGCCTCATCCCCTCTAGGGTAGGGTTGGTCTCCATCTGTGAACTGATTGACTTCTGAACTGTTTCCCACATTCTTTTGCCTTCTGGAAGTTTATAGCTTGCCAAGAGACTGGCAATGCTAACAATGGCCAATGGTAGCCCTCCACATTTTTTCAAGATACTTCTCATTGCAGCTTCGAGATCCTTGGGGCAAGTGTTTCCAAAGCCAAATGCTTTGCTGACGAACAACTGCTCCGAGTCTTCATCGCTTAGCTTCTTCATGTGATGGATGTAATCTTCATTGGCGTCACTGCATGCTTTTGCCACGGTATCTATCCGGGTGGTCACAATGATTCTGCTGCCATAGTTGCTGCTTGGTAATTTCGACCAGATCGCATCCCAAGCTGATATGCTCCATACATCATCTATCAAAATGAGGTACCTACATTTATAGATACGCAATATATAGTTACTAAAAAATGTATACTAACCTTATTTTAATTTATGAGAGTTTGGTTTACAATAAGCTAAGTAACCTTTATTGCCTTTTGTTTTATTGTTCTAGCATCATATCATATAAAAATACGGAGGTAGCATCATTTTAGGGAAAAATTATATGGGACACAGTCTCTATGGGCCATCCATGGGCACCCACCACAAATTAACGACATGTCTGCATGCAAAATCATCTCACGCATCTTGGGTTTTAACTAGTAAATTTAGTTTTCCTTTTAGTTCTACTAGTAACCAGTGGACTAACGACTAGTCCTAAGTAAAGGAAAAAAGGATCTTGCTGAGGATCCTTCGGAGGATCGGAACTCCTGAACCTCCGGGTTCTGTGTTTGACACGTGTCCTCACCTTCCGCTCAGGGCCACCCCACGCACGGAAGAAAATCCCCCTCTCCCTCGAAAAAAGCAACTGCCATCCCCGCGTCATCCTCTCGACGCGCACAGCCGGCCCCGACTCCGACCCCGTCGCCATGGGGCGGTCAGCTTGGCCCCTCACCGCCGTCCAGCTCCGGCGAGGGCGGCATCCACAAGCAACGCCGTCCAGCTCCGACGAGGGCCGATCGAAGCGTCACCGTCCACCTTGGAAGCATCGCCGTTCACCCAGCTTGGCCCCTGGCCACCGTCAAGCTCAGCTCCGATGAGGGCGCCATCCACAGGACACCGACGAGGGCCGGTCGCAGCATCAAAGTCAACCTATAGTAGCAGCGCCATCCACCTTGGGTAGCATCCCCATCGATCACCATGTCTCCTTTGTAGCATTGGGTGTTGCCGGTGGTAACAGCCGTCGGCGCCACTCGTAGCAGCCGCGGACGCCGCTTGTAGCAACGGCCCCCGCCGCTTGCAGCATCCCCGCCGGCAGCACCACCAGCCGATGATGAGTGCATCGAGGGCCGCCCGTGGGAGCAGCGCCTGCCGTCGATTGAAGCAGCGCCGGCGGTCCATTGCAGCACCACCGCTCGCCATCACCGCCGCCTGTTTGCAGCATCCCCGCCGGCAACACCGCTGGCCGACGATGGGAGCATCGAGGGCCGCCCGTGGGAGCAGCGCCGGCCGTCGATTGCAGCACCACCGCACGCCATCACCGCCGCCTGTTTGCAGCATCCCTGCCGGAAGCACCACCGGCCGACGATGTGATCATAGAGGGCCGCCCGTGGGAGCAGCGCCGGCCGTCGATTGCAGCACCACCGCACGCCATCACCACCGCCTGTTTGCAGCATCCCCGCCGAAAGCACCACCGGCCGACGATGTGAGCATCGAGGGCTGCCCGTGGGAGCAGCGCCTCCCACCGTTTGACCACCGCCGCCATCGCCACTTGCAGAATCCCGCGACGGCGTGGCCGCTTTGCAACTCCTACACGCTCCCAAAAAACTAGCGGATCGCGGCCACTGTGCAGCAACAACAGGGGGTAGGCGTGAGCCTCGCCGGAGAGCGCGGAGAGAGAGATTTTTGGAAGGGGGACTAGCGAGTGGAGACGACGAGCGGCAGAGAAGAGGCAGGAGTTGGGGGCGAGTGGATAAGGTCTCCGCGTGGGCGGTGGGTTGGTGGCGATAAGATCTCTGGGTTCGCACGATCAATTCATCCAACGGCTGCGCGTCGAGCGCGGTAGCCTCTGAAGGATATACTCCCTCCGTGTCAAAAAGTAAGACTCTCTAGCTACTTACCACACACATGTATCTAGACATGTTTTAGTGCAAGATTCACATGAATCTTGCACTAAAACATGTCTAGATACATGTGTGGTAAGTAGCTAAAACGTCTTACTTTTTGACACGGAGGGAGTAGATCATTTTCCATAATTATTTATACTGCAGCCCAGAGATAGACAGCACAGCTTTGGTTTGGTTCTATATATAGGTGCAGCGTGAGCTCTGGTTTGTGGGACCCACCCACGGTGAGGGAAAAAAAGGTTTCTTGAGTTTGGACTTTGAGCAGCCCACAGTTGGGTACATGTATAGATGTGAAGTCTCGGGACCCACCCACAGCTGGCTCTTGCTGGCATGTGATCGGAAGTCGCGTCAACAGAAATAAAGTAACTTCCAATCCGTCTACCCTTGTACTGAAAGCAAGCAAATGACGATCTAACAAGGGCATAATTTCCGGTTGTAATTGTGATTAAATTAGCACTGAGCTACCTAGGAACAAGGGGAGATTCGACAGCTGCAAAGGAAGAGATAAAGCCGCTGGTACCTTCTATTCTCGAGACTCTCTTTAAGCTTGTTTTCCAGCTGGCCGACATCCATGGTGTCCATGTTGCCCAGGGGATCCGCTTGCTCGGATGATCCCTGCTTCGGCAGCGCGATCTGCAGAAGCAGGCGCTTGAGCAATCCCTGGAGGTCCTTGCCACCGCTGAATGTCTGGGACACGGACACCTGCGCCTGGCGCTGGAACTCCGTCTCCAGCTGCCGACAGACCTCCACCGCGAGCGTAGTCTTGCCGAGCCCGCCGAAGCCGACGATGGAGAACACCTTGAGCTGCTTGTCATTCTCATCGTCACTCTTTAGCGCCTTCACCTTGTTGGCCAGGTAGGTAGCCTGGACCCTGTTGCCGACGAACTGGTTGCTGGGGTGGTGGTGGTGAGCTGGGCGGAGCGCCCGTGCCGACGCCGCCACAGCCTGCGCGGGGTCCGAAGCAGCAGCCGTGCGGCGCAGCGGCTCGAGGCTGACGCCGTAAAGAGCATGCTGCTCGTTGATGGCGGAAGCAAGGGCGCGGAGGTCCCTGATGTCACCGGCGAGGCGACGGCGAGCCCAAAGGGTGCCAAGGAGCCGCTTCCACCGGACGAAACAGCGGTCACCCTGCCGGGACCTGACGCGGAACAGGTAGAGGTCGATGCAGTCCTGGGAGTCGTAAGCCACCTCCCGCAGCTGCTTCATCCACTCCCGGACGAAGTGGTCCACGCCATCCTCGTCGGCTTCGGACTGCATGCGGAGGAGGGCGTTGACGGTGCCCAGCTCGCTCCTCAGCCGTGCCACCTCGCCGCCCACGCCGCGGAGCTGCCGGAACTCCTCACCCACAAGTTGCCCAATATTGGTCACAAGGCTCTGCGCCGCCGCCGCCGCACCCGCGTCCTCCATCATCAGCTAATGGAGTCTCTCTCTCCCTCTTGCTAGCACAAGTATATATATGGACTTGGCTATATAGGAATCGCAAATGGCAACTTAATTATGAAACGGTGATCTGCACAGGAACTTCCAGGGTGCTTTCTGCGTTTTATGTTTTTCTGGATGTTGTTTGTGTAAAGTGTTCGGACAGCTGTTTTTTCTGGATAGTTCTGGTCGGTGCGTGCGTTGTACTACTCTTTGGTGTTGATTATATATAGTACGTGCCTTCCTTCTCAAAAAAAAAAAAAAAAGCTATCTCTCATCACCATGTAATCTCTTTTCTCTTCACCTTTCAGATCTCTTAGAAATAATCCGCTTCCAACAAAACAGACTAGTCATAGCTGAGTGAAGGGACTGATATTTTCTTGGAAGTTCACAGTGACATGTGAGACAGAAACATCTCCTTATCTCAAACATATCTCTTGACTTGACTTACTGTTTGACTCGGTCTACTACTACCTCCTTTCGAAAGTACATGATGTCCTAGAAGCCCGAAATGCGGAACGGAAATGCTACACCTACGGGCACTTACGGATGGTTTACGTGCTGACAAGGATGGAATCCATCGTGGCCAGTGAATGGAAGAAAAAACAAATGGATATCCCACTAGTCAATCCCGCTAATTATGCAACCAAAAACAGAACTGCACGTAGGTTTTGCCTTCGTTGAGATCGACCAGGCCGAGCTTCCCCATCGCGCCGTCGTGAACGGCCAGGCCGCGCGCAGGTTATCCACGATCTTCCTTAACCTGCACCAAGACCTCGCCATCGTGCCGACCGGTCTGGCTCCATCGCGCCGACGATCTTCCTCAACCTGCAGCACACCTCGCCGTCGTGCAGGCTGAGTTGCCTCCATCGTGCAGTCGTGAACGGCCAGGGTGCGTGCCGGTAGCCACAATATTCTCAACCTGCAGCTAAAGCACACCGTTGTGCCGCCGCCGAGGTGCTCATCATGGACGGACGCAGGCACAAGCACCCGGACTCACGGCCGAGCATCTCGAGTTCATCCAGGTTTGCTCTTGTTCGACCCAACCCCTCTTGAATTTTGCTGTAGGCTAAGGTTAAGTACTTTGCAACGATCCTAGCTTGAGGGTACAGCAAAAAATAGTGCAAACATGATTTCAGGTAATGATCAAAACATGAAAATCAGAAGATGACATATCAATGTAAATTAGTTGCATGCTTGATGCTTGTTCCTATCTAGCATATGGAGAACACGATTTTAAGCATCATATATACTGCTTATGGGGAGAGAGGAATGTTACAGTGCTGCCCACATCAATCATATGATTCATAACTTGTATGTAGCCCTAAAAGGGTACTTCATTAGAGATCCTTCAATATTATCATGTTTTTCTTTGTGATCTCATTACATACTAATAGATTAGACACCTGACCATTAAATATGATTTTTAGGTATGAATGATTGAATTGGTAGTGTTGAAGGATCCAGTGATATGTCTATTTCAAGCGAGGATGATTGCAGTAAGGAATGAAAAGAAAGCAATATGAACCTTCAGCAGGATCATGGTGAAGCTCAAGCAGATGCTGTACTAGAAGACCCTGAATTGGACATGACTTTTGATACTGTGGATGATGTGCGAGAGTATTACAGTAAATATGCAAAAGCAAAAGGATTTGGTGTAACGAAAAGAAGCTCAAACATTGGCGATAATGGAGAACTGAAGTTAAACATTGGCAACATTTATGTACTGCTTTCTTTTTTACAATTGCTACTCCTGGGAGTTGAACATTGTAATGGATGTTTTCTTCAGTACTATTGTGTTGCTAAGTCACTGATCTTCACTCTCTTTATGACACATTGTTCCACTAACTAGTGTTGTCCTTCTCAGCTTTTTGTTTAATTTGTTGGTACAGTTTCACTGAATACTCAGTGCACATGCACATTTCTTATTCATGTTTATAGTTGGCAAATCATGATCGCCACAAGGACAGGGTTTACACTCCATATAATCTTGCATAACCAAGCAAACTTTACTCATTAATATTTAAGAAGTACATACACATGATAAGATGTCAGGACTGCAAAGAACACTAATGCAAAACTGAACTTCCCATCGACTGATCACAGGGAATACATTATCTCACATTGTGTAGCTACATAGGTACCAACAACAACATTTGCCAATTGTTCTATTGCTTCATGTTTCCTCCACCGAATATTTCTCTCAGCCTCTCAGATTTGTTGGTAATCTCCATCTGATAGCGATCACTAGAAAGGCTACCATCCAGAAAATGTAACAGTCCTCTTTGTTCCTTCTGAAGATGCACCAAGGACCTGTTCCCTCTCTTTGTTTCTTCAGAATTATATCTTGACGTTTCTTCCAATAATGTAGCCAAGCTTGTAATTCTGACAGAAAAAAATATGTTGTTAAACAATAGGCCCAAGTAACATTGATAAAACAAGTTTGCGGAGAGATCAAGTAAAAGAATTGGACACACTTTTTTTTTTTGCAAGGAGAAGTTCAGAAACATGACGCAAACAGACATGTTGTCTGTACTCTCCTGGCAGCGAGACTGCACGAAGGGAGCAGCTCAAGCGCCCTTGCTGAGGTCAGTATTCGCCGGAGAGGGGTACGTCGCCGTGCTGCTTTAGATGACGGCTAGCTCGTCGCGCCGCCGATTTTGAAGGGGAGGTCGCCGCCCAGCCGCCGGAAGAGGGGCAGATCAAATCGCGGCCCATGGCGAGGGGTAGGTCGCCGCGCCGGCGCCAAGTATTCACCGAAGAGGGGTACGTTGCCGCGGCTGCTTCAGATGAAGGTGAGCTCACCGCGCCGCCGATTTTGAGAGGTAGGTCGCCGCCCAGCTGCCGGAAGAGGGGCAGCTCGAATCGCCTCTGATGGCGAGGTGTAGGTCGCCACGCCGCCGAGGCGCCGACGGTCCAGTGGAAGTTCGCCGTCCAGCTGCCAAAGAGGCGCAGCTCGCCACTCCGTCGCCCGGGAGATGTGGGGATATTTTCGTCTTTTTCTTGGCTGGTTTTTCTTTGGAAGGGATGAGCAAATTAACCACGCTGGCTCCCACGTAGGTGACCACATCAGCGCGTAAGTTTCCGTAGCGTTATTAGTCCGTAGCTGTAGCATTACTGAATGCGGAACCATGCCGCGTCCCCTGACCCGGATCAAGGGTCAGGGTCGACGTACAGAACGACACGGGTCGGTGGCCGGAACGCGACCCAAGGCACCAGGTTTGCCGAACCTGCAAAACAGTCTCGGCAGCGCCAACTACTGAAGGCAAGCGATGGCTGCACAGCAGCCGGAGGTTGGAGGCTACGCGCTGATTCCACAGGAACAGCTCCTCCTTCGATTCCACTGCGGTATGATTTAGATTTTGCTCAAATTTCGAGTTAGATCCGAAAATTTGCAATTGGATTTTATTTGATTTGCACATCAAAGGAAACAAGATATCTTTGTTCACCTGTTTTCAGTCACCTATTTTGTGGTGTAGATGGAGGCATCACCAGCCAAGATTTGACCATTCCTCCTGATGTTACAGTATAAGCCAAACAACACTGCTTTCATGATTTGGTTGGTGTGTGCTAAGCCTGGGCAGTAGTGCAAGACCCAGAAGACACGTGAGGGCCACAGTAGCAAGCTAACGTGGTAGATCCTCCCCCACAAAAAGTAAACTTAATACTGATAAGAACAGATACTCCCTCCATTCACTATCATAAGACCTCTACATATTCCAAAATAGACTAGATCCCGAACGAAATGAGTGAATCTATACACTAAAACACGTCTAAATACTTCCTCCGTTCCAAATTAATTGACTTCCATTTGTCCAAATGTGGATGTATCTATACTTGGAACATGTCTAGCTACATCCACATGTGGGCAAATGGAAGTCAATTAATTTGGAATAGAGGGAGTACATTCATTTTCGAAAAAAAACTAGTGTCTTACAATAGCGAACGGAGGGAGTAGTACTGTTTCCGTGGGAATGAGTCATACCTTCGAGACTTGATCTTAGCCAAGAGGCTGGGAAAGGTATGAGTTGCAACGCTAACAGCCCAGATGCCTCCACGGCCCAGTAGATTTGTAACGCTCATGCAGTACTGCTGGCGCTGGCACCTGGAAGCTCATCCGAGAATTCATATCTTAGCTTGGATCAAGTGGAAACAAGTTATTGCTGGCTCCTTGTGTTTCGTTTTTACTCGTAGTTTTTATGACGAGTAATGAGGCTTCTAAATCCATATTGCTCATGAAAATCAGTATTATTAATGCCGAGAGCGCATCCAGGAACTCAAATCTGAGCCTAAATTAGCTTCATTTTGATGTGCAGGAATTCAACTTCAACAACAGGAACGTAATGAAAAATGTTGGCAGAGAATACTTCCGCAAGCTCATATCAGTTCAGTTTAATGTTTCGTGCTCACAAGGATATAGAGTGCCAAGCTGCCAAAAAAGAGAAATATGATTAGCACATGTGCAGTGATATTCTTTTTGTTTTGCCTCCAGACTGAACTACAATCTACACTGATCAATGCCAGATGAACAAATGGGAAAAAAACCACATGATTACAGAGCAAAGGGCACTCCGACGATAGATGAACAGCTAGGAAATATCTCCCTTAATCTGGAGGTGGATATACACGTCTCCGAGGCCCTCCGACGGTAGCTGGAGCAGGGATGCGTAGCTAGCTCCGTCCCCATCGAGTTCGAGCTGGCCATGCCCATGCAACAGATCTTCCTTGGTCTATTCTTGGCAGCTAGCTCTGTCCCCATCGGAGTTCCAGGCGAAGTGAATACATTTGATGATATTCTTGGGGCTAAATGCAAAGAACTTTACTCTGATCAATGGAACATACTCCTGCAACAACCCGGAAAGGAACTGAAGTGCGAATACCCATATTGAAGAGCATCAAAACAACAATCAACCAAAAACCTGGAAATCAATTCTTGCCATCACGAACAACTTTCAATCAATTACTTCCAAAGGTGATGCCCATCCAAGAGCAGAGACGAAGCAAAGTGAAGTACTGGTTCAGGCAGGTTGGGCAATCTAGTTTCTTGATCTGTACCAACATATAGCAGTACATGAAATTAACAAGTACGGAAAAAGGACACCGTCAGCTTCTTTGATGCAAGGAATTTCAAAGAAAGTTGAAAGATTTAAACCCATATGAATATTTCCTATGTAGGTTATTTTATTCGTAGGATTGTAACCCAAAGAAAATCTTATTAAAGATTCGGTTGAACTGCATTCCTTAGAAATTTTCATGACCCCAACCTTTTGGGAAGATTATTCAGTTTTTTCTGCGGGCATGTCGAAAGTTGTGTGCATGAGTTTAGAGAGTAAGGGAAGAAAATCGTTGGGCAAATGCCGATTTAGAAAAAACATGATGTAGGATAACGCATGATACAGCTTTTCTCGCATAAACCACTTCATATTGTTATTTTAGCCACACAAGAGGGGACCTGAAAATCCATGAAGGATTCTTGTTGGTATGACAGTGCGCCACTTTATATTTGTTGAAGAACTGGAAGTAATATTCTATGTTAGGATGGCTAATCAGATATTGATGGCTCTCTCGATATCACGCCTGTGGAGCTCCCACGTTTGGTGGGAAATCGATGGCGCCACTAAGAGCATGTCTAACAGTCTCCCTAAATAGCCCGGACCTGTATTTTTCCGGCGGGATACGGGCCGGGGGCGAAAAATGCAATCTAGCAGGCCCCCCAAATGGACCGGCCCGTATCGAGAGAATAGAGGCCCCCCAGACAGCCCACCCAACCCCCTACAAATACAGGGTGGTGGTGCGAGTGGGGGTCCAAACCACCACTCGCAACCCTAGCTCCGCCGCGCGCCGCCCGTAACTCCGGCGAGCAATTAGGTTAGATTTGCGCCTGCATTCACCTCCGCGCAAGCATGATGATGTGGGCATTACCCTTCGGGTCCCCCGCGTAAGGCTACTGCATCTGGTCAAGCTGAGGTCCACGACAAGCCCAAGACAACGATGAACACAAGACCCAAGGAGCAGGGTGCCAAACTGTCGGCACCGGCCCAACTCGAAGAAGACTTGGCAGACACGGATTCGGCAAGCCAGATTAGGAAACCCTAACCGACTTTGTACCAACCTCGGGACCCGACCTCCTATATAAGGGTCAGGAGAGGAAGTATAGATCTCTCTCAATTCACACGCAACACCAAACCCTAGCTACCCTTGCCTTCGGCGAGATCCCATCTAGTTCATCGTATTCAACACCCCATTGTAAATCAGGTCCATCGACTAATAAAGAACAGACAGGCAGGACGTACGGGTATTACCTCTCGAGGGCCCCGAACCTGGGTAAATCTTGCTCCCCGCTTGTCTGTGTTCCGATGTCTAGCGCTAACCTGCAGGATTCCATCAACCCTAAGCCCCTCATGGTGGGCATTGCCGAGGAGCCGCCTCGTCACATGAGCAGCTCGGGACCCCGTCGCGGAGGCCATGGCGGTCGCGCGGGAGGCAGCGGTGGCGGGAGACGTGCCCGCGACCCGGATGCGGAGGAGGCTTGGCGCCTCAAGTTCGTGCGCTCCGTCGGCGGGAAGTGCCGGGCCGCGCGAAGGTTCTGGGGCTGGGAAGGCGCCGAGGTGCCGACGTCCCTGGTCGACTACTCGCCAGGCGGCGCGTACTTCCACGAGCAGCCGCCGATGCCGGAGGACTTCGCGCGGGAGTTCGCGCGCGAGCAGGCGGAGAAGGCCGCGTGGGACTTCGCGCGTGGAGGAGGAGCTCTCGTCCGTGAGCTCTTCGCTGGCCGCGATCTGGAGGCGGGCGAGGGGAGCTCGCGCGGAGGAGGCGCGCCGGCCGTCGCGGAGGAGGAGGAGCTCCGGCCGTTGCGGATGGCGCGCGGCGACGCAGAGGAGGCCGCCGCCGTCGCTCAGGCCATCGCCGAGTCCAAGGCCGAGCTCGAGGCCAAGCAGGAGGCGGAGCGGCAGGACGCGGCGCGCGCCATCGCCGAGGTGGAGGCGTTCAAGCGCGGGAGGCGGAGCGGGCGCGCACCTTCGCCGGGGTGGTCATCCTCGAGTAGGCGCGCCAGCGACTGCAGCGCCGGCGGCGGCGGCAGCGGTTAGTTTTAGGTGTAGTTGATCATGAACAAGTCGCGATCCTATGTATGATCGCGCAATTTTGTGATGTATGATCATGAACAAGCAGAAATGCAAGAATTTCTCCCGCGTATTTAGATTTTAAAAATACGGGGTCGATTTACAGGGTCTGCTACACGCGAAGGGGAAAACCCTGCTCAACCGCGAGTGCAGGGCCCTCTACTCGCGCGATACGGGGCAGAAATTTAGGGGGACTGTTAGACATGCTCTAAAACTGAAACCGTAAACACTGGGGCATAATGACATGAGCAGCATGCACAAATGTGTGATGCTAAATCTTCAGCTACATTCAATTAAAAAAATGAAATTTTCAGCTACATGCATGAGCAACAACTACAGTTCTACGGTACACCTACATTATGGCGACGACCATCATGCAAAAGCAGTAAGGATCACAGGCGCACCAGCACCCACAGAACGCTAGTCCAGGTGACAAACCCGCAAGGACAGATATATAATACAGGGAGCATTGCTCAAAAGATAAAACAGGCAAAGCGTGCAGCCAGGATAACCCTCTGGCTACTATAAGCACCGAGATCACATTCCCACAAAGGAGCTAACAACCAAGCGCCCGTCGCCCTTGTGTACAACATGAACGGCCACTGCCATGCAGGCAAAATTGCCAGCGAACTTTGTAGGACAACTGATATTGAAGATGCAGACAGCAATATAAGAAGACATTTCTCTGCATCATAGATTGGGAACGCAGAGAAAACAGAATGACGCACCTTATCAATCCTGTTATATTGTGATCCAAATTCTATGAGAAGGCTATCTTCTGACGAGCGGAGCGAGGGAGTTTTGTGAGCACTGCATTTTTGGTAAGCATAAAAGAGTTAAATTCAATACTTCCGTTCATACCACCAAAGGCATTTTAGATTATGTGCATGCTGATGTTTGGGGTCCGTCCCGTAGAACTTCTAATGGTGGTGCAAATTACATGCTTACTATTATTGATAATTACTCAAGAAAAGTGTGGCCATATTTTCTGAAACATAAATCTGATGTTTTTACTGCTTTTAAGAAGTGGAAAGTTATGGTAGAAACCCAAACTGAGAGGAAGGTTAAGATACTCCGTACTGACAATGGTATGGAATTTTGTTCCAATGAATTTGATGAGTTTTGCAGCAACGATGGCATGGTAAGACATCATACCATACCGTACACCCCTCAGCAGAATGGCGTGGCTGAACGCATGAACAGGACCATTATTTCGAGGGCTCGCTGCATGTTGTCTAATGCGAAGATGCATAGGCGTTTTTGGGCTGAAGCAGCCTCCACCGCATGTTATCTCATCAACAGGTCACCTTCCATTCCACTTGATAAGAAAACTCCCATTGAGGTATGGTAGCTGATTATTCTGCGTTGAGAGTTTTTGGTTGCACTGCTTATGCTCACGTTGATAGTGGAAAGTTGGAGCCAAGGGCTGTTAAGTGCATCTTCCTTGGTTATGGTTCAGGAGTTAAGGCATATAAATTGTGGAACCCTGAAACTAAGAAAGTTTTGTTAAGCAGGAATGTCGTTTTTAATGAGACTGTTATGTATTATGATAGTCCTTCCACTGATATTTCTGATGCTATTGATTCTCCTAATGTTTCTGATGATGTGCAACAGAGAATTGGCGTGCAGGTGGAGCACGCTAAGGAGAACGAAATTGTGGTTCCTGAAAATAATGATGATGTTGATGTTCCACCTTCACCGCCTATTGTTCAGCAACAAGCACGGTCTATTGCCACTGGCCGTCCTAAGAGAAATATTGCACCTCGTAATCGTTTAATGGAAGAGTGTGATATTGTTCATTATGCTTTGAGTTGTGCTGAACAGGTGGAGCAAGATGCTGAACCAGCTACGTACACTGAAGCCATTGCTTCGGTTGATAAAGAGAAGTGGCTAGGTGCGATGCAAGAAGAGATGCAATCGCTTGAGAAAAATGGCACATGGGATGTTGTGCGCTTGCCTAAACAAAAGAAGGTTGTCCGCTGCAAGTGGATATTTAAGAGAAAGGAAGGTTTGTCGCCTGTTGAGCCTCCAAGGTTTAAGGCAAGGTTAGTAGCAAAAGGTTTCAGTCAAATTTCAGGTGTTGATTATACTGATGTATTCTCCCCAGTTGTGAAGCATAGCTTTATTCGTGCTTTCTTTGGTATTGTTGCTATGCATGATCTTGAGCTTGACCAGTTAGATGTGAAGACTGCGTTTTTGCATGGCGAGTTAGAGGAGAAGATATACATGGACCAGCCTGAAGGTTTTGTTGTGCCTGGTAAGGAGGATCTTGTTTGCAAGTTGAAGAGGTCCCTTTATGGTCTGAAACAGTCGCCACGACAATGGTATAAATGGTTTGATTCATTTATGCTAGCACATGGTTTTATGAGATCTCAGTATGATAGCTGTGTGTACATGAAGTTTGTTAATGGATCACCTATTTATTTGCTGCTATATGTTGATGATATGTTGATTGCTGCCAAGAGCATGAAAGAGATCACTACTTTAAAGGCTCAGTTAAGTAGTGAGTTTGAGATGAAGGATCTTGGTCCTGCTAAGAAAATTCTAGGCATGGAAATTAAGAGGGACAGAAAGTCTAGTTTGTTGTTTCTTAGTCAGGAAAAGTACATTGAGAAAGTTCTTCATCGTTTTAATATGCATGATGCAAAATTTGTTAGTACTCCTATTACTTCTCACTTCAAGTTGTCAGCTTTGCAATGTCCTACTTCTGATGATGATATTGAGTACATGTCTCGAGTTCCTTATTCTAGTGCTGTTGGTTCCTTGATGTATGCCATGGTTTGTTCTCGTCCTGATCTATCATATTCTATGAGTTTGGTCAGTCGTTACATGGCTAATCCTGGTAAAGAACATTGGAAAGCTGTTCAGTGGATTTTCAGGTACCTGCGCGGCACATCTAAAGCTTGCTTGAAGTTTGGCAGGATTGGTGAGGGACTCGTAGGCTATGTGGATTCAGATTATGCTGCCGACTTGGATAAGAGGAGGTCCCTCTCAGGTTATGTATTTACTGTTGGTGGTTGTGCTGTTAGCTGGAAGGCTAGTTTGCAGGATGTTCCCGCACAATCTACTACTGAGGCTGAGTACATGGCTATTAACGAAGCATGTAAAGAAGTTGTTTGGCTGAAAGGTCTGTTTGCTGAGCTTTGTGGAGATGATTCTTGCATTCGGTTATTTAGTGACAGTCAAAGTGCTATTTATCTTACTAAAGATCAGATGTTCCATGAGAGGACAAAGCACATTAATATTAAATACCACTATGTTCGCCATGTGGTTGCAGAAGGTAAACTGAAGGTATGCAAGATTAGTACTCATGATAATCCTGCTGATATGATGACAAAGCCTGTTCCTATTGCTAAGTTTGAGCTTTGCTCAAGCTTAGTTGGTATAACTGTTTAGCCCAAGTCACCGTGCCCTACAGGGACGCCTGCGGGGGGTGCGGGGGGCGGCAGGCCCCCACGGTATGGATCGTTGCCACCGTGAAAGTGCATGTGTTGCCCCATGCGTGGTTTTGGTAATTGATGACAATCCTTATGGACTAATGCTTGCATTGAGATATACTTGTAGATCTTGTCCATTGGAAAAGATTGGAGTTCATGTGTTGGACTCTAGAAGATTACATGATGATCAATGCTCTATTCAAGGGTTTATATGAAGAATGGTCATGTGTAGAGTTGAGCATATTGCAAGTATGTCTTGAAGGATTCAAGACATCATCTTCATGAAGTCGGAGCTAAGCGAGGCTCTCCCATAATGGTGTATGGGGGAGTATTTGGAGAAGTCGTCATCAAGCATGTGCTAGCAAGCGCAATCAAGAAAGGTGGTCCACTTGAAGAGATCAAGATCGTCATCATCTAGCTCAAGTGGAATGCGCAAGGCAAAGGTATGATCTTGATAGGTTTTCTATTTTACCGGTCTCGTGGTGTTAGTGGGGGACCGGGTTTAGGATAGACGGTGTACTATCAAGAGGGGCTCTCAGGTGAGTAACTTGATCGCATCTTTGTGGAGAGCTCAAACCGTTGCATACTTGGCATATCATCTTTCTTGGTTCTTATTTGGCTTTTATCCATGTGAGAATTTAGAGCTTGTGTTCATCTCCATACCAAGCTCTAGTTTATCAAAAACGGATTTCATTTGAATATCTTGTTGTGTTTTTGATGTTGGAGGTTTTACCGGTTCGTCTCTTGTAGAGAGTTCAAACTCTCCACTTGTGGTTTCCTCCTCACATGATGGACTATGATGTGTATATGCATGATCTTGTAAAGCTTGTGAACAATGCACAAACAGGTGGTGACGTAGTGGTGAATCTAAAGGATATAGATATGCTCAACAAGTTACAGAGTGATAGTGATGACGATGATGAGCCTCCACCGTGCGAGGAGGTTCCAATATACAACACTCGTGATAGTGATGTTGATAGTGATGATAGTGATGTTGATAGTGATGATGACAACCCAGGACTTAACTATGAGAGTGATGATTAGGGGTGAGGGTCTTTTATGTCCTTTTGCGTACTATTTACTTTTCAACATGCTTCTTCTTAATTGCATTACGTCTTTATTCTTATTTACTACATTTTTCAACATGCTTACAAGTTTATCCTTTCTCAATGCAGGTGATTGACCAAGATGTGCCAAGGCAAGGAATCATCGGCCTCGGGCTCTCGGGAGGTGTAGGATGTGTTCGGGTGTAGCGTGTGTGAATTCGAACTTGTTTGGAGTTTGTATGAATGATTGGATGAATTTGAATCATGTTTGTGTCATTTGGATATGTATGTGGTGTTTTATTTGATGTTTCTGTGATGTTTTATAATTTGTGCAATTTTAATTGTATTTAAAATGCGCCAGAAACCAGCAGCAAAAAATTTCAGAAACTGAAAATATGGTCAAGTCTACGCCGACGGCATTGCCGTCGGCGTAGTATGCTGCGGGGGCGCACAGGATCGTGCCACGTCGACGCTGGAGGACCATATGGTCATCTATACGCCGACGGCACTGCCGTCGGCGTATAGGTGGAGCAGACGGAGACAGTCAACGTTCCTTTTGTGGGTCCCACTTCAGATACGCCGACGGCGACGGATACGCCGACGGCATTGTTCATACGCCGACAGCGTCCTACGCCGACGACTATACGCCGACGGCGGCCGTCGGTGTAGGTCTACGCCGACGGCGATCGTTGCTACGCCGACGGCGGCCCGCCGTCGGCGTTTTGACTGTTTCCCGTAGTGTTTCAAGCATCTGATGTTCTTCTCGACGGGCCTGGCCGACCTCGATATATGTCGATGGGAGTGAGAACCTCGAGCATCTGATGTTCTTCTCAACGGGTCTGGTCGACCTCGATATATGTCGATGGGAGTGAGAACACGTGTCTCGCTACAGGAAAGCGGAGCTACGCCGACGGCCAGGATCTACGTCGACGGCTTTTTGTCGGGGCCGTCGGCGTAGATCCCGAACAGGCCAGCCCACAAAAACCGTTCGGCGTAGATCTATTACACCGACGGCATTGCCGTCGGCATAGATCAATATGCCGACGGCAATGCCCTCGGCATAGCTATGCTAAAAAATTGTTTTGATCTTTTTGATTATAACTTTTGCATTTGAACTTGGATTTTGATATTCTTTAGCTCGTTTCGAAGAGGAGAAGGAGATCCACATCATCAAAATTATGAGCAAGGACGGAACCAATAATAAGGAAATCATTTTTTCCATTTAGAAAAAGGAAAATGATATTTATAAAAATAATATGTAAAATCATTATTGGGGAGCATTATTTCCTATACCAAGATACACCTATTTGTCGAATATGAGAACTTTATCACAAACTATGCCGTGGGAATGTGAAGGAGAAATGCCCTAGAGGCAAATAAATATAGAGTATTTATCGCATTATCTCATTAAGTTTATAATATGTTTTGTATCATGCTATAACTGTATTAATCGGAATTGTTAATACACGTGTGATATATAGACAAACCAGAGTCCCTAGTAAGCCTCTATAAAACTAGTTCATTGGGCAACTGTTGATCGAGATTTCCCGGTCATGGACAGTCACGTCGGTTGACAATGAGGTCATCTTATTAGTAGAATAAGGTGGTGGACATACCCAACAAAGTATTGCAATAGGATCGTATCACAATGTTCATCATTTGCAATTGGAAAGAAATATGATAGCTTATTCCTCAGACCGTGAGATCGTATTAATTGCTGCCCCGGAGGATACTCTAAGTGCATCAATCGTCAGTCCATAAATGGGTGACTATAAAGGTGTATCTTGTGGATCACAAAAGGGTATGTTGAGTCATACGGATCAAGAGCGGGATTTGTTCATCCTCGTGATGGAAAGATACTCTAGGCCCACTCGGTGAGATTACATCTGAAAAGCTGCGCAGCGTATGACTAGGTCATGGGATGTAATATCACAGAACGAGTTAATTAACCCTTGTCGGTAACGAGATAAAACAGAACATCGGATGTTCACGAACATATCTCGGACTAGGGTAGTATCAAAGGAACAAAAGGAATGAATATCATGTTTATGGTTCAACGACGATATTCGTAGAATGCAAAGGGACCGTCACAGGCATCCAGGTCTCCCTGGTGGTCATTGGCGAGCGAAGGGTCTCGACCATGTCTGGAGTGTTCTCGAACCGTAGGGCAACACGCTTAAGGTATTGCCGACACATGGAGATCGTTTGGATTTATTGGAATAATAGAAATAGGGAGAGAGAAATAATCCGGAAAGGTTTCGGTAGTATCGGAAGGGTTCTGGGAATGTTCGAAAGAAGTTCGGGTGGTCCGCAAATTGTTTCGGAGTCACGGGAGATTAAATAATGTACAAATATATTAATTTAATTTTAATTAAAAATGAAGAAAATAGGTGCAGCCCACTTAATGGGCCAAAGTGGGGCCCATGTGGGGCTGCACCATGCATAGTGTGGCGCATGGGCCATGCATGGGGCCATGGCCACCACGCAGGCCATGCATGGCACGGCCAGGCCGGCCTGCCGGCCACCCCTGCTGCTCCACTTTTTAGTCCCACACGGGGAGGCAAGGTGTGTTGCATATCCCCTCCTCCCTATATAAAGAAAGTCATATTAATTGTTTTGATGCATCTAAAAATATAATTAATTTTGGATGACGGCCAGAGTTAATTCTCCGCCCGCTATTCTTTCTCTCTCCCACTAAAGCTATACCGCAGTGCGTCGTCGTACTGTGGAATTCCACCCAAAGTTCTACTCCTGCGATCTCAGCTGGATCTGAGAGACCGGGGCTTGTCGTCAAGCTCCGCACGTGTGTGAGTACTCGGAGGCGCCACACTTGGGGCGCCGGAGGCGTCATCGTCGCGCCGGTCTTCATCTTCGTCGCGTCAAGTTCTTCGCGACCTCGAGGTCGGCTACGTCGTCTACTTCGGCAACGCTTGCGCGGGAGCGTAATTCCCGCTTATCGATCTACGAGGGTACGTTATCGATGTTTCGCTTCGTTACCGCATTAATAGATAGATAGATCCTGACTATGTTTTGGTATTCGCTAGTTAGAAAAATTATTGTTTTCTGCTACGAACCCCTTCAGAATGGTCATAACTTGGTCATTTGGCTTCAAACTTATAGATGTTTATACATGATAGACCTTTTTGTGAAGATTTTTTTGAACAATTTGTCAAAAATCAAGTTTATCATTTTCCGTAGCAACTAGTATACATAAAAGGACTCCATGCCAGAGGATATCTTTTTTTGAGGGGTTTTCACGTTATCTGATTTTTTTTCAAAAAACGATCAAAATGGTCACCATGGCTATTCATCGAAAGAGGTCAAATTTTCTAAAACTATCGATGTTTCTGTGATATAACCACTAGTTATGTACCTTAAAATGATATTTCTTAATTTCAGACCAAACTATCAAACACTTGTAGTTCAAATTTGGATTACTTTCGGAAAATCAGCATAAACTCATTTAACTAGACGAAATTAGATAGAAATCAAGAAAATTCCTAATACTTGGGGATTATCCATCAAATGTGGACTACTCTTTGTGAGAATTAGATGGGTGTCATTTTGCACCATATTTTTTGTATTTGATACACAAAAAAGTCATTTTTACCACTTAGAAAAAGGAAAATGATATTTATAAAAATAATTTTAAAAATCCTTTCAGAACCATTGTTTCCTATACCAAGATACACATATTTGTCGAATATGAGAACTTTATCACAAACTATGCCGTGGGAATGGTCATATAACTTGGTTATTTCGCTTGAAACTTATAGATGTTTACACATGATAGACCTTTTTGTTAAGATTGTTTTTAAACAATTTGTCAAAAATCAAGTTTATCATTTTTCATAGTAACTAGTACACATAAAAGGACTCCATGCCAGAGGATAACTTTTTCTGAGGTTTTTTCACTTTATTCGATTTTTTTCAAAAAAGGTCAAAATGACCACCATGACTAATCATCGAAAGAGGTCAAATTTTTTTAAACTATCGATATTTCTGTGATATAACCACTAGTTGTGTATCTTAAAATGATTTTTTTTTTTAATTTCAGACCAAACTATCAAACACTTGTAGTTCAAATTTAGATTACTTTCGGAAAATCAGCATAAACTCATTTTACTAGGCGAAATTAGATAGAAATCAAGAAAATTCCTAATACTTGGGTATTATCCATCAAATGTGGACTACTCTTTATGAGAATTAGATGGGTGTCATTTTGCATCATATTTTTTTTACTTGGTTCACAAAAAAAGTCATTTTTGCCACTTAGAAAAAGGAACATGATATTTATAAAAATAATTTGAAAAATCTTTTCGGAAACATTGTTTCGTATACCAAGATACACCTATCTGTCGAATATGAGAACTTTATCACAAATTATGCCGTGGAAATGGTCATAACTTGGTCATTTGGCTTGAAACTTATATATGTTTATACATGATAGACCTTTTTGGGAAAAAAAATTGAAAAATTTGTCAAAAATCAAATTTATCACTTTTCATAGCAACTAGTACACATAAAAGGACTCCATGCCAGAGGATATCTTTTTTTTTTGAGGTTTTTTCACTTTATTTGATTTTTTTCAAAAAAGGTCAAAATGATCACCATGACTATTCATCGAAAGAGGTCAAATTTTCTAAAACTATCGAAATTTCTGTGATATAACCACTAGTTGTGTACCTTAAAATGATTTTGTTTAAAATTTTAGACCAAACTATCAAACACTTGTAGTTCCAATTTGTATTACTTTCGAAAAATCAGCGTAAACTCATTTAACTAGGTGAAATTAGATAGAAATCAAGAAAATACCTAGTACTTGGGGATTATCCATCAAATGTGGACTACTCTTTGTGAGAATTAGATGGGTGCCATTTTGCATCATATTTTTTGTACTTGGTTCACAAAAAAGTCATTTTTGTCACTTAGAAAAAGAAAAATTATATTTATATTTTTTTCTAAAAATCCCTTCGTATCTATTGTTTCCTATACCAAGATACACCTATTTTTCAAATTTGAGAACTTTATCACAAACTATGCCGTGCGAATTGCCATAACTTGATCACTTAGCTCCATGCTAGAGTTTTTTTTCATAGCAAGTCTATCGATGTTTCTGTGATGCAAAAGATGAAATGGATGGCATATTTAAATTTCTCTCATTTTTCTAATCGATTTAGATATTTTATTTGTCAAATTTCGAATTACGGATTTAAAGATATGAATTATTCCATATTAAATATTATTACATAATCACTATTATTTATTTAAAAATATTATTACATAATCATTGTTATTTATTTAATAAATTTTGAAAATTTAAACAATAAAAACGTGTAAAATCATGACCCAGGGGTTAATATGATTGATAGGATACTAATATTAGTAAGTTCTAACTTCTCATTTGGAAGCTAATTTGGAAGGAACTCAAAAGTTAAGCGTGCTTGGTTTAGAGCAATTTGAAGATGGGTGAACGAATGAGAAGTTTGACCAGGATAAGTATTTTGACCTGAGATTAAGTGTGTAATCAGAGATTAAGTGTGTGGCTAAGTGAGAAATTTCGAAATACAATTAAAAATAGAATTTAAAAAAGTTCAAAAACGTTAAAAAATTCGAAAAAAAAATTGGGGAAAAAACTGGCCGAGGGCATAGCTTGGTACGCCGACGGCATTAGAGGCTGAACCGAGACCCTGATACGCCGAGGGAGCTACGCCAACGGCAATCTAGGCTATGCCGACGGCAAAAAGGCGTCGGGGTAGCTACGCATTTCCTGTAGTGTCTCGGGTAATCAATTTTCCTGATTTTTGTTGTTCAGATTGGAAAAGGGCGCTCCATTTTCTGATATTAACCGACCAAAGGAGCAATAACGCCGAGACAGGTAAGCTTAAATGCATGGGTCGATGCGTATACTGTTTAGTAGATCATCACAATCGTTCTATGTCGACATCCTATCACTTTGTACAGTGCAGTAGATTCAGGGGCCACAAAACAACAATTGTTGCGGAATTGGACGTGCACATTTTTGTCGGCATCATAGGTAAGCTGACTTGGTATCCCGGATTTGGATGATGGTGGCGCTCTCGGTGTCGCTCTCCCTTGTGACGGCATCGTATTTGGAGCAATTGCTGGATGGAGGAGGCAAAGAGGTGGCATGATACGTCAAAAACGTATCTACTTTCCCAAACACTTTTGCTGTTGTTTTACCTCTAATTTGTGTGTTTTGAATGCAACTAACACGGACTAACGCTGTTTTCAGCAGAATTGCCCTGGTGTCTTGTTTTTGTGCAGAAAGTCAAGTTTCGGGAAAATTCCCGAAAAATATCCTGGAGTTCCTATTTTTCCAGAAGACACACGGAGCCAGAAGACGAGACGGAGGTGGGCCACGAGGGCCCCACACCATGGGCCCGCGCGGCAGAGGCTGGGCCGCGCCGGGGGGTGGTGTGGCCGCCTCGGTCACCACCTCGCGTCCCCCTTTCGACTACTTATCCCCTTGACCTAAAAACCCGAGGAGGATCGACGCTTTTTCCAGAAACACTCCAGAGCTCCGCCGCCACCGAAAACCCTATTTCGGGGATCAGAAACTCCGTTCTGGCACCCTGCCGGGACGGGGAATTGGAGGAGATCATCGCCATCATCATCACCGACGCCTCTCCATCAACCATCCATGATTCCCCCATCCATGTGTGAGTAATCCCCGCTGTAGGCTGAAGGGGATGGTAGGGATTGGATGAGATCATTCATGTAATAGATATCAGATTGTTAGGGCATGGTGCCTAGTATCCGTTGTTAGTACTTTATGTCATTGTTGCAACTTGTTATGCTTAATGCTTGACACTTAGGGCCCGAGTGCCATGATTTCAGATCTGAACATGTTATTGAATCATGAGGATAATTATTGTTTTAGATCATATCTGCAAGTTGTTTACACATATAATTGTCCGGAACCCGAGGCCCCAAAGTGACAACAATTGGGATAACCGGAGGGGATGGCTGTAATGTGAGGATCACATGTGTTCACGGAGTGTTAATGCTTTGCTCCGGTGCTTTATTAAAAGGAGCACCTTAATTACCAGTAGTTTCCCTTGAGGCCCCGCTGCAAACGGGCTGGTAGGACAGAAGATGTTGTGCAAGTTTCTCATTGCGAGCACGTACGACTAAATACGGAACACATGCCTATGATTGATTATTACCTGGATACTTTATTATTATCTATCTGCAAATGCCCTACGCTTGACTATTATATGAATTATCTTATCCATGCAACGCCCGTTCATCCATCCCTATGCCTACAGTATTTTAATCCTGCTGTCTACTACAATTATTACTGCTGCTTTTATTTTACTGCTGCTATTATTTCACTACTGCTACTGCTATAAAACTGTTGCTACTGATAAACTGTGTCGAGCAAGTCTATTTCCAGGTGCAGCTGAACTGACAATTCATCTGTTAAGGCTTATAAATATTCTTTGGCTCCCCTTGTGTCGAATCAATAAATTTGGGTTTTACTTCCCTCGAAGACTGTTGCGATCCCCTATACTTGTGGGTCATCAAGACTATTTTCTGGCGCCGTTGCCGGGGAGCATAGCTCTATTTATAAGCTCACCTGAGAGTGATACTGTTCGCTGCAATTCATTCATCATGGGTAAACCTCGTGATGAGAGGTTCGCATATTGCCATCCACTACAAGGAGAGGTACAACTCTGAACACTTCTGCTGCTCTTGATTCACCGTCTGTTATAAGTCAACTTGTCACACCACCACATACACATACTTCACATGCTGCTACTTCTGCTGAATCTGAAAATACTTCTGAAATTTTGATGATGCTTCTACTGTGCTTGATGAGAGTGGTTCATTAGGTCCTTTTCTAGATGCTACAATTGCTAAGTCAAAACAAACTGAAAATGCTGAAACACCTAATGAAAGTCCCATTACACCTGTTAGTTCACCTGAATTAAGAGATCATACTAGTGATGATTTCGAGGAACTTATGTTGAACTTGATGATGAATTTATTGAAGAATGCAATGCTTCTAAAGATGCTAGTGCTATTAAAAATCTTCTTGCAAGACGTGCTGTTAATTACAAACTGTCTCCTGATGCTAAGTTTGCTACATCTCCCATTGATATAAAAGATAAAGATTATGATTTCTCTATGGACTTGTCACATATATCTATTGTTGAGAAAGAACCTTTTCGAGGAACTGAAAATGAAAGTGTTGTAGAACATATGAACACTCTTTCTACTTTAAGTAGTGTGTTTTCTGATGACATTAAGAAACGCAGTTACTTCGTTACTAAAATATTTCCTTTCTCATTAAAAGATGAAGCTAAAACTTGGTTTAATAGTTTATCTCCTGGATCCATTAAAAGTCCTATGGATTTGGTTAATGCTTTCTTCCAGAAATATTTTCCTGCTAGTGCTCAACATGCTGCTTTACAGAGAATCTTTAATTTCAAACAATTGGAAGCCGAGAAATTGCCTAAATCTTGGGCAAGGTTTTGTTCTTTACTCAGAGCTCGGCCTGGACATCAATTAGCTAAAAATGAACTTCTTGATATATTCTATAATGGACTAACTGTTGAATCTAGGACATACCTAGATAGTTGTGCTGGTTGTGTTTTCAGGAAAAGAACTCCAGATGAAGCTGAGGAATTAATGGATAAAATAAGCCAAAATCATGATGATTGGACTATACCTGAGCCGACCCCGATACCCACACCAAAGAAGAGAGGAATTCTTGAACTAAGTGATGAAGAAATGAGAGAAGCCAAGAAATCTCTTAAAGAGAAGGGTATTAAATCTGAAGATGTGAAGAATCTACCACCAATAGAAGAATTATGTAAGCCAATTCCTCACCCATCAGTAGTTGAGGTACACTCTCTCCAACATTTTGATGATAGGGATATTCCTTATTCTAAAACTCCTGATCAATGCTTAGATGAATTTGATAATTATATTGTTAAGCAGGATAACTTTAATATGAGAGTGCAGAATCATCTGATGGAAAATTCTAGAGCTATGAGTAAATTGCATGATATTGTGGAAAGAACTTCTAATGATGTTAAAATGCTTATTAAACATTTCCATATGGTTCAAACTCAAATAGATCAACTCACTAAGGTACAAAAAGATCTGCTAGTTAATGCTTCTAGAGAAAATGAAAAACATGCTTATGGAGTAGGAACTAGAGGTGGTGCTTCTACTCAGGATCCCTTGTATCCTGAAGGACATCCTAAAAGAATTGAGCAAGATTCTCAACTAGCTAATGAAACTAGTACTCCTTCTAAGAAAAAGAAGAAGAAGAAACATAAACATGTTGAAGAATCTCCTGAATCAATTAAAGAAAATGAGCATGTTAATGATCCAAATAGTATATCTATCTCTGATGCTGAAACTGAAAGTGGTAATACATAACAATGATAAGGATAAAAATGATGCTTCTGATAAAGAGGAGAGTGAAGATGAACCTGAAAAGCATACTAAGAATAAAAAGTATACTAAAGAAGATTTCATTGCTAAAAGCATGGTAATGAGAGAGAACCTTGGGTGCAAAAGCAAATGCCTTTTCCTAATAAGAAACATAAATCAAAGGAAGAGGAACACTATAATAAATTTTGTGAATGGATGAAACCCTTGTTTTTGCAAATTCCTTTGACTGATGCTATTAAATTGCCTCCTTATTCAAAATATATGAAAGATATTGTCTCTAACAAAAGGAAAATTCCTAATGAGGAAATTTCTACTATGCTTGCTAATTACTCTTTCAATGGTAAGGTTCCAAAGAAACTTGGAGATCCAGGTATACCAACTATCCCATGCTCTATTAAGAATAATTATGTTAGAACTGCTCTATGTGATTTAGGAGCAGGAGTTAGTGTTATGCCTTTTCTCTTTATAAGAGACTCTATTTAGAAAAATTGATACCAACTGATATATCTTTGCAAATGGCTGATAAATCTACTGCTGTTCCTGTTGGCATATGTGAGGATGTTCCTGTTCAAGTGGCTAATAATTGTTTAATATTAACTGACTTTGTTGTGTTGGAAATGCCTGAAGATGATAATATGTCTATTATTCTTGGGAGACCTTTTCTTAACACTGCAGGGGCTGTTATTGATTGCAACAAAGGAAAAGTAACCTTCAATGTTAATGACAAAGAGCATACTGTTTATTTTCCCAAAAAGCCGGACAAGATATATGGAGTAAATACAATAGCCAATCTTAGAACTATCAAAGTGGGAAGTATTGATTGCCCTATTTATGAACCTCAAGAAGGATTTCAAAGTATTATGATTGGATCTATTGCTATACAATTTAAGGTAACATGATTGTCTCATGTGGTTTAATTCTTTTATGTCATATAAAATTTATTTGGTGACAAGACTTGATCAACCTTGTTAACAAATATGTTTTAAATGCATAGAAGCACTAAACAACATTTTATTTCTCAACCTTGTTTTACCTACTGTTGTGTTACTGAACTTGCAAAGTTTTAGTTGAAATTGGTCTTTATAAAATTCTATTTCTGCTCTAAGTTTATTATTTAAATACCAGAAAATGTGCAAAATGAAAGTTTTCAAAAATTTCTGAAAATTATACCATAAATCTTAGTTTTTAAAGAGGAATGTGGGAGTGCCTGGGGCTGACCAGGGGGACCCACCATGCCTCCACACCACCCCACCGCGCGGCAGGGGTGTGGGCCCCACCTGGCCCTCCACTCACCCATCTTCCTCTCATTTCTTTCTCTCTCCCGACCAAACACACCACCATTGTTCAAACCCGTGTTCTTGCTGCTCTTGCTCGAGATTTTCGATCTCCTTGCTCAGCCCATCTTTGTTGCTGAGATTTGGACCATTTGCTCTTGAGCATTTTAGTACTGTAGGTGACATGTTAGATGTGTTTGCATGCTTGTTCTATGCTTAGATTAATTAGTCTTGATGCATGTCTAGCCCTCTTACAAGTTCTATAGTAGTTTCTTTGATTTAGTTGCCCCAAAATCATTTTTTATGAGGTTTTGTTAAAAAATTCAGAAAAGAAGGAAGAATGAATATCAACTTGATCACAATGAATTGGAGGTGCATGAAGTCATGGGGGTCAACCGCGAATATGCCGTGTTCCCCTCGATCTATCCATGCTCTAACTTCATGACTGCTGCAGGAATCTTGCAAGATTTCAACACTCTAATCTCTAATGCAGGGTTGGAAGATTTTGTTGTTGATGAACCATATCAATATGCAAAACTGACTATGTCGGTAGTGCAAAACTTTAGATTCAGTTGGTCTTCACCTAACCCCATGGTTCACTGTAACATCTACAATATAGCTGTGGATTTGCCCTTTGATGATTTTTGCACAGCTATTAAGGTACCGCATTGGGGATCGCGCGAGAAGATTAGAGGGCAAGCTAAGCCTCTAATAGACCTGTATAAGGAAATCTGTCAAGGGAGAAGTTTAGAAGAGGAGAGTGGTAAAATTCGAAGCATTCAACCCCCATCTATTCGATATTTTGCCTATTACATTGGCAAGTGTGTTCTAGCTAGGAAAACTGCAAGCAAATTATTTTTTTATGATTTGGCTTTCATTTCAGCTGCTTTGAGGTGTGATAGGACTTATAATCTAGGTGCTTTGATAGCTTTTCGTCTTTCAGCTAACCGCGAGAAAGGGGGAATCTGTGGAGGTCTTATTGCTTCTCGTTTATTAGCTATGCATGGTGTAGGGCCGCATCATTTAGACATTCAGTTTCCTATAGAAAGACTTGATATTAATTCCATGATAAGTCATAAATTTGTTTCTAACTGGGCTACCTTGAATAACTTAGTCTACGAAATAACCTTTTTCCAGAAACGCAGGTGGAGATTAATTAAGTCCGAACGATTAGTTTGTTTGCCTGCACCTCTTTTGTTTAACCTTGATGCCAGGGAAAGGTGGTCAATATCTGAGGATGATCTTGAGGCATACTTAGAGGAGCATGGCCCTCGCCCAGAGGATGATGGAGAGGAGCCCGATGAGGGTTTCACTCAGCCTTTCGACATCGCGGGTTTCCCGTACCAGCATTTTGATTATGGGACTTCTGCCCCTTCTTCTTCACGGGAGCCTGATTACGATCATGCTAGGGATGATTCACCGGGGTGGAGCGTACACCCACGCCGATGATTGATCTCCACTTAGGCCAAAAGCCTAAGCTTGGGGGGAGGTTGATGCATGTAAAATGCATACATGAACTTTGCATTATATTACTTATATTTCAATCATATTTGCATCATATAAGGGTTATATCATTGATTTATATTGATTTTGGGAATATTTCATTGTTTCCCTATTTTTCTGGAATTAACCCTGCACAGGCAGAAAACCCTATTTTCTATATTTTGATGTTTCAGGGACCCAAACGACGTCCAAATGACCTAATAATTTACGAGCATCAGTTTTTGGAAGGAATAAAGCGTGGGAGCGAAGGAAGCGAACAAACGGAGGCCCGAGGGCCAAGTTGAGTGGGCCCACGTGGCCAGATTCCTTGGCCGCGTGGGACCCATCAACCTGGGCCTCGGAGCTCCGTTGCCGTCGATCTTTTTTCCCGAGCCTCCGTCTTGACCTAAAAACGACTATAAAATAGTCCCCGACGCCCTTCGAAGAGGAGCGCCGCTGAAACACAGAAATCACGAAACAGAGACCTGGAGTTGCAGATTGGAGGGGGAAAACTCCGGCGGGGCGCTGCCGGCGTGGTCTCCATCTTCTCCAACGACTTCTCCACCGTCTCCATGATGAAGAGGGAGAACCCCTGGACTATGGGTTTGTGGAAGTAACTTATGTATCTCTCCTCTCTTGGAGCTTCACTAATTAGTATCGTATGAGCTGCTGAACATGATTACGGTCATCTATGTAATACCTTTGTGGTGGATCTTTTTATGAGTTAATATATGTTTGAGATTGCAATAGTTTTGTTTCAGTTATGAAAGTAGATGCATATTATGTACCCCGTTTTTGTTTACTTGTTATGATCAAGCATGTGTATGAGAGCGTGTGAGGGGGAACGTGTGCATTAGTTGGAGTAACGGGGGGTGGCTAGTGCGGTGAACGTGAGAGAAAGTTCCGCGATCCACTTGGGTGTTTTACCTTACTTTGTTGCGTCACTAGGGATAAAGAAAAATACCCTGCTACCGGAGATGTGGGTGTGACCATTGCCACTACTCCATGACTAGATCTAGCATGTTCTTATTTTAACTTCATGTCATGAAACTTAATGATATGCTCTGATTTATCTTAATTACTAAGATGTTATGATTTAGTTCGCATCTTGGTAGAGTGTAAGAGATATTAATAAACCAAAGATCTCTATGTTAGGACGTGATGCCCATATAATTAGTAACTTGTCATGAAACTTTTATGTTGCAATCTCATATGTCAATTCTAGTGTTCCATTATCTACCACTTTATTAAAGAGAGAGTGCATTTGTGAAACCATGAACCCCGGTCCATTTTTAATCATAAGAAACACCTTTCCAACAACTTTTATCCACTTTACATTTTCTGTCATTTAAAAATCCGAAAATACAAAAACACTTTTACATCTTGCATTCACAATACAAAACCCAAAAATATCATCCATCATTGTTTCCACCATCCTTGCATATTTATTTATCATCATTGCATATTTATTTACTGTTTTGCATTTATTATCTTTTCATATCATTCTCACACATTGTGCTTGACAACCACTAGGTGAGGTTGAGGGCACAAACAATTTACTTTGTTTTGTAGGTTTTCAAGAGAAGGATAAGAAGATAAATCTTTCACTACTGATTCACCGAGAGTTCGATATTAAACCCTCGAGTCACCCCTCGTGGGGAAAACCGTCTTTCCTATACTATACACTCTGCACTTGGAGTCTCAACCTAACCCATATTCTTTTGACGCAGTTAACTACGTCAAGGGCCATCAAGACAGTTTTCTAGCGCCGTTGCCGGGGAATCATTGTTGTAAAGGTTTATCCAAGGTTATGTCACAACAAAGTCAACTTCATCACCAACTTGTGCAAACACCTAAGCTTGGGGAGGTTGCACCTACGTGAGTATCATCTTATCCATCTTTACCTTCAAAGCATTTTATTTTGTTTTGTTATTGTCTTGCATATCATATTTATATTTCGGTTTGCATTTTTATTTTCAGTTTTGCATTTTGTGTTGCATTTGTTATTTCGGTTTGCATTGTTTAGTATCATTTTATTTTCAGTTTTGCATAAAAAATTAAAAAACACATAAAAACTTGCAAAAATGGGAGAAAGAACTAAGTTGTGTGATTACACAAACACTCCAAATGATCAATTTATTGCTAGGCCCATTGCCACACCTGAGATAAAAGCTGATAGTTATGAAGTAAGTCCTAGTTTCTTGAGCTTGATAACTAGGGAACAATTTGGCGGTAGTGCTATGGAGGATACCACAGTAGCACTTGCATTATCTCTCCTATCTAAAAGAAGGATTTGGTTCCTCTCGTACGTCAAAACCTTTCGTCCTTCGTCCACCGCCCGCCTCTCCGTCGACCAAATGGGCCAAACCCAACAAAATCTTATCCCCCGCTCGCCCGCCTCCGCACGCGGGAACCAAAACCCTATCTCTACGGCCGCCCCCTCGATCCCACCACCTCATTGTAGCTCGCTGGCGCCGCCTGTCATCTACACCGCCGAAGCTCGACGACACCGCCCCTCATCACCACCGACGAGGATCACAGACGCCGCCCTTCATCTCCACCGCTGCTCAGCACCACGCCGAGTTCTCCAACATCTCCCGCACCGCGTCGAAATGGCCCACGTTGGATCTCCAAGATCCATTCTCGCAGGTCCTACCGGCACGCATCCTACCTGCTGGTGCGCCAGCTCGTATACGTTAGAGGGGCGGCAGAAGCGGCTGCATGCGAGGTCCAGCATAAGGAGAAGGTGCAGACCCTACGAACTCTACGACCTCCGCGCCCACCGCATCTTTGCACCTGCCGCCTTCCGCGCCCCATACCTCCACCCTCGAGTCTCAACGGACTACGAACCGTTGCCGCCAGCTCGCCAAGCTCGCCGCCGTCGCGTGGAAGTCGAGACTCGATGCGCCGAGAGATTCCTCAGAACAGCGCCAAGGGAGGTCGTCGAGCGGATCTACCAATACTTCCAGGCCGAGGTCGCCGGTACCGCGTCTTCTGCCGTATGACCTGTCTGGTTTGTTCGCTTCTCTTATCCGGTTTTGATCTGATTGAATAATGCTTCGCTCGATCTGTACTATCTCGCTCAGAGAAATAAATTAGCACAACCTATAGAGCACCGGCGAGACCACCAATTAGTACTTTTCAATTCTCACCCCAAATTCTTATGCAACATATTACTAACTATATAAAAGGAGTGCGATTTCGCGGCCTCACAACGAACATTTTACTGTAGTATCTACAGTGTTGAACAGTGTTCAACAGTACCCCGGTAAGTTTGCAAGAAAGCCCCTCCACTTTCCGGAAATTGCGAACTGGCCCTTCTGTATAAAAGACCACATCGGCACACCCTATCTCATTTCCCCCTCTCGCTCCGATCTGATCCCCACCTTCCATCGCCTCCGCCGCCGCCGCCCCCTCCGCCTCGGCTCATCCGGCGGCCGCTTCCGACTCCCCCCCCCCCCCCCCGCCGCCGCTCCGCCCCACCGAGGCGCGCCCGCGCCGCCGGGCGCGGGAGGTCAGCTCCCGGTGCCTCGCCGGGCGCATCCAACTTCCAGTGACGCCGACGCTGCAGTGACAAACCCTAGCATGGTAAGCAGCGGGATTGAGGTCGACAGTGGCGGCCGTAGTCGCCTCCTCTTCTCTCTCCCACGGCCCTAACATCATTTCCTCTTTCCGGCCTTTCTCGCTCTTCTTTTTCGCTGGATTCAGTTCGTTTTCTTTGACTTCAGATCGATCTAATCATATTTTTCTTCTCTCTTCTTGGTGGGACACGAAGGGAGCAAGCACAAAGCGGCATGAGCGTCCAGCGGGCGGAGCCGAGCGGGACAGCCATGGCGCTCATGGTTACTGGCTTCGTTTCACCTCTCCTCGGCCGTTATGGGGCCACAACGATGGCCCTCGATTCTTGGCGCTCCCATAGGCCGGCACTGGTTGTCTCGATTTCAGTGACGGTGGCGGCAGCGGGTCGTCTCCTCCTCTTCTCTCCCCATCGGCCAGCGCTGGTTGAGGTGAGGCTATTGTTTCAATTTTTATCTTGCCTTTCAGCTCGTGTTCTATCAGTTTAGATCGATCTAATTATCTTTCTTCTCCCCTTAGCATAGGCTCTCTCAGCTTGGTGCAACAGGAAGGGAGCAAGCAAACCTACTTCTCCTGGATTTCCCAGAGTTTCATCTGGCTTGATATGTGTCTTTTTTGGGGGTCTGATTGTTGCTGTTGTAGATTGTTACCACATCTGTTTAGATTTTCGAATTGTTGTAATACGCCATGTTGTTGGTTGCTAATTGGCAGTTGTGAACTACAGCCCATGTACAAGTCACGGTCTAAATGTTAGATTTGACTTGAGTGCTATATGGCAGTATATGGCATCGATTGCTGCCATATATAACTTGGAAATCAAAATCAAGGTACTATTCTAGCTACTGCAAAAAAATAGCACTTATGTGAAGCTATATGGCAGTATATGGCATCGATTGCTGCCATATATAACTTGGAAATCAAAATCAAGGTACTATTCTAGCTACTGCAAAAAAATAGCACTTATGTGAAGTCGTAGTTAGTACTGATTGTATCATTTCTTAATCCCCGGGCCATAGAATAAAAGGCGATGACCATACAGTCGGCTGGGACCAAGGCTGTCGACCCATGGTGCTGCTCACAAGGCGAGGACCAGTTAGTAATGAATGGAGGAAGCCGTGGCTGCATCAACGAGGAAGGGAGGTGGAGACAGCAATTGGGCCAAATAGTTGTGAGGTGGAGCAAGAAGCAATCCACAACAAAACCATATTACGTGTTTCTCTCTCTTTACGCGCTTCATGTCTCTGATTTCAGTTTTCTAACATATTGTTTATCTCGATATTTCAGATTTCAGAAAGAAAACAGGAGGAAGAATTCAATGGAAGAGTTTGTGATGGACATGGTGATTACCTTTCTCTCTCTCTCTCTCTCTCTCTCTCTCTCTCTCTCTCAAGTTTGTTCCTGCCTTTTCATATTATGGTATGTGAACGTAAACATGAGTTATGTACCTTTTCTAAAGAGGATAGCAAGCTAAAGCAAAGTTGTTGGTTTACACCGTTGTGCATTTGGGCTTATGGCGATTTGCTGCAGGGATTGGAGGTTTGGGCTTGGAGCAGATTGGTGAGCAGCAATGGAGGTATGGGAAATAGAGATGCGACATTCAGAGAGGCTCAGGTGAGCCTAATTATATCCTCCTCTCTCTTTGCTCCACTTTATTTCAGAACCTTGACCTCCTATGTTGTGCCCACACCATCTAGGATTTTTCTCCCTTATTGATTTATCTCCATGCCACTATTTAAATGACGGTTTCAAATTTAGGTATTTACATCGTATCCTTGATTTATATACAAGTTAAGAGTTTCTTAGCTTTTAGTCCAAAAATCCGTATCCATTGATTCTCGAAAGCTTTAATTGGATAATCGTCCTAACGTGCTATGTATTAGGTTTGAATTGTTGTCCTTGCTTATGGGACTATGACTGATGTTAATGACTGCCAATATACTCTAGATAGTAAGTCATTACATTGTATCTTAATTTACTTAACATCTCTATTTAAACTTCTCTTACATCACTGTACAAAATAAGCTACTGTAATCTGTAACTGCACTATTTACTGAAACTCAATAGTATCTCTGTACCAATATGACATGTATTTTGCTTGATGAGATGGTCCCATTTAGACCTATACATAGATATTAGGCTGCAGTGCATTCATAGCTATTAGGAACAACATGATCTGGTCGTTTTTCTTCTTAAATACCATTATCTGTTATGTTTTGGTTGTTTTTTATCAACAACACGCCTGATCTAATGTGTTTATGGTCAACTAAGCATATACTTATCTCTTTATATTCAACTCTGATGTGTAGTAATTTCTTATTATGCTTGAAAAGTTGTGGTTGGATGATATCTCCTTTTTTTTAATTGTTACACTTTCGAATTCTTTTTCATGTAGCCTAGAATTCTTTTTCATATGTTCTTTTTTATTTCACTTTTCAGTATTATGGCTCCGCTCCCTTTAAGTATGAGATGCCGACGAAGGAATGTAGCAAATAGAAATATCATGACTACTGTCATGCTGATATATGTGTGCTTACTTCTTGCATTAGATTATAGAAGGAAGTGTTTGAAAATAGAAAGAAGGATCAAAATTAGAGAGCTAAGAGGTGAGAATTTGTACGAGCTAATTAGTGAGAGCGACACAATGTGTATAAGCAAGCTTCGCATGTATAGGAGAAAATTTAGCATATTGCGTGAGATGGTTTAAGATGTTAGTGGTTTAAAGGGTTCAACAAATATGTCAGTATAGGAGATAGTGGCATATTTGAAGCTGAGCCAACCACTACTTCCGAAATCAAAACCTATACCTGAGGATTGCGCGCATGCTAAATGAAAGTATTTCAAGGTATTTAGCTATAAAAAAAATATTTGGTACCTCCTACATGAGAATGTAATATTTATAGAAGATATTAATATTTTCTCATGATTGCTTATGTTGTAGAATTATTTGGATGCTTTAGACGATACGCATCTTACTGTGGATCTTTTCCCATGTGTATTCTTTTTTTTACATGCTCAATTTTCTTGGTAGATGAGGTGGAGAGCAGGGAGGTTGATGATGAAGCTTTGGTTAGGTATGCATGCCCTCATACTATCATTACGCATAACTATTCTTATCTACATGCTTTCCAATTATACAAGTTTTCATGCTTCCTATGAGTTGACATGTGTGAGTTCTTCCTCCCTTATGTGATTGTTGATTGTTGGCAGATGAGAGAAGGAATAAAATTTGACGAGGATGTTTTGAATATGGGAGAACAGGAACGATTGAAAGTGAAACTGGTTTGTAAAAACTGAATCTATCTATTCGAATAATTCATTTCTGATGTTCTGAATATTCTGAAGTGTTCAATTTCTGTAGTTGTATCGATGGCTAACTATGCATGTCTTGCTGTCAAAGATCTTTGCTTATTCTCCAGTGTAAATCATTTTAGCTTTAGATATTATCACATGAGATTGGTAATAAAATATAAGTTGTTCCATATTGTGTTTTTCGAAAAATATTCCTGAAGTGTATTGTCACTCTCCATACATTGTCCATGCATTGTTCCATATTGAAGAGCAGGATCTACTACATTTCATCTCATTCAGCACACACAATTGGCTTTAGAGTAATAACAGTTTGTTTCACTAATAATATTTACAAAAAATAACCACAATTAATAACTACACGGGTGCGGTGTGTCGCCGCGCCGAAATTCAACTAGTAACAACTAACGAAGCACCACTTCACTCTGCAAATTGTGCTGCTTGTGCCGACCTATTGGTTTCTCTTTTTTCTTTTCACTTTATTTTGCATATGAACTGAATCCTGAATGCAGACTGAATTGCTGGATCTGTTGAGTAATTTAACCCTCTTTTGTTTTCTATTCTTCAGAAATCTTGGTACCAAACCAACCTGACGAGATGGATCACGCGTCAACACCAAGAACAACCTTGGTACCTGGCCCAATATCCTCTACCTAACCTCAAGCAAAGGTACCTACCATCTTCATTCCTTTCTTTGAAATTTCTTTAATATTTCCTTATACTTTTATTTTGTACTATTTCTCTAACCATGGATGCATCACTTCTGTGCTCAGGAGGTCAAGTTGCTCGCCCCCAAGGACCACCGTGGCGACCTCGACGCCGCCCTCCAGGAGCTTGTCGACATTGGTATCCCAAGGTATTTTCTCCATCATATGTAAGTTTGTGCATCATTCTTATGCATTTGCCATATTTTCCTTTATTTATCCAACATGTCTAGCCGTGTGCTTCTACGCACATGTTGCTCCAGCAAAAGACATAGTTTTACTGTTTAGCATATAACTGTTGTCTCTTTTCTCTCTTATTAGTACTAGGAAACTGTTGTCTCCTCCCAACTAAGCCACGACTGTTACTGCGCTCGCGGGCAACGTAGATAAATACAACATATTTCAACTAATGAAACTATCAGCGACTTTTCTAAAAACAAATCAGCGACTTTTATGATAAATTTGTCATATTGAAATATAAATAAATTATCTCCAGTAAGATCTACTAACATCACGCTTTCGAGTTTCAACCTTCAATATTTCTATTTGTTCTCGTACCTGAGGCAAAGTTTTGTGCGAGCACTCCCTAAATAACACAGTAATCAATAAAGTTTTATCTTGAAATAGATATTACCTAATTTATTTAATTTTAAGTATTTAAATTTTACCACCAATAAGTCATCTAAAGTTCTGCAAATACTTAGTTTTCTTCAGTTCAATAAATTAGCACAGAATTAGCAAAGGAGCGATTCACAAATCTGCCCCACTCCATGTGGCATCCTCCAAATTAATTAGAAGGTTCTGGCACCAGTTAAGCACGGAATAACAACTCAACAGTTCATCAATCAGACCATAGATGCAAAATGCCAGCTAGCACATGGACGATGCAGAGGCTGGTCGGTTGCTATCCTGAGTCAACTATGCCTGGTAGTGGCAAGATGGCCTAGCGAGCTGGATTGCAGACCGTGCTGCGAACTCCGCAGCTCCAAGGCCTTGTTGATGCAAGCTCAACGGACAGATTGGTGGAGTCGTGGTTGCTTCCATGTTTCCAGATCATCATGGGACAGCGCCGGTGCGAACATTGTGCACTATGTCGCTTAGCCTGCACGGGCGTGCCTTCGATTCTTCCCCGGGAGACTAACGCGACGAGTCCAGGGGAGTTGCAGCGCGGGAGAGGCACGGAAATTTGGGCGGCACGCGGGGAGAGGAGCAGCCGGGCGGCATGTGGGGAGAAGGCCTCACCAAGGAAGGCTTCCGGCGGGAGACGACTGCCTTGGATGCTTCAACGGTGGAAGAGAAGGAGAGGCGGATGGAAGGAGATGATTCCCAGGCTCGGGGAATTGGGGATCGAGACTGTACTCAGTCGAACAAAGGAGACTGTACGAACTAAAAAACGAAACGTTTTTTCCACTTCTCGGTGGCATAGGGGTAATATTTTACAACTTCAGGGGCAATTCCAGTGATGTACCACAAGAAGTCATCCTTCCTTTATTATTAGGTATATTATTAGGTATAGATGCCTATTACGGTAGACTTTTTTTTGGAGAATCTTGTGATAGACTTCAAGTGCAAATAGTTTTTATCAGTGCAAATAGTTTTTATCAGCGGCAATAGGATAACCTTGATTGCAGGAATAGCAGGAATCGCCTGGTATTTATCAGCATTATTCAAGGTCTGTAACTGTTGAAATAATCTGCTCGCATGACATTGTTATTTCTTAGCTTGGCCTCAGACCCCCCCTGGACGATCCTTATTTTTCTGAATTTCTCAATTCTAAAGCACGCTTCATACATATTGTGACAGGTTGATTATTTGTTCATTCACTCCCACTGTACCACAAGAGAGTTTCTGTACGGAACGTACTGTCTTCGACGTCGATGCTGAGCTGGTGCCTTCAGAATGATTTCACCGAAGGACGGGTGCTGTTTAACGAGATGAGGCGAGGGCACCTACTGCCGAGCGAGCACACAATGGCAAGCGTGCTCACTGCTTGCACCATGCAGGGTAGTTTACACCAAGGGAGTTATGGGTCAGTGATTAAAAATTGTTCACTCAGACAGCAGAAATGACCTTTGTGGGGTGACCTTTATGAAGGGCATTTCCTTTACCGATAAGGTATAAACCATTGCCCTTGAAATCATGTATTACATTATCCCCCTAAATAACACTGTTGTACGTTCTTCTAGGAATTATTCATGTATGTTATCCATTCTCCATTTATACAGTTCACTAAACTTACTTTAATTTTTACGTGCTTGCAGCCTGCTGGGTCCGTCTTCTTCTTGTTGCCCTGCCAGCGGCGCCTCTCCTCCCGTATGTACCGCCGCTTCCCACCTCCCTCTACCCCACGCGGCCACGCTCTCAGAGACGGGCGATGCCAGCATGAAGGCCGACAACAGTGCTTATGATGGTATGTTCAGTGATTTTAAAAAATTGTTCTGTTATCAGATCTGGTTCCTCATTATGATTGCAGCATGGTAATCCTACTTGATTATGAGTGGGCTATGCTAGCTCACGGTCACCTGTGGCCACGGGCAAAAATCCGACAGGTACTGTAGCGCTGGCGGAAGGACGGTGAGAAGAGGAAACGGAGGAGCATGGCCGCCGACCGGAGAGGAGCAAGAAGAGATGTGCCAGCCCTGCCGCCACCTCCATGCCCCCGCCGGCCGAACCGCCTGCCTCCCCGCCCGCGGCCGGCGCGCTGCCGCGGCGCCTCCCCGCCCCTCCTTGCCCAAATCCCCCCCTCCGCCGGTCCTTCGCCGCCCAGACCATCCCTCTAAGCTCCGGCACCCACCCATCCATCTCTGGCGGCGGCGACCCTATTTACCATCCTAGAAGTAAAGTAAATAAATACATCTTGTATCTGTATTTTTTGCTAGGTCCTTATTTACCATGCATATGATGTCGAATCATGGGACATGAAAATCTTAAGTGGTATCTTTACTACATAGGTGGACCGTAGCAACGCAATGGTATGGAACCTTTTTTTTTTGTTGAACTGAACGCAGTGGTATAAAACTTGACAACGATGATATTTGACACAATTGGTGTTGAACAGGTAGAATATGTATATATCCCGTTGCAACGCACGGCATTTGGCTAGTCTATAGATAAATTTGAAGCCAAATTAGAGAAACTACCAAATAAAGAGGATTTTGAACAACTAGCATCTTATTCTGAAAACATTATTCCCAGGATAGACAATGAATTAGTTAATGTTATGCATAAACTAAGATTATGTGAGAGGGAATTTCTTGAAAAAGATGTTTACCTCAACAGAATTGAGGAAAAGTTGATTCGTGTTAGTGATTCATTAAAGAAAGATCCATCATTTAAACATGAGAAGGAAGTTCCTGGTAAGAAACAAGTTTGGGTTAAAAAGGAAAAGAAAGTTGAGAAAGTTAAAATGCTTAGTGAAGTCAAGGAATCATTACTTGACTTAGAGAATTGTAGCTTGCATGAATTAATATCTATCTTACAAAAATTTGCAAGTGATCCTTCCATTAATGTTAACCAAGCAGGTTTTGGTTCTTATATTGCTAATCATGTTTTAAAAGAAAAGATTTCTAGGTACAACCAAGAAGTTATGATACCACCTAAGCTTGGGGATATATGGATTCCCAAAGTACTAGTAACCATTGGAAAAGAGACACACCATGCTATATTAGATCTAGGATCTAGTGTCCCAGTTTTATCTAAAGAATTATATGAAGTTCTTGAATTAAAGAATCTTGAAAAATGCTCTATTGAACTTGCACTTGCTGATGATTCCATTAAACATGCTTTAGGAAAATTAAGTGATGTTATGGTAGAGTTGTATATGACATTTGTGCCTGTTGATTTTCTAATCATGGATATGGGGAATAAAACCTCTAGTCCAATTATTCTTGGAAGACCTTTTCTTCGTACCACAGGTGCTATCATTGATTCAAAAGAAGGGAATATGAAGTTTCAGTTTCCACACAAGAAGTGCATGGAACACTTCCCAAGGAAGAGGGACACATCAAAGTTCAAGCTCCCTCATGAGTTTCGTCCACAATAAATATCAAATAAGAAGACTACCTACATGGCTATAAAGAAAGCGCTTTACGGGAGGCAACCCGGTTGTTTTTATTTTTGATTTTCTTTGTGTCCTCTTGCTGTAACAAGAGACTTAGTTTTTAGTTTTGTTTCTGAAATTTTTATAAAGTGCCAAGTTTTACCTATTTTGGTTTGAAAAAGTTGCTATTTGCATTCGGAGATTTTATTCCAGCATGAATCTGTGCACGGTATGATTTTTAGTTCCTATTCTGTAACTCCGAATGAGCTGATATTTGAACTGTAGTTGCAACTTTTCATCCTCTGTAAGCATGATTTTTTTTCAGAATTTTTTGACATATTTAAGTAGGGTAGAAAAATACGTTTTGCTGCTGCTGTTTTTCTGGACAGATTCTGTCCTATTTTGTTTGATGCATTCTTTGAACTTTTAACTTGAATCTTTTTTATCCAATTGAGTTTATAAGTAGGCATACAACATTATACACTTTCTGGACATTCGTATGAATTTTTGTTTAAGGATTTTATGCAGCAAGCAATTCATTTGTCTATCACTACTAATGCCACCCCCACAGAAAAGAAATGGGAGAAACTTTGTATATCCATGTTTCAGTTTCTTTCTTTTTCGTTATTGTTTCTTGTTTTGATTTTATTTTCCAAAACCCAAAAAGACCAAAAATATTTCTGTTATTTCTCTTTATTTACCTCTTCTGTACTTTTAGTACTGGTTTGATTTATCTTTTAGTTTCGGTTTCGTATTCAAAAATCCAAAAAGATTTTGTTTTATTTGTTTGTTCCTTTCTTTGTTCATTTCAAATCCAAAACCCAAAAATATTTGTTGTTCTTCTTCGGTTTTGTATAGTTGTTGTAGAGTTCAACAGTCTTCCGTGACTCCATTGGAGCTTGGTTATCATTTCATATCATTCAAGCCACACAAGTGAAAAACAATAATGACGATTTATGACAACTCGAGTTGTGGTGAGAGGCTGGTATGAACTCTATTTGTTTTTTCATTTTTGTACATATACTCGCTCATGTGGACATGCTTAGCTGATTCGTATGAGGGGCAATGTTATTTAATGGATGCTTAGTAGTTCATGTTTTCATATGATCAGTTCCAATTCACTAATAGTATATAACATGTCATATAGATATTTGCTTGCATTATTCTATTCATAAAAGGATATGACATGGTGGTATCCTCCTCTGAATGATTCACTTGAATTGACTTGGCACATGAGCCGCATGCTCACGACTGAAAAACAAAAAGTCAATTAAGCCTTGATGATTTATTTTGCCTCGGAGTTCTAGTATCACTTTTATGCCTCCGTTAATTTTATTCTGTCGCAAGCATGATTATGACGGTTATTGCTCTCTTGATTGTCGCTTCCCAGTCTATTGCTAGCCTTCACTTGTACTGAGCGGGAATGCTGCTCGTGCTTCCAAATCCTTAAAAACCAAGTTATTCCAAAGAGTCCACCAAAACTTCCTATGCATGGTATTTCGAACCATTCCAAGTAAATTTTCATGTGCACCTTTAAACCTTCAAAATACTTCTCATTTTGTGACACTGTTTTTTAGCTCATGAGGACGGGGTGGATGTCTTTATGTCACTTGTCAAACAGACTTTACCACCGGACTAGCGGCATATACATCCGCTTATCCATTAATTTTGCAAAAGAGCTGGCAAATGGGGTGTCCAGTCCCAATTAATTACAACTTTAACCGCTTAATTCTATTCACATTTTGCCCTGATTTATCAGACAAGCAATGATACCAGTAAAATATATGCATGTGTAAACAAAAGAGAAAATATGGATGATTTGCCTTACTGGTAGAAATAACGTCCTTCATGGGAGCCGCTCTTAAAAGTCTGGTTGGTAGGGGTCATATTGTACTTTCCATTTTCTGATTCGTTGACAGGAACAACCACCTCCCAAAACAATTTTTACCTCTGTTTTATAATAAAAAGCTCTAGCACATGTTAAATCCCTGCTTTCCTCTACAAAGGGCCAATCTTTTATTTTTATGTTGAGTCACCATCATTTCTTTGAGCACCTTCTCGAGAGCATAACTGTCATTCTTAGTGTAATGTGCTTGTCCCAGAATACGGTTAACTGTGGTATAACTTTGATGCTCTTATCTTTGATATTTTTACTTCTAGTCTTCACTTGAACTTCAGAGGTGCCTTGGCATTTATGTTTTGCTCTACAAATAAAGGCAAGCGAGATACCACTTTATCATATCTTGTTATGAACATTGCAATCCTGCAGATAGATTTATTTCATGCTATTTATTCTTAGTGTGTTGGTATCTTTTCATAGTTCACATAGCTACTAGGTGGCATTATCTACATTCCTTTATTATGAATTGCCTAACTACTTGATCATATAGTGAGAATATTTACATCATATGAAGCAAATGTGTTCGTAAAAGTTTCTTTTATCGCACTCAGTTGTTAACTGAATTGCTTGTGGACAAGCAATAAGCTAAGCTTGGGGGAGTTGATACGTCCAAAACGTATCTACTTTCCCGAACACTTTTGCTGTTGTTTTACCTCTAATTTGTGTGTTTTGAATGCAACTAACACGGACTAACGCTGTTTTCAGCAGAATTGCCCTGGTGTCTTGTTTTTGTGCAGAAAGTCAAGTTTCGGGAAAATCCCTGTAAAATATCCCGGAGTTCCTATTTTTCCAGAAGACACACGGAGCCAGAAGATGAGACGGAGGTGGGCCACGAGGGCCCCACACCATGGGCCCGCGCAGCAGAGGCTGGGCGCGCCGGGTGGGTGTGGCCGCCTCGGTCACCACCTCGCGTCCCCCGTTCGACTACTTATTCCCCTTGACCTAAAAACCCGAGGAGGATCGACGCTTTTTCCAGAAACACTCCAGAGCTCCGCCGCCACCGAAAACCCTATTTCGGGGATCAGAAACTCCGTTCTGGCACCCTGCCGGGACGGGGAATTGGAGGAGATCATCGCCATCATCATTACCGACGCCTCTCCATCAACCATCCATGATTCCCCCATCCATGTGTGAGTAATCCCCGCTGTAGGCTGAAGGGGATGGTAGGGATTGGATGAGATCATTCATGTAATAGATATCAGATTGTTAGGACATGGTGCCTAGTATCCGTTGTTAGTACTTTATGTCATTGTTGCAACTTGTTATGCTTAATGCTTGACACTTAGGGCCCGAGTGCCATGATTTCAGATCTGAACATGTTATTGTATCATGAGGATAATTATTGCTTTAGATCATATCTGCAAGTTGTTTACACATATAATTGTCCGGAACACGAGGCCCCAAAGTGACAACAATTGGGATAACCGGAGGGGATGGCTGTAATGTGAGGATCACATGTGTTCACGGAGTGTTAATGCTTTGCTCCGGTGCTTTATTAAAAGGGGCACCTTAATTACCAGTAGTTTCCCTTGAGGCCCCGCTGCAAACGGGCTGGTAGGACAGAAGATGTTGTGCAAGTTTCTCATTGCGAGCACGTACGACTAAATACGGAACACATGCCTATGATTGATTATTGTCTGGACACTTTATTATTATCTATCTGCAAATACCCTACGCTTGACTATTATATGAATTATCTTATCCATGCAACGCCCGTTCATCCATCCCTATGCCTACAGTATTTTAATCCTGCTGTCTACTACAATTATTACTGCTGCTTTTATTTTACTGCTGCTATTATTTCACTACTGCTACTGCTATAAAACTGTTGCTACTGATAAACTGTGTCGAGCAAGTCTATTTCCAGGTGCAGCTGAACTGACAATTCATCTGTTAAGGCTTATAAATATTCTTTGGCTCCCCTTGTGTCGAATCAATAAATTTGGGTTTTACTTCCCTCGAAAACTGTTGCGATCCCCTATACTTGTGGGTCATCATGGCACAACGGGCCTCAGTGACGGACGTGACTTGATGGACTCACGCAAGGCGGGGGCACTGTCTGGCGCCACAGCGCTAACGGTTCTGCGGTGACGACTTCTGAAGCGAGGGCACGAGGTGCTCGCTGATCTCTGGCGTGAAAATCAATGGCTCAGCGGTTCGATGGAGGTGACGACTTCTGAAGCGAGTGCACGAGGTGCTCGCTGAGGGTTACACATCATGTTTTGCCATATGGTGACTCGGTGATGCCCCTGGTACATAGCTGGTGGGACGACGTTCATGGTTTTAGGGCATAAGGTCCTGGTGGCACTTTCTTCTCCATTGTCGAGTTTGTAGGTGTTGTATCGAAGCTTCGGGTTGTTTGATGTATGATCTTAATAGATATTTGTTGAATAAATCATAAATAAAGGTCATATGTATCATTTCGAGGCAGAGGCTGGGGCTCTCAACCTCCTTTTCGAAAAAAGTAAGCTGGCTAGCATCAAGAGGGGCGACATTAGGCGCGGGAGAGAACAAAAAACCTATGTGGACTGAATTGGCCAGGTGAGGTTGTCGAGAGGGTTGTCGTATGTAGCGATCCTTGTTCCATCAGAGGCATCGCTGACCTAAACATACAAAAATAGGGGTAGAAATGACGCTTTGTCCTTGGGCTCCTTTTTACCTCTCTTCCTGTATTGGCTACCAATTCTCCACATCAACATTAAATCGTAACTACATTTGTTTCATCTGGTGTCAGAGTCATGATCCTAGATTATTGATACGTCTCAAACATATCTATAATTTTTGATTGTTCCATGCTTGTTTTATATCATTGCTACATGCTTTTATTATAGTTTAATATCTATTTAGTGCATTTTCTGGGACTAACTTATTAACAAAGATGCCCAATGACAGTTTCTGTTTTTTGCTGTCCTTTTGTTTCAGAAAAACTAGTAAAGAAATATTCTCAGAACTCCCCGAAAATTTACGAAGATTTATTTTTCATCGGAACAAAGACGGAGCCTGATGACCAACCACAGGAGGGACCCACAGCCTCGAGGAGACCCTTGGGCACGGCCTAGGGTGGGGCCACGCCTAGGCACCTCCTGGAGCTCTCCTCCACCGCCTCTCGACGCCCTTTGGTCTATAACTTGCCTTTGTCGAGAAAACCCTAAACGACCCAAACATATTCCAGAAAGATCGCGACCAACCCTAGTTCGGGAGGGTTCTGAAGCTCTTCCCGACACTCTGTCGAAGGGGAGATCATCACCGGAGGGCTCTACACCACCATGCCTGACTCTGGAGTGATGCGTGAGTAGTTCATCCTTAGACTACGGGTCCATAGTAGTAGCTAGATGGTTGTCTATTCTCCATGTACCTCCATGTTTAGATCTTGTGAGCTGCCTATCATGGTCAAGATCATCTTTATGTAATGGTACATGTTGTGTTTGCTGGGATCCGATGAATTGTGAAGTTATGATCAAGTTTGTTCATCTATATGTATATGTTTTATTTATGATCTTGCATGCTCTCTGATCCATGTGGTTACTTAGACCAAGTAGTTGATTGTATCTCCAAGAGAGAGTATTTATGCTAGATAGTAAGTTCATGCCTCCTTTGTTTGGGCTCGAGTTGACAGAAACGACTGAGGTAAGGGATGTGTTGTTGCTACTAGGAGTAAATAGCGGTGTTTATTACTATGTGTTGTAACCATTGCTTACATTACGCACTTGGCTTATTGCAATCATCTATTGCTTGTAACTTAACTTTCGGGTGACAGGCTGGATAGCGATCCCGAGGGTGGATTATTAGTCATAGATGCAGTTGGATAACGGTCTATGTATTTTGATGTAATGCCCAATTAAATACTACAATGCACTTTGGCTTATCATAACAGCATTGTCATGCACTCACAATTTATCAATTGACTAGCTGTAATTTGTTCCCCCAACATGTTATTTATCTTTGTAGAGACACCACTAATGAACTATGGACCCCGGTCCATTCTTTTACATTGTTTACAACACCGTTTTCATTGCTTTCAATCACCATTTGCTTGTTGTTACTTTTTGCATTTAGAATTACTTTCCACACCTTACGTTTAATATCTTTGATTCAGCAAGTCAGGAAGATTGACAAGCTTCCTGTTTCGTTGGGGCAAAATAGTTTGTTTGTGTTGTGTGCAGGTCCACGTCAGTCTACAAGCACCAGAGTAGATTGACACCGTGTTTAAGTCTCTCAAGTCCTACTTGTTCGATAACCTTGGTTTTGTTCTCAAGGGAAAACTTACTGCTACGTTGCATCATACCTTCCTCTTGGGGTTCCCAACGGGTGTGTGATCCACGCACTGAGCAATGATATAAACAGTCGTGCTACAACACCAAAGTCATGCTCAAGATCATAACCTTGGAGGAACAAATTGTAGCCCTCACCATCGCGTTGCGTGAAGGGTGCGCCAACCACCCACACAAAGTTTGACACGGTGCAAGCATCGTTCAACAACTAGAAGGCGATGATGCGTATATTCAAAGCCAAGTGGAATCATTGCGGATCTGCATCGTCCCCCTTGCATCCTTCTTTGACGGGTCATCTTCCTAGACTCCAATGGTGGATTTGGAAACTGGCAAAGGAGGGTGCGTCGCTCATACCACACTCGATAATGATGTTTGTTGGGACTCTTAGTGTGGAGTCTCTGTGTGGGTTTTAGATGATAGACGACAAATGGTTAAGGGATTCAAAATGGAATGAAAATAGTGTGGAAGGAGAAGTTGAGGACGCACTAGAAGTTTAGGACTCGAAATATGAAGAAGGCTAAAAAACAAAGCTAAAGACTAAGGTCCACATCAATCTGTTGGAAATCTCTTACACATCAGAACGGTGAAAAGATGAACCACAACATTGAACATGAGTTAGAACTGATTGCAGCTTTAGTAGAACCATCGTCGTTGAGTCCGGTTCTCCAGTCTGTGAACTGATGCCTCTTGGACTTGGCTGCTATTGCAGTATCAAGTGTCACATCTAACTGGTGGGTTGAGACTATAAATAAACCTCGTGTGCCAGTGGGTAAGGTTTGCGACTTTTTTTACTAGAGCTAAAATTCTGTACTGAGAATACCCTTGCAAGTCGAGCAAGTTTCCCCATCTATTCTTGAGAAAAAAAATTGAGAGAAAGAAAAGGAGTGAGCATAGTTGAGCACAAATCAAGACGCTTTCAAGTCGAAGAGATCTACTTGTTACAATTAGATTAGCATGCCTAAATGTTTAGGAGTCAGTTGTTTGATCATCCAGTGTGTGGATTTGCCACGACAAGTTAGTGAAGGTTTCGTTGATTTTCTGTGAAGATCAGCCAAAAATATTGGGTCAAGCTTGGCTAGCGGAGACGAAAGTCAAAGTCGAACGACTTGGGTGCATACGTGCATAGCCTCTCCAAACGAAGACGTAGATCTAGGCCAACTGACTGAACTTTGAAAAACAAATCAGGTTCTCTGGTCATACTTATAGTTGATCAAATTGCTCTATTTCCGTTAGTTCGGATATTGTGCATACTCTGCCTTGTCATCTCTGTCTCGGAAGGCTCAGTTTATCTGTCTACTTGATATGTTCTGCTATTTTTTAAAGCATATCTATTAACTTAAAATTTATTAGCTACTTCACTTTTGATTCAGTTATCAGTTGTTTCAAATATTCAAGTTTTACTCCTAACTCATAAACTTACATCAAGGTCCTAAATTATACAACTTATCAGAGTAAATTTTATAAACTCCTATCGACCTCCCTCTAGTCATGCATCTTGATTTTTCAATTGGTATCAGATTAAGGTCTCCCCTTTCTATTGGTTTAACCATCAAGGGTGTAAGATATGCCGACTCTAGAGAACCCTAGGAGTAAAGCTATGATCAATGTAACTAACTATCCATTTTGTAAAATAAAAGTAAGATGCATATGAGTTATTGTTCAAGATGTATGGAGAGTTACAAGCGAATGAATCACACTTTCACCCCTGAAAACAATTATTGGTGATGTTGAAGTATCTATGTGTGGTGCTCGTGAAGGAACCAGGAAAGAGAAGCACTACAATGCCATCACCGTAGATGCATTATTCAACTAAGTAATGACGAATAATTCTCCCGCATGAGGAACCTTGAGTCAACATTCGAGATCTAGACATAAATGGAGACGGCGTACCAAGGCATTGACTTTGTTAAGGAGACAAGATTAGATGCTTTATGGAGTCAACTCACTCATTTCTGCTGGGTCATAGGTGATTCAACTCAAAACATGTATTCGAAACACATAAAAACACAAATGAGATCAAGGGTTTGGGCCACAGACGTCGACAATGTATCATCATGAAAAAAATGTCTTTTGATGACAAATATGACACATTGTGCATAATAGAAAGACGAAGACAAATATAATTATGGATATTAGGCGGACTCAAATATAGCTGGTCAACATTCTCGAATTTCACGAGCTGATCTGGTAGCACGCGTGCCCGACATGTAACAGGCTTGGCCCAACATGACAGTACATGGGTCGTGCCTGGCCCATGGCACGCCATGTGCCGTGCTCGTCCGCTGTGGCGAGGCCCACGGTCGGCACATCACGACTATTTATTTATTTTCTGATTCTCAATTTTTTTTCTGATTTTTTGTCTAAAAATAGCCTAAAAGGCCAAAATGGCTCCAAAACAGTACAAAAGGCCGAAAATCACGGGGCTGGCCAGTCGGCCACCCCCACATATACTGTGAAGTCTTTTTTTTCTTTTTTTATAGAAATTCCTATACTGTGAAGTCATATTCGGGTGCCCTTGTTCATCGACCCGTGCGACGACAGTGGCGCGTCGCACACCCGCACATCGCGGTGGGCCGCGGCCCACTGCCTCGCACGCGTCTTCTCCTCGCGCGTTCTTCTTCCTCACCGTTCCCCCGCCCGCCAGTGCTTCCTCGCTTCTTCTTTCTTGAGCCGCCGCCGCCGCCGGTCTAACCGCCTGCTGCCGCCACCCGCGGCCGGCGTCGCTACCGCGCCGCCTCACCGCCCGCCCCGCCCTGCCCCAGCCGCCTCCTCCGCCGGTCCGCCGCCGCCCGGCCGGCCATCCCTCTATACCCCCCCCCCCCCGCACTCAAAACCAAACTCCGGCCACCGCACCGCACCCGCACAGATAAGTTTCTTTCCTCACCTTTGCCGGCGACGCCGCGGCCAGCCGCGTCGTCCCCGTCTCCGGTGAGGTCTTGGCCTCACCTCTGACGGGGCGCCGTGGCCAGCCGCGTCGTCCCCGTCGTCGGTGAGTGTCGCCGGGCTCGTCTCCCTTCCCTCCCTGGCCGCGCCGCCGCACTGCCGCCCGTCGCACCACGCCGTCTTCTTCTTCCTCCTCTCCGTCTTCTTCCTTGCCACGCCATGGGTCAGGCCCATGTGGGGGTGTGCGACGCTGCCTATCGTCGACCTGGTCGACAAATAGGAAATGCCGTCATATTCTAGTAGAAAAGAAAGAGAGACTGATGTCATGGCTCATATGGGCTGGCCCATTCCCTGGCGAGGAAAGTTCCCGTGTCTCGCCTCTCTAGGAAAAGCGAGCGAAAACCCCACCCGCCTATAGCTGGCCAAACGGGCCGGGCCAAACGTGCCGGCCCGAGGCACGCTTCCTCTGGCACGGCCCAAGCACGGCCCGGCCCGCGAGCCAACGTGCCGTGCCGGCACGAGGCCCAACCATGCTCGTGCCCCAGCTCGGAGCTGGGCACGCGGGCTGGCCCGGTACGGCACGCTCCACACTCGTGCCGGGGGCAGCACGCTTCAGGCCCGCGGAGGGCACGCCTCGGGGGAGCAGGCACGCGGGGCACGCTTCGGGCCCGCGAAAGCACGACGTGCCCGTGGTCGACCGTTGCCGTCGTCGACCGTTGCAGGTGACCGTTGGCCCTCGTCGGGCCGTGCCAGCACGCGAAGCACGCGTCGCCAGTGGCACAGCGCCCAGGTACGGCCCGGCCGACCGTTGGATCCACTTTTTCTTTAAAATTTTGAATTTTTGAACCTAAACACTAACATTTTTTGCTATAAATATGCCTCCAAACCCACAGAATTTTTCACACTCATCCCACACTTCTCATCCCACACTTCTCATCCTATGGATCCCTTTGACCCAAATCCCCAGGGTTTAACCCGGAGCCGACGATCAACTTTCCCCTCGGTTCTTTAGGTTTTACTGCCAAAGATATAGCCTACATGGAATCAACACCACACCTACACAGTAGCCAAGAATATCACTCATCCGCTGCTGGTTCTAGTAGTGCCGCCGCTTCTAATAGTGCCGCCGCCCCCTCCTCTACCACTACCCCTCCACTACCGCTACCGGCTCAAAGAGGCGTCGAACCGCAGCGGTGTGGGTGGACGGCCACTTCGAGTATCATCTTGCGACACTCGAAGATGGCACGAAGGAGCACCAAGCGCTGTGCAAGTGGCCGGGGTGCAACAAGATCCTCAGCGGCGCCTCGAAGCATGGTACCGGTCACTTGGACCGGCACCTCAAGTCGCACGGGTGGCGAGCTCACAGGCGTCGGCGAGAAGACAGGGCGATATACCTTATGCCCCCGACGGTCAGGTAAGGAACTTCCACTACGATCCAACAGAATCTCGTAGAGGACTATGCCATGTTATTGCTGCACATGATTTACCGCTTGGTTTTGGGGAGTATCCCGCTGTTGTAGATTGGATTAAAACTTGCCATAATCCACAATATCATCCAGTTTCTAGGCAAACTACATCTAGGGATATGAAAAAACTAGCTAAAAAGATGCGAAATGAAATAAAAGATGAGTTTGCGAACTGTACATTTTCAGTTTCATTAACATCTGATATATGGAGCGGTAGAGCTAAACAAGATTATCTAAGTGTTGTAGCTCATTATGTGACCAAAGATACTTGGGAACTAAAAAAAGCGGTCATTGGATTTGAATTAATTGATTATAGTCAATACCAATTTACTATTAAGAGCAAACTCGCTGATCTGTACGACAAGTACGAGAATAAGTTTGCAGGGACAGTTCGTCCGCCACGGCCTCCACAAGCCCAACGGCCCGGAAAGAAGAAGACCATCTTCAAGATGTTCACCAGCCCGCTGGTGGAAGTTCAAGCAGCACCAGCGGGAATGAGTTAGCAGCTTACCTCAACGACCGTCCTCTTACCGTCCATGATGAAGATGAGTTCAACATATTGGACGGGTGGCGTGATCACAAACAAACATATCCCGTGCTTTCCATTCTAGCACGGGATGTGTTAACTGTCCCCGTGTCAACAACATCGTCAGAGGGAACATTCAGTCTAAGCGGAAGAATACTCGAGCCAAGAAGAGCAAGTCTGCACCCCGATATGGTGAAGAGTTTGATGACGGTAAAAGATCGCGATCGGGCGATGAGAAGAACCCAACACATGCCGGAGGACCCCGAGTTGACTGCTGCACTGGAGTATCTTCATATCGACGATGAAGAATAATTTTCTTATCCTTTTGTAATTTTCCTTTTTTTATTCTTGTACTGAACTTGGTCTGTAATATGAACAATTAAGTCGGAGAGCAGCAAGTTTCGGACGTACTCTTTTTCCTTCCAGGGTACCTAACGGGACTGGAAGGTTTTAATGAGGCGGCTTGCTAGCTTAATAAAAATTATTTAAATCATATCACCTTTGTCCCATTTTTAACTTTTATTTGTGCAAGGCTGCAAGCACGTGGGCATGCTGGGCATGCTAGGCACGCATGGCACACTTCCATCCTGTGCTATAAATATGCCTCCTCACTCACACTTCTACTCCACACTCATCACACACTTCTCCTCTCACAGACTCACACTCATCCCACACTTCTCATTTCACATTTTTCATCCTATGGAGCAGCCGCCTCCCCACCCACATCCCGATGGCGGTATCCCTGTCCCAGAGCCGGTGGTGCGGCGGCGAACCTCACCGATGTTCACGGAGGGCCATTTCGAGTACCGTCTTGTGACACTCGAGGATGGCACGAAGGAGCACCAAGCGGTGTGCAACTGGCCGGGGTGCAACAGGATCCTCAGCGCCGCCCCGAAGCACGGTATCGGTCACTTGCATCGTCACCTCAACGCGCACCAGCTTGCGGCGGCGAGAAGAGCTCCATAATCGTCTGTAATATGAACAATTAGTCGGAAAGTAGCAAGTTTTATACGCACTCTTTTACTTCCAGAACGGGACTGGAAGGTTTTAATGAGGCGGCTTGCTAGCTTAATAAAAAGTATTCAAATCATGTCACCTTTGCCCCCATTTTTTTAATTTTTTTAAATTTTTAAATTTTTTCGATTTTTTATTGCCCAGATTCCCGTGCCCTACGTGGGCCGACCGTGCCGTGCCGGGCCACCGTGCCCGTCGCGTGCCGGCGTGCTCGTGCTCGAGCTCAGGCCGCAGCCCGCGGGCCGGCACGGCACGGCACGGGCACGGCATGCGGCACGGTTGGCCAGGTATAACCCGCCTCCCGCCCGATCCCCCCAAACTCTCCGCCCGCAGCCAGCGATGTCGGCGGCCGGCGTCGATGGCCTCTCCTCGTCGCAGCGGCCCCCACCCCCCACCGTAGAATCCGTCCTCCACCTCGCCTCCCGCGACCCCTCCGCCGCGGTCCCCCTCCTACCCGCTCTCCCGCCGCAGGCCCTCGCCGACCTCCTCTATTCCCTCTCCGCCGCCTCCCCCCGAACCACCTCTCCCTCCTCCCAGCCCTGCTCTCCCTCTCCCCAACCCCTCCGCCGCTTCCGCTGCCTTCGCCTCCCTCCTCAACGCGCCCAGCTGGCCCTCTCCGACCCTCCTCGCCGTCGCCTCCCTCCTGCGCGACCTCCCGCGCCATTCCGGTCCCGTGTCCCCGACTGCCTCGCTAAGATCCTCTCCCTCCTCCCCAGCGCCGATGTCCAGGACCTCCCCGCACTCGCCTACCAGCTCCTCCTCCTCGCCTCCAAGCCGCTCAACCCCCGGGCCGTCCTCGCGGGCCTCCTCCGCTTCTTCGGCAGTCGCCACGGCGCCCGTATGCGCGCCCCGCCGTCCATCGCACGTCAGGTTGAGGGAACCGTGTTGATGCACGTCGCCTTCGCGGTTAAGCAGGACCCTGCACTGGCAAGGGAGGTTGTAGCCGCCGTCAAGGCCGATGCCGCTGGCGTGCTCAATGGGTTCGCCGTGGCCGTACTGCTGTCCGTGGCACGCGTGCGGAGATTCAACGACGGTGCTGTGGGTGTGCTCCGGGACGCTGCCGCTACGTCACGCCGGGATTATCGGATGTCAAGGTGAGGGCATTGTCTGATTGGGATGTATTTGACATAGATATTTGTTCTGATTGGCTGGGTTCGCAATTGGTGTCTTGTAGGCGCTGCAAGTGGTTGCCAGATTGCCTCAAAGAGGAAAGCAAGCGGGTTGCTCATTGTGTTGAGAAGGCATTACTGAAAGCCGTGAGGAATTTGTATTTTGAATCTGTAAATGTGAATTGCCAACTGATCTGAATACGTCGGATTCCTAATCCTCTTCGTGATTGTAATGTGTATGCAGGTTGCTGAGAGCATTGGTGGGAGGGAGCATGTTGTTCCAAGCATTGTTCAGGTCGGCTTTCTCCTGTTAGAAGCCTCAGATGGTGATCGAGGGGAGGACGAAGGGGTTATGAGCACTGAAGAAGTAGGTGTTAATATGCTCAAGTCATTGTTTGAGATCCACGAAATGGCACGGACTGAGGTATGATCAAGGCAGTCTGATAATTTTGCTAGTGAGTCAGTTATTCTTACCTGCTCAATTCGTGTGACATAGCGTGTTTCCATTTCGTTTATTTGAGGTCAGATAATTGAGCAATGCAAGTTCTGGATTCTGTCAGCCTCAGCAAAGCCTCAGCAAAGTGCACCAGTTCTTCGGTAACAGAAGCTCAAAATCCCGATAATAGCTTGCTGGTTATACTTTATTTTTAATAATCTATCTTTGTCCTACAGGTTGCTTGGATGCCTAGTTCGGAGTCATCCATTTCCAATGCTAGAGTATGTTGCACACCTGAAGGAGTTGCTGGACTATTTTGCTGTCATGAATGACAAGATATCGACAGGTCTGATCAATTGCATCTTGCCACTCACAAAGTTCAACCGTGATCTCAAGGTCTGTGACCTCCACATTATTCCATGCTTTCGTGGTTGTAAAACAAGTATGATGATGGTTGTGGAATTTACTTTTCAGGATTACATAATTTTGGTGGTAAGGAAGGCCATGTTCAAGCGGGAGGATGCTGTCCGGATTGCTGCTACAAATGCTATAGTTGAGCTGATTGTTACAGAGAGCGAGTATAGGAAAAATGAACCTAATCCTTTTGAAGACTCATCAAGTCAAGCGAGCTCTAGCCAGCAACCTGAAATACATCGAGAGGTTGGTGGCGTCCTTTTTCAAGAATTAAGTGGATTGCTTCAGAGATGCCTCTCTCAGCAGGTATAATTTGCTTTATAAATTATACTGTGCTAGCCATTTGTTCTACTTCTATCCTTCCTCTCTAGTAATGCAAATATAATTCCTAACATCTCTATTCTGCTATTGCAGGCTAGAGTCAAAATGGTCTTGTACGAGGGTCTCATTCGAATAGTTACCTCTGATCCAGTTGTTGCAGACAGTGTCCTTGATTTCCTGTGGCCCCATTTCCTAAACTATTACATAGAGGTAAAAGTACCTAAGAGATTCTTGATTCTCTCCAGTACATTCTTTTACCAAGCCAAATAAACTTGTTTTAATCCCCGCAAAATAAAACAAAATAAAGTTGTTCTAATGGGGTATTGTTGCCTGAATTGCATCAGGATGCAGAGTGCCCCCTCAAAATGGATTCATGTTTTAAAGTTGAGGATGCGAAAGTGTGCATTGTGGAACCTTTGGATTGCCTACTGTCATGTGTCTCCTGCATTCTTCGAGTTCAGCAAAATAGTAAATGCGCACGACCACGTGATTCATATTGGAAGTGTTTTGGTTTTGCTCCTACGCAGGATAATGAGGTTTGCTCATTCCTCATTTTTGAAATCCTTACCTAAAGGCCTTAAACATATTATATATCTAACCGAAGCTACTGTCAGGTGGGAAGATCTTCGTCAAGGGACCTGTTCATGAAAGGATTATCAAATATCCAAAAATATTTGAGTAAATGTCTCACCGAAGGTTTGTGACAAAGGCACCCCATTGGTTATTAACTGTATTATTCAATACAGTCACATATTATTGTGCTTACAGTTTATTGATTTATAATAGATCAAAAAGGACAGACCCAAGAAGCTGGTTGTACTTCTTCATCTTTGGAGATAGTTCATTGTCATAACACTGGTATGCCTGGAATCATTGAGGTTTTTGTTGATTTTGCCGCTTCAAAACTAGCGGAAGCTGCTGATGAGCCAAAGGAGAAGTTAGAGAAAGAAATACTGGAGCTCGTTCATGCTCACAGTGTCTTTGAGAAGAAAACAAGCAAGAACAGGGAGAGGCGAGGAAGAGGGGATTCAAGAGGTGCTACAGATAGGCAGACTAGTGAACTGAAGGAACATTCAAATGCTTCTTTGGTGAAATTACATGAAAAGAGAGGGAAATTTACGAATTCAAGTTTGTATGAACTCGTAGTGATGTGTGTCAAACTGTGCAATGCTGATAACTATGATAAATGCAGTCAGCGTCCCAGCCAATCTATATTGAATCAATGTTCCAGCCTATTATCTTTTGTACTGAAAGCCTGTCTTGAAATGTTCAGATCACTTACAGCTAAGGCAAGTGATGTGGCCATTGAAAATCAAAGAAGAATTATGTATGAAGATGTCAAAAAGTTAGCACAGCCAATTGTGAAGCTCATATGGTGGCTTATGTTAGATTCAGAAAATGGTGGATTCAAGAAGAACACAACCCAAGGGAAGAAAACAGTTGAAAACAAAAGGGATCAATTATATCTGGCAATGGCATGCTTTCAAGAACTGTTTAAACTGAGTGTATCAGAAGATTGTTCAAGTGAAACTATTGATCTTCTGATATCTCTGGCTCCTTCAAATATAGAGGATATGATGGATGCTGACCAGCTTGACTATGATGCTACTATGAATAAGAATCCAGAAAAAAGAGGCACTCATGTGTTTCTGAACATATTGAAGATGTTATATGCTAGAGCTCTTTCCCAATCCCTTTTACGTGAATCTGAGGTAAGTCCAATGGAAGTCTGAGCAGGAAATCAACGCATGATTGATTGTGTTTTACTGGATAATATTAGTATAAATATGATGATCATTTGCACTAATCTAGCATAATAAACATAATCACAGTAGATGCTTCTGCTGCTGCATGGTCCATTTCCTTGGAAATATCCACACACTCCTAGTTTTGCATGTTCCTTGTTGCCGAACCTGCTGTTCTCAGTTTTTGAGTGATCTTTGCTTTAAGTATGTGTCAGTGTGACATGTCAGGTACGTTGTTATGTAATACTTATTGAAGATAGAAGTGAATAGTTTGATCTTAATGGTTCCTGCATTGGTAGATAAACTAAAGTTCTCACATTGAAAGTAACTAATGTCCGTGTTCATTTCTGCAGGTTGTAACTGAATTGATTTTTGGCATATCAAGGAAACTCCATCCTGAACAAAGGCACCTTGTTGGACATTGGGCTGCAGGCTTATGTAGAAAGAAAACTGTACAAAACCCAAGCACTGCACAAGAGGTGGTAAAACTTGCCGTCCATCTTATGACAGCTCCAGATGACATGATTCTTGTGCATGAGATGACAACAGAGTTGAAGAATTTAGCCTCTGGAGACGAGGCCTCTTTAGATTGTTCCGAGGCATTTCTTATTGTCAACTGTAAAACAAAAAATTCACTTGCTGCTGTCTTCCTTCAAACGGTCGAGTCATCTCTTATTGAATTGGAATGGGGTCTTGGTAAGCTTAAGGCAATGCTTACATTAGGTTATGGTTCTTCTAACGTTGATGAGGATCAGCCAGCAGATGAAAGAACACAAAGACTATATTGGGAGGAAGCACTCTACTCAAGATCAACATCAGCAGTCCATGTCCTTTCATCTTTCACACATATGAGCCTTAAAGGTATGTTGAGAAGGTTTCATAAGACTCCTCTACTGTTCCATTTCTCTATCCAGCCTGATTTTACCTCTGCATTCTCAGATTCTCAAGCAGAACAGTTTCTGAAACTGACTACGAAGTTCTACAAGCTCATGGCCCACATGTCAAAGTCTCAGATTGCACCTAAGGGCTATAAGCAGTTCATACCGGGTCTCAAATTCCAGAAACTGGCAGAAGTGACTTGCAGGATGCTTACTGGTCCACTTTACAGCTTTGTCTTAACGCTTCAAGAGGTCTGTGGCACTCTATAAACACACCATCGATGCTTATTGCTTATGTGACCTCAGTTTAAAAATTACTTGCTTTTTGTTTTCCTTTCTTCTGTTGTTACAGAATCAGCAACCTTACAAAAAAGGGATCCTCGCTAAGATAAAAAGGGAGAGCAAATGCATCCCTGATCTTATTTTCCAGGTCGAAGATTATGAGAAGTACCTAATCCAGTTAAGCAAGCTCACAAAGGTGAATCTGTTGAGGTATGCCAAGCGTAGCGTAGCAAGAGATTTTCGGATACAAGCAAAGGAGAAAGCTGAAGAAGAAGAAGAACGTGAAGGGAATTCTACTCCAGCCAGTAGCAAGAGATTTTCGGATACAAGCAAAGGAGAAAGCTGAAGAAGAAGAAGAACGTGAAGGGAATTCTACTCCAGCCAGTGCCGCATCACCTGAGAGTGACCCTGACGAGGATGCGGAAGAAGGTCCAGATGTTCCTGCTGATGAAAACCTGCAGGCTAGTCCACAACGTGATGACGCCGTCCAAGATTCTGAATCTGATGGAGAAGAGGAGGAAATAGTAGCTCAAAGGCAGAGAGCCAAGACAAACCAAACCGTCCAGGATTCTGAATCTGATGGAGAAGAGGAGGAAATGTTTGCACGAAGGAAGAGATCCAAGACAAACCAAATCGCCCAAGATTCTGAGTCTGAAGGGGAAGAGGAGGAGATATTGGCACGAAGGAAGAGAGCTAAGACACACCAAATCGTTGAAGACTCTGAATCTGATGAAGAGGCTGAAAACGAGTGAATTTTCTGTAGGCAGCAATTGCAAAGCTTAAGCTTATGTATGGCGCCAAGTCAGGAAATGTACAGCACAGTTTGTAGATAAGTCGTGAACTGTTTCTGTAGGTTAACAACCATGTCGATTTTAGACGACATAAAGATGTAGCGATCGTTGCGCTCTTGCTCTTGGGTACACTTTTTAACCCGCAGGATTGACATCGTACCATGTTTGTTTTGGAGTGAGGCGTGATACTACTGTTTTTGCAAACCTTTGACAGAAATTTATCTTTTCTGCCGTATAAACTGCAAACCTTGTTTTAACCTACTAGTCCAAACATTGTATAGGTATTAAACTTGGTAGTAATCTTAATAGTATCCAAGTCTTTTCTCTCTTTTTCATCACCGTCTATTTCTTCAAATCTTAATAGTATAGGTATTAAACTTGGTAGTAATAAAAAACAAATTGATGTGCCGACTAGTGTCTTGAGGCATATGGAATATGACCGTCTTACGGTTATTCCTAAAGCTTCGACCATGTTGACTGCCACCTATTTCGATGAAGAAGAAGTGAATGCCATATCAGATGGTCAGCTTCTTTCTCATTTTATTGGTGAAGTGTCGGAGATTGGTTTGGACGACGATGGGTTGTGCTCATTATATGAGTTAAAAGCATCCGGTCAAAAATCTAAATCTTCCTCTAACAAAAAGCCTCGGAAAGAGTCTAAGTTTTCAAAATCTCCCATTGTTTCCCAATGAATGCCATGTTTGCAAATAGCAGAGGTCTCGGTGACTTGGCTAAACATTAGCACTTCGCTGATTGTGTTCGGGATCATAATTTGGATTTCTTAGCTATTTCAGAGACGGGCAGGCGCGATTTCTCGCAAGATCTATTGAACCGGCTTTCGGGCGGTATAGATTTTGCTTGGTATTCCGTCCTCCTCGTGGTCGTTCTGGGGGCATTTTACTTGGCGTCAGAACAGATACCATGGATGTGTTGGCTGTTACGGATGGTGATTTTCATATTAAAATGCACATTCGTAACAAATCCGACAATTTCATTTGGAGTCTTGTACTGTGTATGGGCCTGCCCAGGAGGATTCTAAGGAAGCTTTTCTTTGCGAGATGGTAAATTTAGCAAAAGATAACCCACACCCTTTTCTTATTGGGGGACTTTAATTTGCTTCGTTTCCCATTCGAGAAAAGCAAAGGCCGGTTTGACAATCGTTGGCCTCTTTTGTTCAACGCAATCATAGATAGCTTGGATTTAAGAGAGGTTTCGATAATTGGGAGACAGCTTACATGGGCAAATAGTCTTCCTGAGCCAACATACGAAAAACTAGACCGTGTACTAATGGATACTGTCGGTACGGGCTCTAGAACGTATTGAGGGACTGTCAGACCATGCTCCCATTTTACTGACCACTGGTATGCCTAGGCCACCGTGTAAACATCGCTTCAAGTTTGAACTTGGATGGTTGCACCGTGAGGGATTTCAGGAGATGGTCAAAATGATTTGGGAAAGACCTGTTGCCGGTGATACCCCAATCCAGAGGTGGAACAACAAAATTCATGCATTACGCACACACCTTGTTGGTTGGGCACGTCATACAACAGGTTTACTTAAAAAAAAGGAAAAATACGACTTTCCTCAATCATCGATGCTCTTGAGGCATTAGCAGAAGTTCGGCTGTTATCCACGCAAGAAATTGAGCTGATAAGTCAATCGAATGCGCAGATAGCAAAACTTTTGCGTGAGGAGGAGCTAAAATGGTATCAACGTTCTAAATCACAATTCATACTGGAAGGGGATTCCAATACGAGATATTTCCATAGTATTGCCAATGGCAGACACAGGAAGAAACGTATTCATTCTCTTGTACAGGATGAGGGAACGATTGAGGGCCACGAGCAACTTAAGTCGTACATCACCAATTATTATAAAGGTCTGTTTGGAGCACCCGAGGAAGGAAACTTCTCTATGGATGGGTCTAGAACAGATGATATCCCCTAGGTTTCAGATGACGAAAATAGCTTACTTACTGCTCTCTATACAGAGGATGAAGTAAGACAGGCTGTTTTCCAAATGGAACACAACAAAGCCCCTGGTCCTGATGGTTTTCCAGCTGAGTTCTATCAGAACTTCTGGGACGTTATCAAGTCTGATCTACTTCAATTGTTCAGCTGTCTTCATGACGGACAATTAGAATTGTTTCGTCTGAATTTTGGTGAGATAATTTTATTACCTAAGATTAATGAAGCAGAAAGGATTCAACAGTTTAGACCTATCTGTCTTCTTAATGTTAGTTTTGAAATATTCACTAAAGTCGCTACGATTCGGCTGAACAATGTGACAGACCATGTGGTTCGTCCTTCTCAGACTGCTTTCATGCAAGGACGCAATATCCTAGATGGGGTGGTGATCTTGCATGAAACAGTTCACGAACTAAATACGAAAAAGTTGAATGGGGTAATCTTGAAAATTGATTTTGAGAAAGCTTACGATAAGGTTAAATGGTCTTTCCTTCAGCAGACTCTCAGAATGAAAAGTTTTTCTGATGAGTGGCGCGCGTTAATCCATAGCTTCGTTTCGGGAGGAAGTGTAGCCATTAAAGTCAATGATGACATTGGTAAATACTTCCAGACCAAAAAGGGACTTAGGCAAGGTGACCCATTATCGCCAATACTATTTAATATAGTGGCTGATATGCTGACAGTAATGATTGAACGCGCAAAGTCTGATGGCCAAATTGAAGGATTGATTCCACATCTTGTTGATGGTGGCTTATCCATTCTTCAATATGTCGACGATACAATTCTATTTATGGAACATGACATCGAAAAAGCTCGAAACCTAAAGTTAATTCTATCAGCGTTCGAGCAATTATCGGGTCTAAAGATAAACTTTCATAAAAGTGAATTATTTTGTTTTGGTGAGGCTCAAGAAAATGCCTCATTGTATGCTGATTTATTCGGCTGCGGGCAAGGTCAATTTCCTATTAAGTATTTGGGCATTCCGATTCATTATCGGAGGCTAACAAATGTTGAATGGAAACTAGTGGAGGAGAGACTTCAAATTCGATTAAACAGCTGGAAAGGCAAACTATTATCCTTGGGAGGAAGATTAGTTCTCATAAATTCAGTACTAACTAACATGGTACTTCATATGATTTCTTTCTTTCAACTTCCAAAAGGAGTCTTAAAACGGTTGGATTATTTTCGATCAAGATTCTTTTGGCAAGGCGATAGTGAAAAAAAGAAATATCGACTGACTAAGTGGAGTGTGATTTGCCGTCCCAAAGAGCAAGGAGGACTCGGAATTCATGACCTTGAGGTCAAGAATAGAGCCCTTCTTGGTAAATGGATGTTCAAGCTTCTTGCTGAAGACGGGGTTTGGCAAACCCTCCTTAGGAGGAAGTATGTGGGCTCACAAGCATTATTTCAGGTTGTTTGGAAACCTGGTGATTCACACTTCTGGCTGGCCTTATGGCTACGAAGAAGTTTTTCTTCCTACATGGGTCTTTCTCTATCAAGGATGGTTCGGAAATTAGATTCTGAGAGGGTAAATGGCTTGGTCAATCCACGCTCCGAGAACAATATCCGGCTTTGTACAATATTGTGCGACACAAAGGCGATACGCTCGCTAAGGTGATGAGAACTTCCCCACCGACTGTTTCGTTCAGAAGAAGTCTATTTGACCCTAGGCAAGCATCCTGAAATGCTTTGCTACTACGACTGGATTCTGTCCAGCTGACGCAGGGTTCAGATAAATTTCATTGAAATCTCAACAAGAATGGTAAATTCTCGGTTGATTCTATGTACAAAGCGCTAATCCATCCCGATGTTCCAGTTGATAATAATAAGAAAATTTGGAAGATGAAGATCCCGCTAAAAACTAAAGTGTTTGCGTGGTATCTTCGTCGAGGGGTAATTCTTACTAAAGATAACCTTGTAAAACGCAACTGGCACGGAGTAAGATGTGTGTCTTTTGTCACCATGACGAGACTATTAAGCATTTATTCTTCTAGTGTAAATTTGCTAGGTCTATATGGTCAGCCATACAGATAGGTTCAACCTTATTCCCTCCACGTAGCGTTGCGAATATTTTCGGCAATTGGCTAAATGGTGTGGATCCTAGGTTTAAACTTCTTATTAGGATGAGAGCGATCGCCGTTATATGGTCGCTATGGCTATGTAGAAATGACAAGATTTTTAACGATAAAAATGTTTCTGTTATGCAGGTTATCTACCGGTGCACAGCTACGCTCCGGTCATGGGCGTCCCTGCAGCGTGTGGAGCATCGCGACCTGTTTTCGGAGGTGTCCTCGCGGTTGGAGGCTGCGGCGAGGGAGTTGTTTTCCCAGCATGGATGACAACATAATCTTCGGATCTATCCTTCATCATCATAGGCGTCTCAACAATTTCTCATTATGATATGTAATTCGCCTTTTTATTTTCGTTGTTTAGAGACTTGTGAACTTGTTGGGGCTGTGTGCATCCTAGTTATGCAGAGACCGGGTGTAATAGTTAAAACTTTTTAAGTAATAAAGATCCTTTTATCAACAAAAAAAGTCCAAACACTGTGCTTTTAAATAAATTCAGATATTCCCGGTGGAAAGATTCATGTCTGCCAGGAATTAGTTGATGTTTTCCTTTGACAGCAGGCAATAGTAGTTTGATGTTTCTAAGGGGAAGCCAGACTGCACGCACGGTATTATCATCTGATCCAGTATTTTTTGTCAGATCTGGCCCTTACAGCAAACTAATAACATATCTGGCCTTTCGTGAAACTAATTCTAAATCTGGCCTCTCCGTTCGGCGCCATAGACAATAGAGCCAAACTAATACATGTCGACGCCAACTGCTTTTAGCGCCGAACTTTGTTACCGTGCAGTTAAAATCCGACATGGCATGTGGTTCGGCGCCATTTCATTTGGCGCCGATATAGGCGCTAAAACTGAACCATCTACTCTGCAACCAAAGTCGTATGGTACAGTAATAAAAAAGCTGACCGTCTCGTACGTGCATCCACTTATTCTTTTGCCATGCATTGATGCATGCATATCCCAACAAGGCCTTGGTTTCTCCGCTAACATTTTGCGTGTCATAAAAAGTGAGACGAGCTATAGTTTTAGTGACAGCCTTTTTCATATTAAGCACGAAGGAGACATATATATATTTTTCTAATATGGCCTTTGACAAACTGAGCATCTCAACGGGCAACCTCGAAAATTTGTCTGGCACCATAAGAATGTGTTTGTTTGTTTAGTGTGCCGGACCTGTCTCTGGCATAATGGGTGCTGCCCCAACGACACGTCCATAATTAAAATAGATAACATTATTTTATCGCATCGAAGCAAAATTTTGATTGTTGATTTGTTACAAGATTTTGAATTAATTATAATCTAGCCTAGTTCTCATTAGCACCGCCTTCAGCGGCTCCTCCTGCAACTACTGCTTAAGCCGACCGGCGCCTAGAACAGTGCTGGTGCCAACGTGAATGCGACACATATGGAAGCCGCTAGGCTGTCGTGTCACATTGCGCCCCTTGGCGACATTAATCTCGGACAATTTTTTAATCTACCCGAACAGGGAAACGGGTTTACCGTTGGACATGTCAGCATATTCGACATGTTCGGTCATTTGCATGCCAAAAACGTCCGTCGCTTAAGGATCCTAAGACTAAGAGCATATCCGGCGGCAGTCTGAAAGCACACCCAAAAACCCACTAAGGTGTTGGATAGGAAAATCGATCATAGCGTATCCCCATTTGTCTGGCCGTTTGGGGGTGCCGCTTGGACAGCTCTCCGCATTATGCTAGACATGTGTATGGTACCTTAAAGTGGACGCAATTTAGAGGGTGACCGACAAATTTCGGAATTGCTAGTGGAGATGCTCTAATATCTACTCCCTCCGTCCTTGAAAGAGTGTACTTCCAACTTTGTTGGAGAGTCAAATATTTTAAACTTTGACCAAGTTTGTATAAATTTTTTTTTTTTGTGAAATCAAATAGATATATTATAAAAAATATATTTTATCATAAATGTAGTGCTACTAATTTAGTGACATAAATGTTTGTGGTTTTTTTATGCAAACATGGTCAAACATATGAAAGTTTGACTTTCCTAGAAAGTTGGAAGTACACTCTTTCAAGGACGGAGGGAGTAATTTATTATTTGTTAAAAATTTGTCCAAGGGTTATATATCAAAAAATATAGGAAAAATTATACGAGAAAGAGAGTAGAAGCATTGAGATTTGTGCGTGGGGGTGACCGATATTTTGTCGACTACTAGCAACTTTGATGAAGGTATGTGCATGCTGCTGGCCTATGCCCGTCTCCATGCATGGCCAAATGGCATTTTCTACCCGTGCATGCTACTAACAAAAAATGTAGACTTCAATCATTCAAAGTAGTACTGCAACGAGTAGTGCGTAGCAGACGAAGTTGAAGTAGAATTATTGATTTGTGATGTCGGCGCCGCTCGCAATGGCGCCGAACCATGCAACGTCAAATGCTAAAGCTTCCCAGTAAAAATGTTCGGCGCCAACGTCGCCGACATGTAGTACTTCGGCTCCATTTGACCTGGCGCCGAACGGAGAGGCCAGATGTAGAATTAGTTTCACGGAGAGGCCAGATATGCTATTAGTTCGCTCTAAGGGCCAGATTTGACAAAAAATACTCTGATCCAAGCCAGCCGGGAGAGCCCCAGGCCATCGTCGCCAAGATCGCTGTCCTCTACGCCCACGTCTCCGTCGTCTGCAGCACGTCTCTGTCGCCCTCGAGCGTGTACGACTAGAAGTCTAGAACAGCCCCCTCCCGGTGAGCTCCTGCTCCGATTTCCGGGCTTCCCCTCTTCGTTTTTTGTCCCTCTGGTCTTCGGCGTCCCACGAACTTCTGCTGTACTAGCCGATGATGCTGCCGTGCGGCGACCCAATGAACATCGACATGGCTGCAGCTGAAATAGGCTTGTGTGGTTGGTTAACCGCCGCTTGGAGAAGCGGGTGCAGCTTTTGAAGAAAAGGAATAATCACTGATGAGCCGGCTTGTCGTCAGGAACCTAACAGTGTTGAGCCAGAGTTTCTCAAGCTGGTTAACGGTTTCTCCTTGTCGCATTACAAGGTACAATGATTGAGATTTCGGAATCTGCTGTTGTGTCGTTCTTTGTTGGTCTTGGACTGGACAGTAGAGAATTAGGAAGTCACATACTACTACTAGCGTAGCAATGCTTGCAGACAAGAATCGGATTAGAAATAATCGGAGAAAATTGACACTGCTAATTCTGAAAATATGAAGCAGAGTTAAGTAGTACATGCAGCAACAAGCTGGCGTAAATTGAGAAAATATCAAGTAAACTATGTTTATTTTTATTGCTCTAGATTTCAGCTACTATCCCCTAGATTCTCCAATACATGACAACGCAAATTTGCAGCTACTGCATATCTGCTTAATCAAGTTACATCGTCCGGCCATTTTTGTGTAACAAATTGTGGCTACCTTTACTTTGCACTCATCCTTTTTCTGAGACAAAAAACCTTAATATTTTCCTATTCCCTCGCACCACTTCTCAACATTGGATAATATATTATGAATGGTGAATACCATTAATTGTGAGTATGCCATTGATGTGTGCTTCGCTTTGCCGTTGATCCAATAATATTCCTTTCCTTGGTTGGCAAGAAAGATCCATTGACAAAACAAGCAAGGAGGTCTCTGTATTTCTGTTCCTGCATTACGAAACCATAGAGGATATGAACAACATGTGTATATATTTCCAGACTCTACTATGCACACCTATACTTACATTCATCTTTCCTCAAAGTTCAGTCTGTTATTAAGAGACCATACTGCATGTGAACAAGACATGTATATATGATCGTCAATAAAGACAACTATTTATCAAGATTCATTCTTACTATACGCTTACATGTAAGTGAAAACATTCTTTATCAATTGTTTCTTCTGCAGGCGCCAGCATCATGAACTGAAGACATAAGATATCACTCCTTGCTACACAATCCTTTTATTTGTGATTTCTTTGTCGCATTTGGCATTAAAGACTTGGTTTTGTAAAGAGAACATAAATAACATATCGGATTTCACAATGGAACATTTGAGCACTGAATAATTTTAATCACATTCCATATGTAGCATAAAAGAACACGAGTATTACATTTCAGGCTTTGTGTATTCGTCCATGGACATGTTCTCTTTACCGACCGGTGTCTGTTGTCTATTACATTAATACAATGATGATCTATTTGCCCCCTGTGCAGAAGAATGTTGAAAAACCTCAAGATGGCAGGTGTCGTGCGCACTTGGGGAGGGAAAGCAAGTGCGGAATGTGGTTATGTATGAATCCTAAAGATGGGGACTTTTCACGCGACGAAAACAATAGCAAATGGATTTTTCCATGCAGACTACATTGTCTTGAACTTGATTGTACTGCTCAGATTAAGTTGTTTTTGGTCTATTGTTGCAGGAAGCAACTGTGTTTGTGATAAGATTTATCGGTGCATTAGTTGACTGGAATTTGTATTTTTTGAAAAATAACTTACAATTAAACACACGTGGACTTGACTATAAAGAAGTCAGACTGATTTGTCCGAAGTAATCAAAGAAGTTTGTTTTCACTCTTCTGTTAAATGAACTCTGCAACAAATATATCATTTTTTTTTGGCTTGTTTCAAAATGCTTCTGTAAATCACATGAAATTGGTTCAAGACAACATTGCTCATACACTTATATGCTGTTGCATTTTGTGGAGATGTGCATTACACGTGCCCTCTAAACTAGTCTGATCCAAGCCACCGAACCAGATTTCGCAAAAAAAAAAAACCACGGAACCAGACCCAACACAACCCGACCGGGTGGGCACAAACCATTCGGGTCGACTCGACTCGACTCGACCGCATCACCGCCAAGCTTATATAAGCCTCACTCTCTCGTCCGGCCCGCGAAACCCTAGAACCCACCCCTTCTCCTCATCCGCCGCCGCCGCACCAGCTGCGTCACCGCCGCGCGCCGCCATGGTACGTATCTCTTGGCCCTTCGGACGCTCGTCTCTGTAACCGTGGACCCGAGCTCAACCATCTCACCTCCTCTCCTGGCAGGGTATCGACCTCGAGGCCGGCGGACGGAACAAGAGGACCAAGCGCACCGCGCCGAAGTCGGACGATGTCTACCTCAAGCTCCTCGTGAAGGTAACTCCGGCGTCCTTCTCTATCCCCTTTCCCTTTTCCTGCCTGAATTTCGTTATTTCTGAGCGGCGTGTCGTGTCCCGATCTGTGCGCGCAGCTCTACCGCTTCCTGGTGCGGAGGACCAAGAGCCACTTCAATGCCGTGATCCTGAAGCGGCTCTTCATGAGCAAGACCAACCGCCCACCGCTCTCGATGCGCCGCCTCGTCAGGTTCATGGAGGGCAAGGTAATTTGTTTCCTCCTTGTTCGTTTGGTTTGGTGTATATAGATGCGTGCTCTGGGTAGTTTCCTTACTTCTTCTGTATAACCCTCTTCGTCTTTGCAATCCTGGGTTCGCAGGATAACCAGATCGCTGTGGTCGTCGGCACCATAACCGACGACAAGAGAGTCTACGAGGTGCCGGCGATCAAGGTGGCCGCGCTCAGGTTCACTGAGACCGCCAGAGCCCGCATTGTGAATGCTGGTGGAGAGTGCCTCACCTTTGACCAGCTGGCGCTGCGTGCTCCTCTTGGGCAGAACACGGTAATTTCTGCTGCTCACTTTGTGTTCTCATTCTTGTTAGTCACTCAGTTGGTGTTTGCATGAACATTACTATTGAAGTTCAGTGTTATGGATGGTTAATAGTGCCAATCTGGTGAACCATAGGAAGGAATTCACTGTATTCTTGTCGTGTGGTAGGTTCTGTATTTGCTGCATTTGTTACTAGAGGCTTTTGTTGTTACCACTTGTATGACTGTACAGTATTTCTGATATTGTCTGCATCATCAATACATTTGAAATTTAAACTATTTAACTGAGCTCAGGCATCCCAGAATAAAAAACATCTTCACCACTAGTTTTTACATTTGATTCGTCTTCTCTTGATTCTGCTAAGGTAGAACTACCTGTATCCCTATTGTGCTACAGTGCGACGGTCTCCGCAAGTAGTGGATAGATCGATGCGTCAAGTAATCATCCCTTTACTTTGTTAGTAGTTTCCTGTTCATATTGGTGTCTGCATGGTGCTAACCCTGGGCTTGTTGGATTACAATCCTATGAAGATGGAATCCCCAATGCCTGTGCTAGATCCACTATACCATTCAGTGTTGCAGGTCATGACACTTGCTGTGATTGAGTGGTCTGTGTCAAAGTAATGGATACAGTCACATCTCATCTCTTGTCCTTACATACAAAAATTGAATTGGTTTGATGGCAGTGATTAGATCTTACCCGCGCTTCTGATAAACCGTGAAGTACAAGGGAAATAATGGTTGAATTTCTTAATATGAGCCATACAGCCACTATTCTTTGTTTTATCCTTCTAGATTTCTCTTCTTGACAAATTTGTGCAGTGTGCTCTGGTTTGGCATGGCAGTGATGATTCAAACCTTCAGCTTACATGCCAGTTCTGCTTCTGAGAATTCATGACTGAGAAAGCTGAGATAGATCTGAGCTTTGTACCCGCACATCTTTCTAGGATCATTAATGATTTTGAGTGTACACTTGCATTAGTTATATTTTTCTTGGGAACCTCATGACCAAGGAAGTTTAGCTGGTGCATAAATTTATATGGTTGTCTTACCAGTCCATTGCGGTACTATTGTTGCTTTGGTGCCAAATATTCTAACCAAAATTTTGCTCTATCATCTCAGTTTATAGTGGTAGGTTGCTCCTGCTGGTTTCATTCAGTCCAACAGCTACATTTTTCCTGCTGTCCGGACAGCATGGTTTTTTCTCCTCTTCTGATCTCTCCTTTTTATTTTGTTGAGTTAGTTTGTTGACTATTAATTGTTTTGTTCGAAGAATAGCATATGATGCATAATCGTATGTTCCACACTGAATGCAATGTGGACCAATATTCTGCTTATTGCTCAATGCAACTAGTGCACTTTGATTTTGTTGCACAAATGTTTTTGCTTCATTTAGTGGTGATTTTGAAATATTGGAAATTCCATGGGACAAGAGATGAGATGTTAATGTATCCATTGCTTGACACAGACCACTAGCTGAGCTAGGGGCAGTTATTCGGAAAATGGCGTATGGTGCATTTTAAGCTATGTTAGTGCAATTTGTGGACATATACTCTGCTTATTGTGTGATGCCACTAGCTGAGTAGCGTTATTGTACCATACAAAAGTATCTAATTCACAGCTATTGATGCTTGCAAAGTCTAAAATTAGGATATTGGAAAGGACATCTGTCTTTACTTGGGTCTATTTCCGGTGCACATTCTTTTGGGTTTTTGGAGCTAATGTTTCAATCTTGTTGTTTGAAAACTTCTCTTGTACCGGCCCAGAACAAAGTTGTCCACTGTACACCAGCAAATCTTCACAATTTAAATTTCTGTACCAGGTTCTCCTGAGGGGCCCTAAGAATGCCCGCGAGGCGGTGAGGCACTTCGGCAAGGCTCCTGGTGTACCGCACAGCCACACCAAGCCTTACGTCCGCTCCAAGGGAAGGAAGTTTGAGAAGGCAAGAGGAAGGAGGAACAGCAGAGGGTTCAAGGTCTAGGTTATTGAATCGTATCCATGTGCTACACAGCTCATGTTTGTGTCTGAAACTTGTGTTATTACTGAAGCCAGAATCCTCTAAATTTTGTTCGATTGACATGCACTGTGTGAGAAATTTACGCCTGTTTTGTTGACTCTAGGCTTAATACTTTGGATCAGTGCTTCTCTCTGGTTTCTCAGACTCGACCAGAGCTCTGGAAATATCTGTGTTGAACCCCCAAGGCTTTCTGAGGTCCCATCCTAGCATGTCACGTCACTGAACGAAGCGCCCTGTCAGCTCCGTCGGGCGGTAAGGGCTTTACCGCGCTTGCTTGCTCCTAAGCACCTGGTTGCTTCTTTAGCCTATGGATGATGCCCACCTTAATGTGCACGTTGGCCACCTCTAGTGGCTGCTCTGGAACCAAAAGAAAGCTATGGTGGGAATCCAACAGGCACAGGGAAACTTTACTTCACGGGGAAACTTCACTTCTTGCCGCTGTGACTACGGCTAATTTTTTTAAAATAATACATTTTTTAATTAAATTCGACAAATAATATGCGTTTTAAAAGTTTTTAAAAAATAATATAGCCTTGTTTGCGCCGTGGACGAGAGGTACCTATCGTTTGCGCAGTGGACGATTAGCCGGTCGTCCGTCGGCTGCATTTGACATGACCTGATCGTCCATGGCATAGACGATCAGAGTTGGTCATCCGCGGCGCAGCCGACGGGGTCCCGTCGGCTACGGTACAGACGATAAGCCTCTATGCTAGCTGCTAGTCCATGCATGTGTGCATGAGGGAGCAACTCAACGCATGCGCATGATACATCTAGGCTAATTTTTTTAAAATAATACATTTTTTAATTAAATTTGACAAATAATATGCGTTTTAAAAGTTTTTAAAAAATAATATAGCCTCGTTTGTGCCGTGGACGAGAGGTACCTATCGTCTGCGCCGTGGACGATTAGCCGGTCGTCCGTCGGCTGCATTTGACATGACCTGATCGTCCATGGCATAGACGATCAGAGTTGGTCATCCGCGGCGCAGCCGACGGGACCCCGTCGGCTACGGTACAGACGATAAGCCTCTATGCTAGCTGCTAGTCCATGCATGTGTGCATGAGAGAGCAACTCAACGCATGCGTGCATGCGCATGATGCATCTAGCTGCCACCCATCGATCGATCGATCCGTAGCTGCCATCGGCGAGCTTGCACGCATGAGAGACTGCCATCTATCGATCGATCAGCAGCAGCCACCGTGTGTGCGCCTCGCCTGCGGCCGTGCGTGCGCCTAGTCGGCTCGCCGGCCGTCCGTGTGTGCGCCTCGCCGGCTCACCGGTGGCCGTGCATGTGCCTCGCCGGTCGGCCGTGCATACAAGCGGCCGTGCGTGCGTGCGCGTCGCCGGCGGCCGTGCGTGCGCCTCATTGGCCGGCCGTGCATACAAGCGGCCGTGCATGCATCGATCGATCGATGGCAAGCTAGCTGTGCCATCGCGTGCTAGCTGCCATCGCGTGAATCCATGCATGCATTCCAGGCTTATCGGTAGACGATAGGCCTGTCGAGCACATGCACAGGCTAGGCCACCGCTTGCTCGTCTGCGGCGCGGACGATAGATCCTGCTCGTCCATGGCGTAGACGACAGGGGCAGGGTGTATTATTTTTTATAATGTTTAAAAACGCGTATTATTTATCAAATTTAATTAAAAAATGTATTATTTTAAAAAAATTAGCGTGACTACGTCGGTTGCTCCCAAGCCCAACCCCAACCCCGCGACCACCTTCATGTCCGTTGCAACCCTATGGTGCCACCGAATTTTGGGGCGCTGTTGCTAGAATCCAATCATTCTGGTCACTCCTCGTCCTGTTACCGCTCGAGATGGTCGCCGGATTAGCACCGGCGGCTCCCTTCCTCCCCACCTATGGATCTCATGTTTTAATTGCTTTCCAAATTTTGGGGCACTCATTTTAGTTTAGAGCATCGGTTGCAACAAGAACTTTTCTTCTGCCCAAAAACCTTCTCTCTCCTTCCTAAAACCATTTTAATTTTTAGGTCACCAACTAGCTATTACATCAACTGTTGGAGATGCTCCGTGAATATTGGGATAGGAAAGAAACTGGTAGAATGGCGGCGGGAGTGAGGGAAATCAGGGATAGGAAAGGAGCATCTTTGCCTCTAAACAATTTACACTCTTTTTTGGCAAGCAATTGTCCCTAAACAGTTGTAACAAATTTCGCTACTACAATAGTTGTAACAAATTCGCTACTACAACTTATATAATCTTGTTAGGTAGCACCTACAAGGCCGATCAATGATGTTGCAGCAAATCCTCTTGGTATGTCGCCCATCCGTGAGATCAACGGGAGAGCGATGCCGTTTTGATTCATGACACTGGGGTACACATATTATTGTTGTGTTCTCGGGTTCCTTTTCATCCCACTCTTCAAATTGGGACGGCGGCGCCGCCAATGCAAATACAAGAGGCGAGAGTAGGGTAGGACGGTAACCCCCGTAGAAGTTGAATTCTTCGGGATCCCCCCCAGAGCTGCAGCTTTTGGTTCCAGGGCAGAAAGCCAAAGTTGGAGACCGGCATGTACCTTCTCGTGTCATACTTGTACAGGTCGTCGCCCAGCCTGTAGCATAACACCTCGTCGCCGTCGAGCCAAGCAGCCCTTTGCAGGTGGTCGCTGCAACGACGACCACGGAACAAGTCAGACTCCGTGGAGCTGGCGGCATCTAGGTAGAAGCTGTAGCGCCGATCCCAGTACAGGTTGTTGTCATCCTTGGTGCTCTGAAGCTTGTCCCATGGCGGAAAGAGCCAGACCTGGAGTTGGGGCTGCTTCGAGTCGAGGATGTTCACGACAATGGATAGCTGCCCGTGCAGCTCAAAGGCGTTCACCCGCACGGTCACCGGGCCGAGACCCACCCTGTAATCCGGGAGTCGGCACGTGCGATACGTCTCGCTCGCCACGTCCATCACCAGCATTTTAGCGCGTCGGTTTCGCTTGGTGGTCACCATGCACAGCTTGCCGTCGATGAGCACCGGAGCTAGGCCGTTCACCGGGCAGTGCTGGAGGATGTGTGGGTGCTAGTGCCACCCGGCATTGTCGTCGCCGAGCGTGTACGCGTGCAGGTAAATGTACTCGTTGGTCGAGGGGCTGAATCCTAAGGCAAAATGATGTCGTTGCCATAACTGACCCGGGGTCTCGAGCGGAGGCGTTGGGGAGCTCCAGCTTCTCACCGTTGACAGGGTTGCAGATGACCGCCGGTGCCTCGCCGTCGGTGGAGGACGCGAAGCAGAGGAGGCCGTTGCATATGTTGGTGAGGCAGTAATCCCTGGGGTTGGTGACGCGGCACATCGGCTTGGCCGAAGAAGAAACACGGAAGACGCTGGGTTCTGTGTAGTCGCTCTGCTCGTGGTGTCCTGCCGAGACGACCAAAGCCTCCACGGGCGTGGCGACATGGTTACCCTTGGCGTGGAGGTCGCGGAAGATAGGGTCCCTGACGATGCTGCACCACAGCCTGGAGACGCAACAGGAGCGGGCGACGTCCTTGATCGGTAGCTTGAGAAGGATTTCCTGTAGCAGCTCCGTTGGGATCTCCATGACCCTTGGGCCTGGCACGCCCCAGACACAATGGGAGCGTGATGAAGTCTTTTGCTGTAGAGTCATCTAGAACCCTAGGCCCTTTCTCTTTCGGGCGATATTTATTCGCAAGTGGAACACTACAACTGGGATTCGGTTCGGAGTTCGAACGCGACAATTGCTGCGTGTATCAAACGGGATTAAATCAACCGACCTGTTATAAACGATAGTCAAAGAAACGATGAAAAGCGGAAGATCAAACCAACGGGGACACGAGATTTAACGTGAAAAACCCCTCCAACAATGGAGGAGAAAAAACCACGGGCGCCAGCCAGCAATACTTCACTATATCGGGTGAGGTTACAAACGCCGGAAATTTACAACATACGACTTATCCCAACCGGCGGCTTACAAGATGTATTTATATGGAGGCAAAACCCTAAGTCGGCTGCAGTCCAACTCGGAAACGATTCGTACCGTACCGGCGAATAGTAAGCATATGGCCCAAGCCTCCGGCGACGGGCCTCCGCTCCGATTCGAAGTTAGCCCCTATCTTCATATGAATTTGGATCACCATAAAACAACACTCCACCTTGAGACAAATTTCATCTTGTAGCATGAACGAGAACCTTCACCCTGAAACAACAAAGAAAACACTTTCGGTGCCAAATAGCCTCTTGGGCTGGACAGTGATACCAACTAAGCCTGAGCATAGCTCAAACTTAGCAACAGGAACTGGCTTTGTCTTCATATCAGCAGGATTATCATGAGTGGTTATCTTGCATACCTCCAGCTTACCTTGTGCAACAATATCACGCACATAATGGTATTTGACGTCAATGTGCTTTGTTCTCTCATGGAACATCTGATCCTTAGTAAGGTAAATAGCACTCTGACTATCACAAAACAAGTTAATGCAAGTATCATCTCCACAAAGCTCAGCTAACAAACCTTTCAACCAAACAGTTTCTTTAACTGCTTCTGCAATAGCCATGTATTCAGCCTCCGCGGTGGATTGGGCAACAACCGGCTGAAGTGTTGCCTTCCAACTAACAGTACAAACACCAATGGTGAACACATAACCTGTGAGGGACCTCCTCTTATCCAAATCAGCAGCAAAATCTGAATCCACATAGCCTACGAGTCCCTCACCAACCTTGCCAAACTTCAAGCAAGCACTAGACGTGTCACGGAGGTACCTGAAAATCCACTTAACAACTTTCCAATGTTCTTTACCAGGATTAGCCATGTATCTACTCACCAAGCTCATAGCATAAGATAAATCAGGACGTGAACAGACCATAGCATACATCAAGGAACCAACAGCACTAGAATATGGAACTCGAGACATGTACTCCAAATCATCATCAGTAATAGGACACTGAGAAGATGACAACTTAAAATGAGGAGCAATAGGAGTACTAACAGATTTTGCATCATGCATGTTAAAACGATGAAGAGCTTTCTTAATTTAATTTTGCTGACTAAGAAATAAGAACCCAGATTTTCTGTCACGTGTAATTTCCATACCTAGGATTTTCTTAGCAGCACCAAGATCCTTCATCTCAAACTCGCTACTCAACTGTGATTTGAGAGCAGCGATTTCTTTCTTGCTCTTGGCAGCAATCAACATATCATTAACATATAACAACAAGTATATAGGCGATCCATCAACAAACTTAATGTACACACAACTATCAAATTCAGACCTCTTAAAGCCATGTGACAACATAAATGAATCAAACCTTTTATACCATTGACGAGGAGATTGTTTCAAACCGTATAAGGACTTTTTCAACTTACAAACAAGATCCTCCTTACCAGGCACTAGCTCAAGATCACGCATAGCAACAATGGAGAAAAATGTCCGAATAGAACTATGCTTGGCAACCGGAGAGAAAACATCATTATAATCAATACCTGGAATTTGACTGAAGCCTTTTGCCACTAACCTTGCCTTAAACCTCGGAGGATCACTAGGAGATAAACCCTCCTTTCTCTTGAAAATCCACTTACAGCGGACAACCTTCTTTTGTTTAGGCAAGCGCATAACATCCCATGTGCCATTTTTCTCGAGCGACTGCATCTCTTCTTGCATAGCAGCAGTCCACTTCTCACGATCACTCAAATCAACAGCTTCAGTATACGTGGACGGCTCATGTCCATGTTCCACCTGTTCTGCACAACTCAGAGCATAATTAACAATGTTACACTCTTCAATTAAACGTGGTCGAGGACCACAATTTCTCTTTTGTCTACCAGCAGCGATAGACTGATTTTGTGGCTGCAAAACAGGGGGTGAGTTCTGAACATTATCATTGTCAGAATCAGAATCAGAAACATCTGAAGTAGCACCATCATTGTCTACAGTGACATTTTCCTTTTCAACAGAGTGCTCCACCTCGACACGAACTTGTTCCTCATCAGAACTATCTGAAACATCTGAGGACAACTTGTCAAAGTACATAACAGATTCATTGAAAACAACACTCCTGCTCATGAATGCCTTGTTAGTTTCGGGATTCCACAACTTATATCCTTTTACTCCCGAACCATAACCAAGGAAAACAGACTTAACAGCTCTCGGCTCTAACTTTCCATTATCAACATGAGCATAAGCAGTGCAACCGAAAACTTTAAGCTGTGAATAATCAGCAGGAGTACCTGACCATACGTCAATGGGAGTTTTTTTGTCGAGGGGAATAGATGGTGACCTGTTTATCAAGTAACAAGCGGTGGCAGCCGCCTCAGCCCAAAAATGCTTACTCATGCCAGCGTTCGATATCATGCAGCGAGCCTTGGAGATGATGGTTCTATTCATTCGCTCCGCTACACCATTCTGCTGGGGTGTGTACGGGATGGTGAGGAGCGTGACAATTCCTTTTGTTATGCAAAAATCATTAAAAGCATTCGAACAAAATTCGCCACCATTGTCATTACAAAGTAATTTCACCTTCCTTTTTGTTTGCCTTTCTATCGTAGCTTTCCACTCTTTAAAAGCACCAAACGTATCATCCTTATTTTTCATGAAATAAGGCCAAACTCTTCTAGAGTAATCATCAATAATAGTAAGCATATAACGAGCACCACCATAAGAGGGCTTACGTGACGGCCCCCAAACATCAGCAAGTACATAATCAAGTGTACCCTTGGTGGTATGAACGGAAGCATTGAACTTTACTCTCGTGTGCTCACCGAAAATGCAGTGTTCACAGAATTGCATCTTTCCCAAACTGCAGCCTCGCAGTAGATCTCTCTTAATCAATTATGCCATACCTAGTCCGCTCATATGTCCAAGATGCTTATGCCAAAGGTGAAAGAGCATGTGTTGCCCCATGCGTGGTTTTGGTAATTAATGACAATCCTTATGGAGTAATGTTTGCATTGAGATATCTTTATAGATCTTGTCCATGAAGAAGATTGGAGTTCATGTGTTGGACTCTAGAAGATTATATGATGACCAAGGTTCTATCCAATGGGTTTATATGAAGAATGGTCATCTAGAGTTGAGCATATTGCAAGTATGTCTTGAAGGATTCAAGACATCATCTTCATGAAGTCGGAGCTAAGCAAGGCTCTCCCATAATGGTGTATGGGGGAGTATTTGGAGAAGTCTTCCTCAAGCATGTGCTGACAAGCGCAATCAAGAAAGGTGGTCCACTTGAAGAGATCAAGATCGTCATCATCTAGCTCAAGTGGAATGCGCAAGGCAAAAGTATGATCTTGATAGGGTTTCTATTTTACCGGTCTCATGTTGTTAGTTTGGAGACCGGGTTATAGGATAGACGGCATACTATCAAGAGGGGCTCTCAAGTGAGTAACTTGATCGCATCTTTGTGGAGAGCTCAAACCTTTGCATACTTGGCATATCATCTTTCTTGGTTCTTATTTGGCTTTTATCCATGTGAGAATTTAGAGCTTGTGTTCATCTCCATACCAAGCTCTAGTTCATCAAAAACGGATTTCATTTGAATATCTTGTGGTGTTTTTGATGTTGGAGGTTTTACCGGTTCGTCTCTTGTAGAGAGGTCAAACTCTCCTCTTGTGTTTTCCTCCTCACATGATGGACTATGATGTGTATATGCATGATCTTGTAGTGCTTGTGATTATCTTCGGAGCAAGCCCAAGATCATTGAAAACGGAGTCCGGATGGAAAACTTGTTGTGTTTTCGTGTTGGAAATATTATCGGTTTATCCGGAAGGAAAGTTCCACACCTTCCCATGTGTGTAACTTTACTCTATTTATGAATCTTAATATTTCCAACAAAATTGGTTTCACCTGATTTGGAGTTCGAACGAGAAAATTATTGCATTTCAGGTTTTCTGTCTGGCCAGGCCGGAGTTTCCGCCCTCCGGGTCCGGAGTTTCCGGCCCATCCGGAATTGCTGCGAAGAGAGCATCGTGGCGGCAGCCGCTGTTTTGGGGCTGGAGTTACCCCCGGAGTTTTCGGCTTCCCCGACCGGAAACTCCGGACTATGTTTTCCTGCAACGGCTCTTTTTCTGGGGACCTATAAAAAGGCCCCCCTTCTTCCCCAAAGGGCAAGCTCTTCCAAGCACGTTTTTCCCCCTCTCTCTCCTCCATTGTTGACCTTGGAAAGCTTGCCCCTCTCCCAATTCCTCCCATGATTCTTGCATATCTTTGAGGGATTTGAGAGAGGAGATCTAGATCTACATTTCCACCAATCCATCTCTCCTCTAAGTGAGGGGAACAAGGTAGATCTTGATCTTGGAGTTCTTGGTGTTTCTCCTTTTTTGTTCTTCCTCTCTTCTCCCCCCATAAGCATTAGTTGCTTTTGGTGGGATTTGAGAGTGAAGGATTTGAGCCTTGTGCTCTTGCCATTGCTTCGTTGCATCGGTTTGTGCTCTCCATGAGGATTCGTGGAAGTTGAAAGCTTGTGAACTTGTTACTCTTGGGTCTTTGGACCCTAGACGCCCGTGTGGTGGTTGAGACCCTTGGTGGTCACTTGTAGCCGTTCGGGAGCCCCAATCCCGTTGTGGGTTGTGCCCCGGATTGTTGTTGAAAGGCTCCGGATTCCGCCTCGAAGGAATTCCGATAGTGGAAGGTGAACCAAACCTTTGTGGTGCGGTTCATCGGAGAAGAAGGTGAAACCTTTGTGGTTGTTGAACCATTGTGTTGGTTCACACCTCTCCAACGAGACGTACTCCCCTAAAAAGGAGGAACTCGGGAATACATCCTCGTCTCCGCGTGCCTCGGTTATTTCTATACCCGAGCTCTTTACTTATGCACTTTACATTGTGATAGCCTTTGTGCTTGAAGTATTCTATATTGCTATCACCTTGTTGCTTGTCTTGCTTAGCATAAGTTGTTGGTGCACATAGTTGAGCCTAGTTTACTTAGGTTGTTGGCTTGTTATTTTAAACACCTAGTTTTATTCCGCAATTAGCAAGCCTAAACCGGAAAAGTTTTAATCGCCTATTCACCCCCCTCTAGGCGACATCCTTGTCCTTTCAATTGGTATCAGAGCCTGGGCTCTCTTTTTGGGCATTACCGCCTAGAGAGTAAAGATGTCGTTTAGAGAATTAGTGCACAATCCCACTTTTAAATTCGATGGCACAAATTATGATGTTTGGAAAATTCGTATGCTTAACCTTCTTCGGGACATAGACCCACATGTTAAGAGAATTGTAGATATGGGTTTTTCTTCTCCAAAGGAGGATGAGGAAAACGCTTATCTCGATACTCTTGTATCTAATAGTCTTATATGTGTTTTGAGCGATGTAGTTCTTGCATCAATCATGCCTTTTCAGAATGCTCATGAGCTTTGGACGAAGCTTCAAGATAAATATGAAGTGTCCAATATTATTGAGGATGATTGTTCTCCCTCCACCTCCGGCCGTGATGAGTTCACAACTTCTTCCACTTCACCAACATGTGATTTGTCACAAGGTAATGATATGGTGAGTGGTGATAGAAATTGCAATGTTCTATCTTTGGACTTAAACACTTCTAGCACTCCAAATGTTTTACATGCTAGTGTTGCTAGTCCTTGCATATCATGTAATAGTTGCTTAACTAAATCTCATGATGATATGCTCTCTATGTCTTGTGTCATGAAAATAATGCTTCCATATCCTCTAGTACTTGTTTGGCTAACAATGTAGAGAATCCCAACATTTGTTGAACAAGACATGGACCTCAATGGTGCTTCAAGTATCTCTTCACCATCTTTGCCCTCTACTCATTTTTGCCTTATGGCTATGGATTCAAAGGTTTCTCCACCTTTGGAACCCTCTACATCTTGTGATGATGTGGATGAGGATTCTCATGGAGCACTTATGGATGTTGAATCCATAACAAAGAAGGGTAGATGGTATTTGGTGCTCTCCCCAAAGGTAGCAAAGCTATCCCTCCTCTAAGTGAAATCATTGTTTATGCTATTAAGAGTAGGGAAATCATTGAGGACTTGGAAACTCAATTTTGAGAAATGTCAAATTGAGAGAGAGGATGCCGATGAAAAGCATCCTTAATGAATGCCCTTGAGGAAGAGCAAGAGCTTCGAGTGTCTCTTGAGGAGAAACTTGAATCTCTTGATGAATCAAATGATCTTATTATTGCTAAAATCATTAAGGAAAGAGATCATGCTATTGCTAAATATAAAGTGCTTAAAAAGGAAAAAGTTGAATTTGGTGTTGGCAATGCTAGACTAATTGAGGACATAGAGAGACTTGACAAAGCCCACAAGGCTTTAGAAAGTGAACACTCTCTCCTTATCAAGTCTCATGATCAACTCCAAACTCAACTATCTAAAAATGATGAGCTTGCCAAGTTGTCTTCTTCCATTTCTAATATGATGATGCTTGTGCTACTAACTCCACTTTTCGTGAAGCATCTATTTTGAAGGAGAATGTTGAGCTAAGGGCTCAACTTGAGTTGCTAACTAGCAAGTATAGGAAATTGGAAGAAAGTCATGAAAAGCTCTCTAGCTCTAATGAGGATCTTCTAGCATCCTATGCTAAGCTAAAGTTAGCTCATGAGGCTATGTACAAAGGTAACATCTTGTGAGCCTCATGTGGACAATGGCACAACTTCTACTAAATGCTATATTGCCATGTGCTAGTCCTAGTAATTCATCCACTCACAATGTTGCTACATCTTGTGATGAATTACTTTCTTGCCTTGTTGCTCTAACAATGAAGCCTACTCCTCTAGTGTTTTTGTTGATACTAACCATGTAGAGGAATTAAATGAGCTCAAGGCCCAAGTCACTTCTTTGAAGAAAGACTTGGAAAAGCGTCATGTTGGGATTCACACTTGACAATGTGTTGAGTGTTCAAAGACGCCCCAATGACAAGAGTGGACTTGGATTCAACTCCAAACAAGAACAAGTCCAAGTATCAAGAAGAACAAGGGCCAAGAACAAGTCAAGGATTCGGCCAAGATTGTTTGCTTCAAGTGCAAAGTTGAAGGGCACCATGTTAGATCTTGCCCTTTGAAGAAGAAGCTCTTAGTGAGAAGCAACAAGGGAAGAAGCCTCAAGTTCAAACTCAAGTTCCTCAAGTTGAAGAACGGCCTCTTCCCAAGAAGAATCAAGCTACCCCTCCTCAAGTCAAGACTCCAACTAAGAAGAGAGGAGGAAGTAGATGTTGCTACCTATGCCGTGAGAAGGGTCACTTTGCTTCTTCATGCACTAATGGTACCTTATCCAACCCCATTATAATTGATGATATTTATCTTCGGATAAGGTTGGCAATGTGTTTGCCAAATATGTTGGTACTCAAAGTGGTGTCAAGAAAAGAACCATTTGGGTTGCCAACCTATTGTGACTAACCTCTTAGGACCCAACTTGGTTGGGGACCAACAAGCTAAAACTTGATCAATAGGTGTTGTTGGAGGGCATTGGAGACTTGGCTACTTCATGAAGAATTAAGGGATCTTCATCAATTATATTATCTCAAGCCAAGTCATTTGGATTATATTGTTCTATCTCATATCCAATGTTCCTCCTTGCGGTAACTTTTATTTAAATCATATATACATTGAAAGTTGCTTGCACCCTTGCATGTGTTAGGTTTTGTACCTTGCTAGTGTTTGTATGTGTTGTGCTCTCTACTTACTTATCTTGAGTAATCAAGTATGTGTATGTTGGTTTGCACACCATTTACTTGTGTTGAGCCTTATTGCTTTTATTTGATATCTTATCTTGTTGGCTCTTTTTTGAGAGATTAATGGACTATCCATTTTGGGGAGTGATATGCTTCGTGCACTTCACAATCCAAAAATGTGTGTACATGAGGAATACCACTTAGTGATGATATATCAATATTATCTATTCTCTATGTGGTATGTCATTCTCATGAGAAATTCAAATTCTATAATGTCCATTAATTATCTCTAGTTGGTTTTTTTGCCTCTTGTTAAGAAAATTTGGATTATCACATTATGGGGGAGTAATAAGCTTTGTGCATATTACAAACCTAGAAAATGTGAACATGTGAGGTATTGCCACCTAGAATTGATATTCTTCATTATCTTATTCCTTGTGGCATGTTTCTCAAACAAGTTCCTTTTGCTAAAATGATTTGTTTATTCACTCTTTTGGATCTTGTTTGTGATGGACATTCTTGGTACGGCTTTCCCCAAATTGTTTGCATATATCTTTTGGGAAACCGATTGCTTCAAGCTACTCTTTGTAGTTGCTTTGCATGATCGCGTGAATATTTGAAGCTATCAAGAATATCTATTTATTAAGCATGGCCTTTAAATCTTATCCTTTGCCATATGCTTATTTGTTGTGAAATTGGTCTTCAATATCATTCCTATATACCACCGAGAAATATCTCTATATACTCCTTGTCCTTGACAAGTGATACTCATATGTGTGGTGAAATTTGTGGACCATCTTCACTTTGGCTTTGCTTTGAATTGCCTTTTTTATTGCCAAATTTGTTTTATCAAACTCTTTTGTCTTCCTTGTATCTTTTGGATCCTTGTTGCTCTACTCAAAATTTGTTTTGCGCTTTCTTTAGTTAGGAAAAGCAATGATCCCATTCTTGTGCATTTACATTCAAAGTCATACTTTTAGATAATGCACTATTCTTGGGAAGCTATCCTACATTGAGTAGAACATCATTCTTTAAATTGGTTTTGTATCTTATTGCTTTCTTGAACATGACTAGTGTTTGAATAATATGTATGGAGAGTGATGATCCCATTTGTGTGCATTTTGTATTCAAATGCAAGATCATAAATAATGCACAAATCTTGGGGAGCAATCTATATGCTTTTGAACATTAGTTGTCTTCAATTGGTATTTGATCCCGATGACGTGTCTCTTGGAAGACAAACATTTTTCTTCTTGGTACTTTGTGCCATCATGAAAAGTGTAGAGGGTTTGGTTTATTCCTTGATGGTATTTTCTTCATTGGTATCTTACTTCATTTGGATCTTTTCAAAGTGGTATCTTCAATCATGTGTTGATTTGGGCTTTTGATATAATTTGGACAATTCTTTTCTTGTCACACTTTGTGTGCTTTCTTGTTTAATTGGTGTTTTGTCCAAATTGTATCTCGTTTGGTTCTTGAAGTCTTGTGCATGCATATTTACTATATGTATATCTTATGGCATGCTTACTTTCGTTGATCCAATATATAGGATAAACTCCATCAAATCCTAAATGGCTAAGATGTGCATGAAATTCAATTTCATATCAATATGCACATATTTATGTGGAGTTTGTCCTATGTATTGTAGTTGCTCTAACTACTTTGGACCCAATAAGTTTGGGTACCATTTTGTACTTGAATTTGTTTTAGGTACATTGGAGATGCATTGGAAGCTTGTCTCATTTACAAGGAAGGTGTTATCACCATGTGCTTATTGGAGCCAAGCTCGGATGATCGTGAACTCTTATCTTCTACATCACCAATGCTATCTCGGTAACAAGTATCTACCTCATGCATACTTTCTAGCTTTCAACCTTGTGTAGGTTGTATCTTGGCATGAATTTCTTTTGTTGCAATTCATTTGGTTCTTGCAAAATAACTTTATTGCAAATGTGGGCAAGCCGGGATGATTACATATCAAGGGGAATATATATAATCATTTTAATGATTCACCAATCCCAAATATGTTAATCTAGCACTTTCTACTCTTGTCTCACATATGCAATATTGATGATTTTTCAAAATCATTTGCCTTTTGGTTACTTGTTATCTTTCTCGGAGCATCCCATTTATCACCTTATCCCTTGTGGATATTTTGATGCTATGATGAGATTGAGTTGGAAGTTCATCTATATCCTTTAAGATAAATTGAGCTTTGTGCTATGCTTTTAAGCAAAGATCTTATTGTATACATATGATTTCCACTTGGAATATCATGCTCTTCACCGTAGTATCTATTTTATGTGTGCATGTTTCTTTGTGGACCTATATCTTCATGATTGATGTCTACTTAGAAACTTATACACATGAGAGTAGCTACATCTTTATTTGGTATTCCATTTCTTTAGTAACCACCTTTATTGCTTTTGGTTCTTTGGTGGTTTCTAAAAGGCACAAGCTTTGATTTTCATTTCGTATACTTTTGCATCTTAATAAGCTTGTGGACCTAGGTGCTACATCTTCTTTGAGTTGTGTTTATGGAAAGACTTGATATACACTATGTGCCTCTTATGTTGAAATACTATGATAATGCTATTGCTTATCCTTGCATTAGTCTCCTAAAAATGTCTCTCCATGTCACATCCATCTCTTTTCGGATTGATCAAGTCTTTATTTGTCGCTTCTTTCTCTTGTTGCTCAACATTGCCTTGTTGCAAGTTGTTTTGCTTATTTTCTATCTTTAAACCTTCTTGCACTTGTTTGTGTTTCAAAATGATCTAAGAGGGAGTGAGGATTCCATGTTGTGCACAACATATTAAAATGAAAATCCTACTTTGTGCACGTACCTTGGGGAGTTCCCTCTTGATTTTTAGAACACTTCTTCGGATCCTTTTGTTTGCTTGCTTCTTTCGTCGAAGTATCTTTCTCTTTGATACTCTTTTGCAACTTTTGGATCCTCGATGTAGTTTGATCTCCCTCCATATATTCGTCATTGGATATGTGCATTTGATTTCACTCATATTATGAGAAATGCACACATTATGGGGGAGTTATTCCTAAATTTTTCCTCCCATTTCGGCAATCGATGCCAATGGGGGAGAGATTTAAAGGGTTTAAGGGAATATGGTTTTGTTCTTTGTTCTCTTGCATCCTTGCTTTTTGTGTTGCATGGTTGCTTAATTCATTATATAAACCCTCGTAAAAGGGATTGTCATCAATTACCAAAATGGGGGAGATTGAAAGAGCATGTGTTGCCCCATGCGTGGTTTTGGTAATTAATGACAATCCTTATGGACTAATGTTTGCATTGAGATATCTTTATAGATCTTGTCCATGAAGAAGATTGGAGTTCATGTGTTGGACTTTAGAAGATTATATGATGACCAAGGTTCTATCCAATGGGTTTATATGAAGAATGGTCATCTAGAGTTGAGCATATTGCAAGTATGTCTTGAAGGATTCAAGACATCATCTTCATGAAGTCGGAGCTAAGCAAGGCTCTCCCATAATGGTGTATGGGGGAGTATTTGGAGAAGTCTTCCTCAAGCATGTGCTGACAAGCACAATCAAGAAAGGTGGTCCACTTGAAGAGATCAAGATCGTCATCATCTAGCTCAAGTGGAATGCGCAAGGCAAAAGTATGATCTTGATAGGGTTTCTATTTTACCGGTCTCATGTTGTTAGTTTGGAGACCGGGTTATAGGATAGACGGCGTACTATCAAGATGGGCTCTCAAGTGAGTAACTTGATCGCATCTTTGTGGAGAGATCAAACCTTTGCATACTTGGCATATCATCTTTCTTGGTTCTTATTTGGCTTTTATCCATGTGAGAATTTAGAGCTTGTGTTCATCTCCATACCAAGCTCTAGTTCATCAAAAACGGATTTCATTTGAATATCTTGTGGTGTTTTTGATGTTGGAGGTTTTACCGGTTCGTCTCTTGTAGAGAGGTCAAACTCTCCTCTTGTGTTTTCCTCCTCACATGATGGACTATGATGTGTATATGCATGATCTTGTAGTGCTTGTGATTATCTTCGGAGCAAGCCCAAGATCATTGAAAACGGAGTCCGGATGGAAAACTTGTTGTGTTTTCGTGTTGGAAATATTATCGGTTTATCCGGGAGGAAAGTTCCACACCTTCCCATGTGTGTAACTTTACTCTATTTATGAATCTTAATATTTCCAACAAAATTTGTTTCACCTGATTTGGAGTTCGAACGAGAAAGTTATTGCATTTCAGGTTTTCTGTCTGGCCAGGCCGGAGTTTCCGCCCTCCGGGTCCGGAGTTTCCGGCCCATCCGGAATTGCTGCGAAGAGAGCATCGCGGCGGCAACCGCAGTTTTGGGGCCGGAGTTACCCCGGAATTTTTGGCCGGAGTTTTCGGCCGGAGTTTCCGGCCTCCCGACCGGAAACTCCGGACTAAGTTTTCCTGCAACGGCTCTTTTTCTGGGGACCTATAAAAAGGCCCCCCTTCTTCCCCAAAGGGCAAGCTCTTCCAAGCACGTTTTTCCCCCTCTCTCTCCTCCATTGTTGACCTTGGAAAGCTTGCCCCTCTCCCAATTCCTCTCATGATTCTTGCATATCTTTGAGGGATTTGAGAGAGGAGATGTAGATCTACATTTCCACCAATCCATCTCTCCTCTAAGTGAGGGGAACCTAGTAGATCTTGATCTTGGAGTTCTTGGTGTTTCTCCTTCTTTGTTCTTCCTCTCTTCTCCTCCCATAAGCACTAGTTGCTTTTGGTGGGATTTGAGAGTGAAGGATTTGAGCCTTGTGCTCTTGCTATTGCTTCGTTGCATCGGTTTGTGCTCTCCACGAGGATTCGTGGAAGTTGAAAGCTTGTGAACTTGTTACTCTTGGGTCTTTGGACCCTAGACGCCCGTGTGGTGGTTGAGACCCTTGGTGGTCACTTGTAGCCGTTCGGGAGCCCCCAATCCCGTTGTGGGTTGTGCCTCGGATTGTTGTTGAAAGGCTCCGGATTCCGCCTCGAAGGAATTCCGATAGTGGAAGGTGAACCAAACCTTTGTGGTGCGGTTCATCGGAGAAGAAGGTGAAACCTTTGTGGTTGTTGAACCATTGTGTTGGTTCACACCTCTCCAACGAGACGTACTCCCCTAAAAAGGAGGAACTCGGGAATACATCCTCGTCTCCGTGTGCCTCGGTTATTTCTATACCCGAGCTCTTTGCTTATGCACTTTACATTGTGATAGCCTTCGTGCTTGAAGTATTCTATATTGCTATCACCTTGTTGTTTGTCTTGCTTAGCATAAGTTGTTGGTGCACATAGGTGAGCCTAGTTTGCTTAGGTTGTTTGCTTGTTATTTTAAACACCTAGTTTTATTCCGCAATTAGCAAGCCTAAACCGGAAAAGTTTTAATCGCCTATTCACCCCCCCCCCCCCCCCATCTAGGCGTCATCCTTGTCCTTTCAAAAGGTTAGTTTTACTTGAATCATCATGAGAAACAGCAGCAACAGTACCAGCTAAAGTGCTACCTCTAAGGACATATAATTTAGCAGAATTCATATCACCAACCATAACAATGAGAGAGCCTTTTGATACCTTCAGGAGTCTGTTCCCGTCGGTATACTTGTACCCGTCACAACCAAGGGTACTGAGCGAGATCAAATTTCTCGCCATGGTTGGTATGTGTTTCACTCCCGTCAACGTGCACGTCATTCCATCATGTGTCTTGATCTGAACAGAACCGACACCAGCAATGTGACATTGTTGGTCATTCCCCACACGCACGAAATATCCAGTCTGCATTAACTCATAAGAACTGAACCAATCTTTGTTATAGCAAATATGAAACGAACATGCAGTATCTAGAATCCATTCATCCTGACGAGAAACACATGCAGCAAAAACAGCTAGGCATTCGCCATCAGAACTACCATCAACAACAACAGACTCACCGGTATCATTACCTTCATTATTTTTCGGTTGGTAAGTACCTTTTCTTTTCTCCTTGTTCTGCAACTTCCAACAATCAATAGTGTGGTTACTTTTCTTACAGTACTTGCAGAACTTGTCTCGTCCTTTAAACTTTGAGCGACATCTGTCACCCTTGCTCTTATCTCTGTTGTTGTGGTTGTAGTTGTTATCTCCCTGCTCAGGCCTGCCTCGGACCTGCAAAGCATCACCCTTGGAGGACTCCTCCTCCTTCTGTACCATGCTTTTCATCTTTTCCCTGGTAACCAGGACCTCATATACTTCCGCAGTGGTTAGTTCATCACGGCTTAACAGTATGGTATCACGGAAATTTGCAAAAGAATTTGGCAGCGAGCACAGAAGTAAAAGAGCTAGATCTTCATCATCATATTTTACCTCCATCGACACTAGGTCGGAAACGATCTCCTTAAAGACCGATAAGTGATTCATCACCGAACCACCTTCCTGCAACTTGTGCGTGAACAACTTCATCTTCACGTGCATCTTGCTGGTCAGATCTTTGGACATGCAGATCGACTCCAGCTTAGCCCACAGCTTTGCTGCAGTTTTCTCCTACAGTACTTCTTGCAGAATATCATTAGAAAGATGAAGTTGAATAAGAGACAAAGCCTTACGGTCTTTCCGTTTCTCAGCTTCGCTCCATGTTGCCTGCGCCTTCTCACCGAAATCATCTAGCGCCTCATCAAGATCATTGGATTGTGCGAGCACCGCACGCATCTTGACTTGCCACAACGAGAATCTCATCTTATAGTCCAACAACGGTTGATCAAATTTCATCGATGCCATCGCGAAACCCTAATATGAAAATAGATCTGAAACAGGGCTCTGATACCACTTATTATAAACGATAGGCAAAGAAACGATGAAAAGCGGAAGATCAAACCAACGGGGACACGAGATTTAACGTGGAAAACCCCTCCAACAATGGAGGAGAAAAAACCACGGGCGCCAGCCAGCAATACTTCACTATATCGGGTGAGGTTACAAACGCCGGGGATTTACAACATGCGACTTATCCCAACCGGCGGCTTACAAGATGTATTTATATGGAGGCAAAACTCTAAGTCGGCTGCAGTCCAACTCAGAAACGATTCGTACCGTACCGGCGAATAGTAAGCATACGGCCCAAGCCTCCGGCGACGGGCCTCCGCTCCGATTCGAAGTTAGCCCCTATCTTCATATGAATTTGGATCACCATAAAACAACATGACCTAGGTCACATAGCCTTTCCTTTTCCTGTTAAGGCCCGCTTGGACTGTTTTTCTTCTTCTCAAAACCAGCGTGATGAACCTGAAAATGCATTTGTTTGGCGTTTTAGGAGGGCGTGTTTGGTAGTGTGGCTGGCTCCAAAAAATCTAACCTCACCCACTTTTCAGTTGTTTGGTAGCTTGTTTTTCTCCTCTGGGTCAAAAGGGATCTCAGCCCTGCCGGGTTGAGAAGCTCGATTCAAGCTTCTGAGCGCAGCCCGGTCGAACTCATCTGAAAAAATCTAATGCGTGGGCCCCACCAGAGGCTCGCGACGCGCGCCCCTCGTAAAACTCTTGCTCATTCTCCCCCTCCCCTCGTCCGTCTGGTTCCCTCGCGTTGCTCCTCCTCACCTCCCCCGTCCCGCCAAGTCCAGGCCGCCCCGCCCGGCCGCGTCCATCGCCACCCCGTCGGAGAAGGAGCTCGGCCGGCCGGTGGCCATGCTCTGTTGCGTGGCGCATGAGACCGTCCACGCTGTGCGCTGGTGCTGGCTGCTGGCTCCTGAGGAGCAGGAGGAGACGGGCCCGTCTGCGCCGCGCGCCGGTGCTGAGGCGTGCCGGTCTTTCTTCGACGCCGAGCCTCGGCGACTTTCGGCAAGGACGGAAGTGGGCAATGGTAGCAGGGACCTGATTGCGTTTTATTTTTCTGTCCAGGGATCTGATTGCTTTTTATAAATGTCTGGCATGGCTCAACTCATACAGGACGCCAAACAATGTCTCAACTCAGCACAGCTTACCTCATATGATCTACCAAACACAAAAATTGAAACACACCTGTACTTTTTTTAGTGGAACGGCAAGCTTTATTACTCAACTGATAGAGAGTTTACAGGAATTCCCAGAAAGTCCCGGGGATTAAGAAACCACACATGTTTCCCAACATCTAAAGTTGTTGCCGTTCTAGCAGGACTATGCGCTTCTCCATTAGCCTCTTGCCGTTCATGCCTGAAGACCACCTCCTGAAATTCTTCTCTTCTCTTAGCTATTTCGTTCATAATCATGCAATGAGCTCCATAAGAATTCTTCTCATGTATCTCTTTAATAACGTTTGAGCAGTCTGATGAGACATGGATCCTCGACTCATGTAGATCACTTGCCAGACAAAACGCCTCAGCACACGCCATTGCTTCAAGAACCTCGGGGTTAACGATGCCATTGACTGTGACTGCCGACGCACCCAAGATCTGACCTTGGTGGCATAGCATACGAGACGGGAGCGGACCTAGCCAGACTGCGGATCCGTAGCCGGCAGGGGTTCCACCCAGGGTGGCGCCAATGGCCTGAGGAGGATGCGGCCTGACCGCAGCTTGATTCCAGTCTGACACTCGAGGAAGTTGCGATCATCAGAGCCGTAGTGTTGCCCCCGCCGCATCGCCTCCAACTCCTTTTTCTGGGACTCCTTGTGGTATGCATTGCCGATAGCCAACAGCTTGTCTTGAGCAACGGGATCGGTGAATATCCTCCATGGCCGAATTGACTGGGCGGATCCGTCGGAGTCTGCAAATGCATCAATCCAACAATCGAACATGAGCATTTTCATAGAGAAACAAGACAGAAGTGCAGGCATTAGAATTCGAGTAGAGCAAACGGAGCTTGGCTCTGATGGTTGGGTTCCCTGTGGTGGAACCAGCCCACCCAGGTTCAAGTCCTAGACTTGGCATGGGCGTTTGCATTTATCTGGATTTATTCCAGGATTATCCGGCGCTATTCTTTCAGTGGTAGGTGACGTGCCCGTCAACAGCGAGGCGCCTGTGGTGACTTCGTCAACCTCAAGATCTGCCGGCTCAGTCCTTCAGAGGTGCTCATAGGGGTAGGGTGTGCGTGCGTGCGTTCATAGGGGTGAGTGTATGTGCGTATTTGTGAGCGTCTGTGTTGTACTGTGTTCTCAAAAAAAAAAGAACTGCTGGGGGCATCGGGACAGTCTAGATTGTCGTCTTCGTTGCCGATGATGAATTCGTTGAGGAAGCGGCGGTACTCGTCGCTGAACTCGATCTTCGTTTCATAGATCTTGGTGACCCGACGCTTCAACTCCTCGTCCAGTATGGCCCACGTCTCGTCGCTCCACAGGCTGCACTGGGGCGGTCGTGGCAGGCTACAGCTAGCGTCATCTCTCACGCTCGCGCCGGGGACGACGACGTGGTCCTCATCTCCTTCCATGGTAGGTATCGGAGGAATCGTTCGAGATTTGGGATTGGGAAACCCTCGCGATAACAACTATGTATTTTTTTTCTTTTTCTTTTGCGAATGAGATAACAACTCTGTATTTATCCATCGAGAGGTAGAGAACGAAACCATCTTAGCCATCAAATATATCTAGCGATTCAAAACGCTCCAACAATGAGCATCAAACATGTTTATAACTCTCTAATTACACGCCACTGCCACTAGCCATAAACACATTTACTCTTTCAATGAAACTAGTAAAATTGCACGTGCAACGCACGTTTTGATAGATATACAAAATTATATCTTGCATTTCATACGAACGTTTCTTACTTAACTTTCAAACTCATATTAATGTGTACAACTAAATTTAGTACAATTACAAAATACCAATCATATAATGTACATGAAACATATGGACGCTGCAGCTTCGGATAGACCTGATGCTTCACCTTTCCACGGGCAACCACAACGGCACTATCTGTGGTGAGAGCACCGACCTCAGAAATTGAGCCGCTGGCCAATTTGCAAATCAAAGCAGCTCGATGAAATATAAATTAAGGCAAAACATATGATGTCTGACTAAAACTTTGGAGCAAGAAAGATATCTGGCTAAAACAACAAACAGAAGGCAGGAAGCAAGAGAGATTGTTAAAATCCAAATATGTCAAGCAGCAACTGTGTCCTAGAACATTATAAAGTGAACACATATACGTCTTCTACAATAAACCAAATCGGACCTCCATATATATTCCCCATTGTCATGCATCTCGAGAACCAAAGAAACAAAATGAAATATTTGTTTTACCTTTGTACTGCCAAGGATACATCTTCACGCATTTTCCAATGTCGTGTAAGCATCATCAATAATAACATCACACCTCAATAATTTAATGAAATACGAACACATAACCTTCTATCTCTAACTATTCTCATCTTGGCGTTTATATTTCACAGTACCATCTGGCCAACCAACATAGCACAAGTTGGATCATTGAAAATATGAGGCACAAATGTCTTGTCTGGTAGGATATGAAGATGAATTTATTCTCAAAAGTTCTTTGCAAAAAAGAAGTGAGGTAAGAAACTATCTAAGTTACAATTCCAAATCCTTGATCAGAACATTTTGTATTCTTGTTTCAAATACCTCCACATTGCTCCTGGAATAGATAAGGACACACAAGATTTCAATATAGTGCACATAAGCATCAACCATATCCAGAATTGTTTCCAAACAGGAATTGAGGCATGTTGCGAACGTGATTGTGCAAGAGAAATAAATTACCTGCAAACACCTAATGGTTTTCTCATATCTCTAGAGGCTGCAACTACTTTATGGTAAAGAATAACGGATCAAAGTTAATAGGAGAAAATGTATATATTCTCATTAGCCACATCCTGGTGTTCTCCTAAATAAAAATGTATGTTCCTTATAGAAAAAATACTGCCTAATTATATTCAGATTCATTCACTATGACTTAATTTAAATCACTTATAATTTGTATGGATGAGTAAGTTCTGCATAATGAAAACAGTGACCTAACTAAAGTCACTTTTAATTTATATTGGTGACTAATTTATACAGATACATTAAGTTTTCTGTTTGCCCATTTTATTCTCGGTTTTGATTTTGTCCACAGTTCCATGTAAGACCATATTGTTATCCAAACATGTAGTGAATAGCATGTCACATGGTTGATGATCGCTACTAAACTTGTTATATCCGGAAGCTCTTACCATTCAAAGGTTGATGATGTCGTCACTCGTCAGGATTTAGATCCGGAAGCGTTTTCATCTTCTCAGCCTTCTCGATGAACTGATTGTTCAGAATCTATGGGAAAGGATATACCATATGCCAAGCGGTCCAAACGATCTTGGATGTAACAAGTACAAGTGTACAGAAAGCCAAGGAAACAGTCTGTGGTCTGTGCTAATGCAAGCATGCACGTTTAGTTGTATTAGCAACCTCACAACACAAAGGACTCTCCCACCATATTTTTTTTCTGCCAGCAAGCCCTTCTAGAAAGGGCATGTTCATCTCAGTGAAGCTTTCTGAACCATCCATAAAAGAAATCAGCCATCCTTCGTTTGCAGCTCAATTTCAAAGTGTGACTGAAATTATACAATATCACAGATTCTGCTGCATCGCATCCTATCTTTTTATCTATGTCGCTTGTCAGGTCCCCTCGGCGGCTCGGCCATATCTGGATGGGCGTTGCAATCGCAGCAGCTACAGGCAGCAATCTCGGTCATAGACTCTCTGATGCTCTACACTGACCGCGTACTGATCTGCAAGACGGAGGTACCAGAGAGACACGTACGTACCGAAGGAGTCCAAGCAGCTTTATAGGCTCTCGCTGGACGCCACATCCATGCCTTCGCCATTGGCAATCTCAAACGCGCTCGTGCTGCAGGACTGTCCGCGACGTCGCAGCTCAATTTCAAAGGTTTACTGAAATTATTTGTTTCTCTGTATCCGGCCGCCATGCCTGCTCATCTTGCCTTCGTTGCACGTGAGAAGAAGACCTAAGCAAGGAGCAACCTACATCACACATTCACTCTACCTACACCACAGGAAGCGGAGCGCGTAGCTAAAAAAAGCTAGCAGCTAAAGCGCACAAGCACAAGGAGTAGAGCAAACATCGGTCGTCGGCAGCAGGCAAGTGTCGCGCGCACAGGAACGAGCGACAGCCACCTCTCATCCATGTCGTGCAGCTCCTCATCGTTGTCAGGCTACGCCTCGCCCGCCCATTCCTCGGCGACGAGCCACTGGGTGGATCCTCGGCCGCCAGCTCCACCTCAGCGCGGCTAAGGTCACCCCTGGAGTTGTACGATGATTAGAACGGCGGCCGACGGTAGTGGTGGTTGGAAACTGATGCGGTGCGACGGGAGACGCATCTCCGGAGATGTGGTGCAGCGATGCAGCAGCTGAGCTCACGGCCCGGCAGCGGGACGGGATTCCCCGCGCTGGTCATCAAGCATTCCCGTCAGCCATCGGGGCGAGCTCTCCCGTCCGCCTGCAGTGGGCGGCACACTCCCGTCAGCCGTTGGGGGCTAGCGCTCTCGTCTGCCGTTCGTGTAGGTGGCGGCGAGTGCTTCGGACGTTCGCGTGCGGGATCGGGGAGGAGCAGGCGGCTCCAGGCGACTCCCGCCCGACGGCCGTGGGCGGCAGACTCCCTTCAGCCATGGGGGCAGGAGGAGAGAAATAGATTTGGTACCGGTTCGCTTAAATTTGTGTTGAGGTGCTCAACACGGACCGAACAATCTGATACGTTGGTTAGAGATCGTACGGCATAAATTTAATGTATCCGATCAAGTTTGCTCTTTTAATAGTAGTATAGATATGCGGCGCAATTAATAATTTAATATCCTATCAAATATCAACATGTTTATTAATATACACGTGCAGTTAATATCCTACTATAGTGTGTAACTAATTTTTTTTTTAGAACAACGTGTAACTAATATATGGAGTACTTATCACATATTAACGTGCCTTGTACGCACACCAGTATCAGTATATTTATGCAGACGAGTCTAGTCTCGTCTTTGCTGTGTTGGCTATTTGTTGTACCTTGGGATATCTACAAAGAACACCAAAAAAGGAATCCGTATACAAAACTTATGCCAAAACGAATTTTGAGGTGCGCTGAAATTCTGGGCGAAAATGCAATTCTGGCCTGACGAAGACACTCGAGGATTATGGCAATGGGTTTAGGACTGTGTAGCATATCCTGATATCCACGTCTTGGCTGACGGCTGTTTAGTGTTCACTTCCCCACTGTCTTTCGTTGGAGTATACTTTATGGCTAAGCAACGAACGCAAAGCGTGCACGTTGATTAGAAAAGTTCACATGGTAAAACAAACGGATTCGCATCTTAATATGCTCATAGCTACCAACAAATCTCCTAGCTAGTTGCAGTACAAAAATTCGTACCACTAGTGTTCCCTTTCTTCAATCGTATGATCGAATCTGGTCTTATATTGATCATTACCATCCGATTCATTCTTTCATGCAAGCCTACTGACTAAGGAGCAAAGCCTTCAGGAGAGCACATTCACGACTATATAAATGAGGGCAAAATTTGGGGCACTGATATTCCAGGTCAAAACTCTAGCTGCACATTCGAGCACACAACTAATATATGCAACCCACCGAAGGGCAAAAAAAAAGAGAAGAGCGACAGCCTTTATTTGGAGGCTTCTTGTATAAACCCAGCCAATCCCTGCACTAACAGTATACTACTACTCGCTCAGCTATGTACACTCTCTCGCTTCCAGAATGAAGCGTGGTAACATCTGGTTCTAGTTCCCTCTGCTGTCACTCTGCCTGCTTTGACAAAGTTAAGGGTTGCCTGTCCATCAACCGAGATCTGACTACTCCCAAAACATGACTGATTCATTGGTGCTTCCAAAATTGTGTCGGTTTCGGTGGAGATAAAGTTGCCGTGTGCAGTCCAACTACTTGAAATGCACTAGCACTCAAGAACACCCAACGGGTTATAGCTACACCCAACAGACCAACCAAGAACACCAAGAATCATTTCAACGCTGGAGCATGCGCTGACCTGCAATTGTGGTGTCGACTTAGGTCAAACACACTTGTAAAGAACTCAAACACTAATACATAGTACAAGTCAGCGAAAAGAGCATACCACGTTCTCATCAGTTCCCTCGAAATGGAACAACAGCACACCCATTCCTCTTCGTTTATCTCTTTCTGCCTGAAATGTACAAACTTGGATGGTCAAACACAAAGCAGTAGAACGGAGATGATTGCCAAATGCAATTACAAAGACTCGGGGATTAGTAAAAGCTAAGAAATTAAGAAAAATGATGTGTTGTTACTTGATACCTAACTTGAGAACACGAAAAGATGAATATTTCAAATTATTGAGGGAAGGTCAGTCCACTTACCACACAAGAACATATGGTAATTCCACAAGCTGTTAAAGCCGACGTAACTTCTGCCATCATCCCTGTGCATTCGAAATATTAATTGAAATGATTTTACTAATGCTTGCAGTGAAAGCTCAATAGCAAGGTAGCACCGTAAGAAGTTGCCAGAAAATAGATCTACAAGTTAACTGGTGCATCAACTAATTTATGTATTCCACTAGAGGAAGAGGAAGTGAAAGAATGTACAATGGTTAAATTAGTCTATTTAAAGAACATAGGCAAAAAGATATGCATAAAAGGCACAAAGTAAGTTGGAGATTAACATAGTTGCAGTGAACCTTAGCATTACTTCTCAATGGTAGAGGGACACTGATGCTATATATTTACTTATTTAGTTTAGTACAATAGTTGGATGGCAAAGGAGTAATACCTTTTCGATCAACACACACTATGCAAAGCCATTGGACAGAGTTGCCTTCTGTATTGTGCCAGGAAGATATTTTACCACATTTCCAGTGATCCAAACTAGCGAAAACTTCTGTACAGGCAGAGATGCCAGGGTGCATGAACCCGGTGGGGCTATCACTTCGAGTTGTTGAGCCATTAATTTTTATCCCCAGTTCCTTAACGGTTTTGTTGTGCTTCCCGTTAATCTTTGGCGTGTGAACATTGTTAACAGGTAAAAAGCCATCGCTATTTTTATTCGCAAAGGATAACTTGTTGGGACTTAATATCTTCTGCCAATTGAATTTATAGTCCTCGTTTTGTGTGGCAGGAATTAAAGGCTCACTGTCACTTTCATCTTCAAGATCAGCGACAAAGTTATTAACTGCATCCGCAGTTATTTCAGCAGCAGAAAGAGCGGCTTGCTCCCTTAAGAACTGGATAAGCAAACAATTAGTTACTGCAGTCATCAAATAATGTAAGAAATCAATATTGATGAGACCTACTTTCATAATTTTGTGTCTAGCACTGCGGGTTTTTGCATGCTGTAGCCACTGCTGATGACGCTGGAATGCATATTTACTGGATAATTTCTGAAACAAAGAAACAATGCATATAAGTCTAGTTCACCAGATATAAGAGATACTATATGTGTATGTTAATACAACTGCTGAAGTTAGATTTTCTGTAGCAAGTCAACAATTTGGTAGCTGAACTACAAGTGAAAGAAGAATACGAGACAAACTTCTTAATTAGATGGTCATACACTGGATAAAAATTTCAAAACCACAACTGTATGTATGTTTAGAGAACAAGAATAAAGGGCATAGCCTTCCAGTTAGTACAAAGTTTCCTTAGTAAGCCTACTTCAACCAAATATGAAACAAAAAGCACACTACTAAATTTGCTGATATGGTATAATAGTAAAATAAAGCATGTAATCTGTGTGAGAAATACTGACGTCGTAAGTTATTATCTCCACTACTTCAGCGTTCGCAAGTGCATGGATTGGTGAAACTAGATTACCATTCACCTGAAAAGAAGAACATCAGCACCCTTATATGATTAATTGTTTAATTGATCTACCATTTTCTCCATAACTAACCTTTGCTGCTACCATTTTGTTGCCGATTTCCGTATGGATCAGATATGCATAATCGATCACAGTGGCCCCTTTAGGCAGGTTTTTAATCTGAGAATAAAAATATAGTTAGCCAAGTGACTGACCCAAACAAAAGCTATATTCTCCTCCAAGTTTAGTGATTACCTCGCCTTTAGGTGTAAAAACAAAGACACGGCTTCCCAGAAGATCTCTTGTGATAGTATCCACAAATTCCCTAGAGCTCATGTTACCAACAAACTCTTCTTGCCATTCACGGATTGCATTGAGCCAACCAATCTATCGGAGATGACAAGTCATTGAAGGACTTTTAAGTAAAGCGAGATAATAAGAAAGAATGTGAAGCGCAAGCTTCAAAAAATCAGTGTCATTGTACTAAGTAACAAAATATATACCCTCAGAGCAAAGCCTGTATTGTTAAGACAGATCACTTTCCCATCTAAATTTCTTCCACTAGATATTCCAGGACGAACAGGCCCTGAAACTACCCCTCTTCCACTGTAGTGTGCAGCAATGCCTCTTTCCGCTATCAGATCCATATCTTCTGTTCTTATCTGCAATATGGTTGGAATGTCATTCAAATCTTAAAAACAAATCTTATGGTTGAGTTCTCTAGTTTAAATCTCACAGAAAATAGGCAACATTACCTGAACTTCCAGATGGAACATACTCTCATTTAGAAATGGTATTACTGTTGTATGTAGACTTTGATAGCCATTAGGCTTTGGAGTTGCAATGTAGTCTTTAACCTGTCCGCACAGCTGAGTTTTAGAAAAATGATACAAGCACCATAGGTCAAAACGACACTGAATAACATAAAGCAGATAACTCACAGCTTGAGGTATAGGTGTCCATATGCCATGAACAAGACCAAGGGCATGGTAGCAAATCTGAATTGAATCAAAGATACTTGGCACGTCAGTGATAAATTAACTGCATAAACAAGTTAATACATGGTATGTAATATTACCTGTTGTGAGGTGCACAGTGGACCAACACCATTACAGGATTTTGGTTTTATGATGATCCGCAGCTGGGCAAATAATATAAAGGCATTTTTTTAAGACATTCATAACAATGACAAACTGAGCATCAATAATCACCTACAAAGATATTCAGAACATCGTACCTGAGCAACCTGGTTTACCTCATTTATTGAACTCTTGGACTTGAGAGCGGTTTTATAAATGCTGCAAGATTATCCAAATAATAAACAACCCACTAAAGAAACAAACTTACAGCAATAATAATTACCTCATAATAAAACCAAACATTGTTTGATTTTTTTTTTGCAAAACGAAAATGAAAGTCAATGAATAAATGATTAATGATCATGCAGCATTCCGTAACTGTGGCACATTGTGAACTGATGTTTTGTCAGTAATGCAACAGTGAAAAAACGGATTTTTTTTCCTTTTTATTAACATCTAAACCAAGAAATTGCGCAGCGACTAATATGTCCCTTATGAGTTGAATTTATCAGTATTATTAATAAAATAAGCTAAGCGCATTAGAATCATACCAATATTATATCACTGAGCAGAGATAGTATTATATTAAAGTGGAGACTCTGTAGTCTAAATATCTTCATGTAAGAACACCGATTCACCTTAACCAAAGGTCAAGTCTAAATAGATTAATCATTTTAACTTAATGGAATAGCATGTCTGCTCTACCTGTAAACTTCTTTGCAGACTGAGCGCACTTCTGTTTCAACACTCACAAGATCGAGAAATTGATCCTCAGCAATTTTTTCCTTTAAGATTCTATTTGCCTGGAATTGAAAATCTCAAAATAATCAAGAAACATCATCGCTACTACATGCAAGAACATGTTCGTGCAATATCAAAACAGTACCTCTTCCAGTTCTTGTTCATGGGCCTTGAAGATGTCTTCAACTCTTTTCCTTAGTTCAGCAAAATCACCAGGATTCATGTACATGAAGGACAGATATTCTAACTCAGACTGCAATGACAAGTGATAGTCATCAAATGGAAGAACCAACACACTAATAGTCCAAAAAGTTAGGAATCAGCAGGCTATAGGGTGCTTTCTTAACATAACATAGACATCATAACATTGAATGGATCTACGGAGCATGCCACATAAATAAAATATCATAAGGAAACGTTTTTAACATTATACTCCCTCCATTTTAAAATATAAGATGTTTTAGCCTTTGTCCACATTCACATGTACAAAAATGTATCTAGACATGTTTTAGTGTGTACATTCACTCATTTTAGTATGCACCTAGACAAAATGTGAAACATCTAAAACATGTTACATTTAAAAGCGGAGGGAGTACAATATAATCGTATATAGACATCTGCTTTATTCATAAGATGAAGGGAAAATATTTCTTTGGTCCCTTAACTCTGGCGGTTGGTCCTTTGAAGTGCCAAGTTTTAAAAACCACCAGCAGGGAAAAAACGGCCAAGTTTAAAAAAAATCAATGAGCTGGATGCCCGGTTTTGCAATTGAACTTGAAGGTCAACAGAGAGTCCCCTAAGACATGTGTATAAGCAAGTTTGCCGTGAAATAAGTGAAATCTGACATTTTAACGAGGTAAAAGAAAAATGTCTAGGATCAATTTTTCCTTCAAGTAATTTCACATGGACTTTCGAAAGTGTAGCACAAGAGGGATCACAGATATATTAAATAGGAGGATCGCAGCTTTTGGTGTTCATGAAAGTAAAAAATTGAGATTGAAATCATGTTTGGTAGGACAAGGTTGTGCAGCAATCCTACAGATACAGTTGTTTACACCAGCTTGAGAATTTTCATATCCACAATAATCAAACTATACCACTAGTGCAAACTCCAGTTTTATAGACAAACATGAAAGCTGCTATCTCTAAATTGCAGGCCTAATTTTACTGCAAGAACATTTCAATAAGAGAAACAACACATCAGTAAGAGAACATTTCTACTGATACAGGGCCCTAGGTTATACATTGAATATATGGCACATGGGCCTTCTGATCTTGCATGTAGCGTCAGGATTACATCCTGGTGATGTTCTGTCCCTTATCAGTGGACATGCAGAAAACACCTTGGCTTTATCGAACAGCGCAAATATTGCTCAACGCTGTTGGTTCTGATTCCTTTTATTTCTTCCAAATAACTCTGTAGCTTAAGGGATTATGCCTATACATGTGCCCCTTTTCCCAGTACAAAACTATTTACTAGCGCATCCATAATATCTGGTTGGGCAGTTATGTTAGTTACTCTAGAACTCGAATAGGACATGTGGGGATTCTGGACGAAGGTAAGGCAGAGTTAGGTGATACTGTAAGGATGAGATACTTCTAGCGGGCGAAGAACAAATGTTCCAGGTGAAGCGATCCAAATAAGTGAGTTGATCATTGTCCTTCCCTCTTTTAGATCCATCGTCCCATAACCGTTGGGTTCATGGTATCAGATCATAGACCATACCACTAGATATCCTCCCGTCACAAAAGAAGCATCATTGTATTGAAATTAGCTTATACCATGCACAATAACAATGGCTATCTTGTAAGAGTATGCATCAGGTACCTTTATTTGATACATCCCAAGCAGTTTTGCTAGGGGTGCGAAGACCTGCAGTGTCTCCATGGCAATCGCATACTGGAAAGAGCAGTGCAACAATAAGATGAAACTGAGTTACAACGAGATCTTATACTAATGGAAAGAAGAACTTACTTGCTTGTGCGGAGGCATATGTGTAAGAGTACGCATGTTGTGCAACCTGTCCGCCAGTTTCACAATGATTACACGAACCTACAGAAGATTATTCACTCATTTGTTGGTAAACTAGTACAGACTTCAAAACTGCTGCCGATTAAACAGTCTATGTGGGGAAAATACCTCTTCTGTCATTGCAAGAAACATCTGTCTTAAGTCTTCAGCTTTGACATCTTGTTTTGAACTACCCTCATTTTTGCATTGAAGTTTCCCTAGCTTAGACACCTGAGTTTGTAATAAATAGGTTTATGGTTGCACTTTAATCACTATACCTAGATCGTGTAGGTTCTATAGTTAATAGTAAATAATTGGACAGGAAGAAAATGTGAGCTGCAAAGTATACCTTTGTTTCCCCTTCAACAATACGGCGTACTGTTGCCCCAAACTCATTTTGTATTGTTTCAAAAGTAACCATGTCAGTATCTTCAACAGTGTCATGCAATAAACCAGCAGCAATCGATTCCCAGTCAAGTTCCTAGTTTATGTCCACGGAGAAGAGCAAAACCTAACTTCATTACGTTCATACTAGGGATACTTGAGGAAAATACGTCATTACAGCTTCAATGATATACTAATACTCACGTGCTCTCCAAGAATGCGAGCAACTTCAACAGGATGAATGATGAAGGGTTCCCCACTCCGGCGTTTCTGCCCATTATGTGCTTCATATGCTAACTGCATTAGACCATAAGCTATCATGATGCATCCTCTTGACGCGCTTCAGAGGAGTCAGTGAGTCTAGAATAGTATTTTTGGAAGCCACATGGAAGAACAATATCAGATACATTACCTTCAGAGCGTCATGTACAAAGTTCAATTCTTCAGGTTGAAGGTACGAGATAGCCGGTCTGAGACTCTGTTATGTAATTGCATTAATTATTAACATGGAATAAATAAATCCAATCTTGCTTAAAAAAAGCAATGTTCAGATGTGTTTTTCATAAAATCTGAAATAGTTATATTCTTGCTTCTTTTTGTTAATTATTATAAAATGTGTCTACAACAGTAACAAGGAAGAGCATGCGGTGTTACAGTGCCCATGCCTGAAACGATTATTGACTTCCTTGAGTTAATTGTTATGTGTATGATTGGAGATATGTGGAAAGGCAAGAGGGAAGATGACAAACATTATAACTGTTAACATCTGGTCATGAATAGGCATAAAGCAGTGAGCAAACTAAATGTTGATAGAGCAAAGCAATTAATAGTTCATCTTCAGCTGGTTTTAGAATAAGAGGCGTGTGAGCACGACTAATAAAAACTCAATATGAACCAAAATTGAGCAAAGAGTGTTGAGCTTTGTGGTTCAGTGACACACCTCCCACAACGTTTCTGGAGAAACAAGGCTGAACGGGTCAGATGACGAATTACAGGAAACCCTCCACGTAGGCTTCACAGGGGCTGACCAAGATCTGAACTTTTCTCCCGACGAAACAAAACTAGCCGATGAACCATTACCAAGTTTTCCTTTGTTGATGTCTTCTGCCCAGGTGATGTGCACTAGCTGGAATCATTAGAACATTACAAATTAACCATTGTAAACAGTGACCAACCTTTGGTATGAGACGCTAGATACTCACAAAATTGACAATTCATGATTAGTAGCATTACTGTTGTATATCGGATTGTTCATTCAAGATACTGTGTCTGTAGTTTGTGGTGGCTAAGAACATGCTCTTCTGGATAGACATGTGGTTTAGCTTTTGTTGTTGCTGGGTGATCTCGATGTAAGTACCTTCACACTGGCTCGGGTTCTTTAGAATTTCAAGCTTTCATTATGTTCTAAATGAAACAAGAGATTAGCACAATTGCAATAAGAAATAGCAATCCCTCGCTCCGTTACCAAATTTATCTCACATTTTCGAACATGTGCGATCAAACTTCCACACTTAATACACAAACGTACTTAGTTTGATCACAAAAAGTAATTAGTATATTTTAAACAGATTTAGTTCCATATCTAAAGAGATTCTGATCTGGACAGGGTGATTACAGCACCCATATGTCCATAGGCAAGCCATATTGTGATGTACTTAACAGAAATTTGCACTGAATGTGTTTGCTGACAGAACGTATATGGATATACATAATACTGAAACATGAAGGAGATAGCATGTCATAAAAATGGAGGGTTTTTCCCTTAAGACAAGGTACTTGACAATGACCCTGACCTTAATGACAGAGCTATCAACACATATTTGATGGTTTTGATATCTCGTACATAGAGTAGTTTCACTAATTCCACCAAAATGGGGTAAAACACTAGCAATAAGCACCTTCGTAGCCACTCAGTTACTAAACCTAAAACGTAGCACAAATACCAAAACCGTATGAACAGCACGGCTATATAGCAGAATCTATAACGGGTAGGGAGCAACGCACCGTGTTGTTGTTACTCTGGCGTGGCCGTCCTCGCCGCCTCCCTCCACCTAGGCCTTCAGCGTGGCTACAGGAGGAGCACTGCGTGGTGCTGGCGAGCGCGCCGGTGAGCGCCCGCGGGGCGTTCCAGGCGCAGGAGAGCACGCTGCATTCGTAGGGCCTCCCAGCTCCGCCGCCCACCTTCCACGAGGACCTGCACGAGCTCACGCACTCCAGGGACGACGCTACGGGCAGGAAGAACAGGACAAGGTTAAAAAAACGTCAGGCAGGCTCGGGAAGTTTTCCCAAAACCTAGCGAACCGCGGCGGAGGAGAAACCGGACCGAATTGCGGGGTTAGGGAGGGGGCGGGGCATACCGGTCACAGCGGCCGTCGGGGGTTGCATGGCGCGGCGGCGGCCAATCTCATCGGCGGCGAGGCGGCCGGCGGAAGTGCGGTCGTGTCCGCAGACCCAGGCTCCGGCAGGGCGCGAATTGGGCAGGCGCGGCGGGCGGTCGAGACCGAGAGGGGGTTTGCCGGGGACGAGGCGAGACGGGGAGGAGGAAGAAGAAGAAGGGATAACACGGACGGAGGCCACACAAAGGCCGCGGCCGTGGTGAAGTAAAATAGGTCTGTGCCTTTCGGGGGCAGGGCAGCTTCACCTTCTGCCGGTCTCAGATTCTACTTCCTTTTTTCCTTTCTCCTTTTCCTGTTTTAGCTTGTGATGAAATCTTGGAGGTTTTTGCTGATTTTTTCTGGCTTTTCGGGCAGGAATGGTGTGGATCACTGGATTCTAGTGCTCCCCTCTCCACTAGCTACTAGCTCAGCTCGTCACCTCAGCTTACGGTTTCTCTTCCGGTAAGTGTATTTGCCTTCCGAGTTCATTGATTCCTTTATTTTAAAATATTTGAAAATTATAGTTTACAGATTTCAAAAAAAAGAAAACTGAGGGGAGGAGCCGTGGATCTAGATTGAACATGCTCCTCCCGCAAACAAGGTAGTCAGAATCCCGATTCTATCATACGATTATACGACTTTACGACCTAAATTGACTCGGTCGATTCTACGATTTTAGTAAGTAGAATCTACGATTTACGATTCTACTAGATATGATCATATGATTTGCGATCTTACCGCATAGGTGTCGATCCAAACTAGAATCCCGATCCTGACTACCTGGCCCGCAAACCAATCCTCCCAAAGCGAGACATTGAACTGCCGCACTAATCTTTCCTTAAGAGATCCATATCCTACGACATGCCAATAAGGAAGAGGAAGGAGCCGGTCTGACGCGCATATATAATGGGTGGTCGTTTGAAAGCGTAGCAAGCTAAGTCGTGCCAAAGAGACAGCCGTAGATAACAACCACAATGATCATGCCTTGAACAACCTCGAGGGGAGATCAACGGAGTTTTCACTCTATAAAGGAACACCGAAACAAGTCAACAAGAATTCGTACAAGGAAAGACCTACAAAGTAGAAAAGAGCAACAAGCCCCTCTTTCCTACTCCTCCGGTCATACGAGGACGAGGGGAGAAGAAGCAATGGATGGACGACAGAGGACTTATACACATAAAGTGAAAGGAGAGATACAAAACAAGATTAGGACTCTTGAGGATTGTAACTTGTACTTGTATATCGAACATTACGCTAATTCTAGGTTAAGAAGACAATCCCTCCGTTCACAATTACATTCCGTTCTGATTTCAGTCAAAATCATTTTTTGTAAATTTTGACAAAATATATAGGAATAAATATCAATGTCTACAATATAAATTTAATATTACTAAAACCATATAAAATATATTTTCATATTATATGTATCTGATATTATAGATGTTGATATTTTTCGTATAGTCTTGGTCAACTTTAAAAGTTTGTATTTAAAAACACAGAAGGCGAAGTAAGTAAAAGCGGAGGGATTACATCATGTAAGACGAGCCGAGACATTGACATTCGTGTTTGGGCCCAGTAGTTTTTAGAACGGACACGACATTTCGGGTCACGGGTTTTAAAACTTTTCAAAATATTAAAAAATTCCAAATAAAATTTCGGATATACATCATGACATTTTATGTTAGCACAAAAAGTTTCAAAAATAAAAAATTGTGACATGTGCAAAAAGACAAAAAAAATCACGTACAAAGTCATTTAAAAAACCTGGATTTGTCTTTTTTACACATCCCACCAAAAAAACGAGAAACTTTTTATGCTAACATAAAATGTCATCTAGTATATCAGAAAATTTATTAGGATTTTTTTGACATTTAAAAAATGTTTTTTAAACAGTTGGTGCATCTAGACCTATGAGCCGATATGGATTTCTGTTTTAGAACATCTTACTGAAGTGCAGTGTTAAAAAAGGAGGCGACGTTTCGGGTAGTAGGAGCATATGCTCCCATTAATAAAAAATAAAATGTCAAAAAAATTCGGATGTTCATCTTGACATTTTATGTCCAGGCATAAAGTTTCACGACGAAAAGACTTTATTTTGACGTGTAAAAAGACAAATTTTGGTGCTGCAAAATGAGTTTTTAGAAGACTTTTTTGTCTTTATAACTGAGGCCACAAACAAATGAATTTTATTTTATTTCTGAATTTTATGTGCCAGCATAAATATTTGTAGGTACACCCGGATTTTTTTCGATTTTTTTTAACATTTTGAAAATATATTTTCAAACAGTGGGAGTAGATGCTTCTACTACCCGAAATGGATTTCCGGTTAAAAAAATGTTTATTTTGCAAAAGACGAACCGGCCAATGCTATATAGCTGATTTTATATGATTTTTTCTTTGTCAAGCGTAGGATGCTACACAACTGATCTTGTTTGTCGAGTAATAAAGAAGAAACATACGGCTCTCTCTTCGGTTCGTAGTAAAAGTGGCTTCTCAACTCGCCGACGGAGCGTCTAAGTGAAAACTGAAAAACCCAAGCACGACAAGCACCACCTTCCCTCCTACTACTAGATCGGAAAGTGGCCGGCCAAAGGCCTAGGGTGATCGCCCAAGTGTCTGCTCCGAACAGGAGCGGCTTCGCTCATTGCTGCGCTAAGCTCACACTCCTCTCCTTCGTCCCCGCTGACCGACTCCACGTCTCCATCTCCCACCGGCGGAAATCACCGACAGTGGCTATCAGATTCAGAATCTATGGGAGGGGAGCAGTATGATGATAATGCTCCGCACCGAGGTCAAACCAAAAGCCGTCGGTTCGTGGTAATGTGGTCACGGCATGACACGAGGCAGGCTGCTAATCCTAGACTAGACTCCTTGAATTCACGTTGCGACGGCTGGGACAGATACTGGTGTGATGGGTTCGTGATGTCAAGAATGCGCACGGCATTTGGTTTACCAGTTCTTTTTTTTTTTGAAGGGAGTTCGTGTACAAGATCAACAAGAAAACGAACAAACACACACGAACAGAGGCAAGATCCACCCCACGCACGGCGGACACGGAACCACCGAGCAGCACACCACCTTCGAGCACCAGCAGCACGCCGCCGGGGAAGAAGGAAGCGAGCTCACCTCGCACCGAAGCAGCCGGCTCGAACAACCTTGTTGAGATGCCGCAGGAGCCATCTGACGCAGGCGCCAGAATCTGAACGCTGAACGAGCATCGGCTTCGAGCCGCCGCCAGATCGCCGTCGCCGTCTCACGCCGGAGACGAAAACGAAGGCGCCACCCGTCTTCCACAGCCCCAACCGCGACCACCGACGAGGGAGAGCAACCCGCCTGCAAACTCCCAAAGATGTTAAGCAAAAGCACCACCTTGCACCAATGGCGGAGGCAGGATTGACTAATTTTGAGTGTTAGGAGGGGCCGGTTAGAGTAAACAAATCAAAAATTATACTGTTCATTTTTTTTTAGGAGCAAATCAATGGTATTAGGGGGGGCCAGGTAGGGGTGGGCATTCGATTAGACCGAACCGATCGGTACGGTTCTTCGGGTTCTGAATAAAATCGGTTCTGAGAAAATGATGACCGATCGGTCATTCAAAAAACTGCTAACGGATGAGTTCGTTGCACCGATAGTTCGGTCCGGTCCTCGGTTAAGGCCGAACTGACCGAGAAAAGAAAAAAAATAAGCAGACTTCTGATTGATTTGCAAATAAACAAGATGCACGCACAAGAATTAAGGGTCTACAAGTAAAAATCAAATTCTTTGGAGGAACATCACGTGAACCCAACAGAATCGCGATGCAGTCAAAGGCAAGGCTGCAGGCCCTCGCCACCGCTGTCCGCCCAGGGCGTAGAGGAGCATGTTCTGCAGGCCACCGCCGCCCGCCGGAGTGTAGAGGACCGTCGGCTGCAGGCCACCGCCACCGCCACCGCCGCTCACCGGAAAAGAAGGAGGTATACAGCTGCAGGCCACCGCGACCATCACCCGCTATGTTGGAGAAAAGGAGAGGCGGCGCACATGCGTTAGGGTAGGGAATCGGGAGTGAAGGCAGATGCGTGGAGTTGCTGGACTACATGGGCCCTGTGAGGCTGTGACCTGCGTACTAGAGAAGTGAATCATGGAAATGACTTACGAATTTTATTGGGCCGTGGGCTGTATTACGTATACTTCAGCAATTTACACATCTGTTCGGTTTTATCGAGTACTTCGGGTAACTGATGGACAAGACCGAACTTCCCGAAATAATTTCGGTTTTTAAGAAGTGTTGACCGAATGGGTGACCAGATTTTTCGGTTCTGGTCTATTCGGATTCGGTCCCGGTTATTTCGGTTCGGTTGTTTGGTTCTCGGTTTATATGCCCACCCCTAGGGCCAGGGCCCCTGCTGGTCCCCCTGCCTCCGCCAGTGCCTTGCACCGAAGTGAAGGCTGCCGGACCCCACGAACAAGAGCCAGCACCGCCATCACGGCCGCCGGCTCGAGGGGAAGCACGCCGCGGCTCCGAGAAGCAGCGGACGCGCCAGAGACGGCAGATCTGCCCAAGGCCTCCACCGGAGCACCGAGGATAGAGGAGAGGACCGCCGTCACCAAAAGCCTCTCCGGCCACGCCGCCACCTCCACAGCGCCGCCGGCAGGCACCCCACGCACACCTAGACTATGTACACGCCGGGATCCGTCGATTCCCCGTCCTCCCGCCGCCAGAGCGGCCGCGGAGGGCGAGGAATCGAGCGGATCGCCGGCGGCGAGCTGGTCGCACGGGGAGTCGCCCAAAAATCGCCTCCAGACACTGTAGATGGGGAAAGGAGGAGAGGACCGGGTGTTCTGCTTCTCGTCGAACGGCATTTGGTTTACCAGTTCATGATAACAACTCAATTCTTGCGAGTCAAACTGTTATTACTACTGCTTTGGGTTAAGAGAACCGGATTAGTATTCTATTCCGACAAACAGCATCGAGCCTTCTCCAACAGTGTTCTCCTCTTTGCTCCGTGTGAGCACAATACAGGAGAGCCGGAATCCGCGGCGCACATAATGTTCAAATGTCGGTACTCGCCTTTGCATTTAAACTGGTCTCAACTCTCAAGGGTTGGCTTGGCATGATGGACTCTGATATTGCGCAAATGGAGCACCTTTGTCTCGGTCAATGATTGGTGGTGTTCAATCACCACACCACCGGGGTAAATGGAAGGCGGAGAAAGGGGTTATCCTCGCTTCTTCTTCTCTCCGCTTAGGAAATTTGGAATGAACGGAATGTGAGGGTCTTTAGGAAAGTTGCTTCCATGCCTAATGTTGTTATTTCGGCCATTAAACGACATGCCATCCTTTGGGGGACCGCCGGGGCGAGACACTTGGGGTGCTCTTTTGGAGGTGTTTGGTTTTCTTAACTTTTGGCTCTGCCTTATAAGGCCAAAAAACACCTAAATTGCTTTTTGTACTTATAAGCCAAAGTCAAAGGCAAAAAAAAAGCCTAATCAAACAACCTCTTTACCGTGAGAGTAGGCTTTCATTTTTTCAGTTATCCTGCCACCTTTGGCCTTGCTTGTACTAATAACACCTCTTAATCGATGAAATAGGCAAACCTTTAGACTTTGTTTTAAGAAAACATAACATGTCTTCAAAGTGTTGCTATCTTGAAGAACGATAATCCTGTGCCGCAAATCGATAAGAATTCAGAACCACTGAGATAAATGTTAACGATTGCGAAGTTGCAGACCTAACATAACTGTCATGATTCTAGTGCTGAAATGATTATTTATAGTAATGCATCACAAATGCACAACTACTACCGAAGCCTGAAGGCGCACAAGTACAACGGGACTACGGGTTAGGATTCTGTTCTGATCAACACGGTTCTCATGTCAAAATAAAACTGAAAAAGTACACAATGTTCTCATCTGTCCTCTGCTTCTCCACTACTAGTTCTAATGCAACCGGCTTGGCTCTGTTAACGCAAGGCAGGACAAACAAAACATGTCTTCACCGTGTTGCGAACGTCGGAGAATTCAGTGCAGGAAATCAATCAGAACGACCGAGATTTAACGGAGAATCCAATGTAAGGCAAGATTGGGCTAAAACCAAACGCACCCTCACAGAGCAGACCGAACTTAGGGATTCACGTCATCACGCATGAAACCACTACATTTACAAAAATACAGTAGCTCGCGGTGATGACAAATGAAATCAGCGCTTGATAAGTGGTAAGGAGTCCTTACTACTCCCTCCGTATCAAAATATAAGACTTTGTACCAACTTTCTGTGAACCAGAGAATACTCTGGTAACTCAGACACTCTTCTTGCAAAAAAAAAGATCATACATACATACTCTTTCTCTCTCTCTTTTTCTAAGTAACTATTTCTCTCATTCTTACGAGTACGTAATTCAGATGTACTCAACCTCGCTATGAACTTCTGTACCACAAGTAGCAAGGAAATAGCTAAAGCGCCATTACATTCTATATGCAACAGGAATAACTGTTGAGTCCCGGTTAACTACAACTATTCAAGGAAGGTCCAACAAGCTGATTATCACTATCACCAGCTTATTCCAGTGGTTTAGTTTTGATATATATATGCATAGGCTACAGCCTACATGTACAGTCAAATGAAGCTAAAATCTAAGCTATAACTGAGGTAGAGGCAAGTCTGGTAGTGCTGCATATAACGTTCTCAGCCGTCACAGAATATCTATCAGGTTGTAGATAATCCAAGTTTGGGCTGAAGAACATTTGTTATTACAATTAGCACGGTTAATTAGCAAATGCAGTCCCTGCTTCTAGTTACAGTCAGAAAAACTGTCAATAGCCTCCTTCCTAACGAATTCTTGGGCAACATGTTATTGGCATAGCCTGAAACTTGGACGTTCCTGGTTAGCAAAAGTAAATCTGACCTGAAGTTAGTAGAGGGAGCTTTCCCTAGTTCATAAAAAAAGAGAAGGGACTTGGTCAACGATAAATCTTCGTCGACTGCAAAACAACCACTTCATCACAAAAATAAGCCCACACAATATTTCCTATTAGCATCTATGTTACTGACACAATGATCATCAAATATGACAGCTAATTTGATCCTTCCTTTGTAACATATTTTGCTCAAAGTCAAAATTTCACACTCTTGCATTTCTCATATATATACATCTAGTCTCAGGTCTGGATCATACTGGCGAAATGAACTCGTTATAACTAGACAACTATCAGTTACCCAAAAGTGTTCAAAATTTGCAGCATTACAATTACCAAGGTATGATCCATAGAGGAAGCAACATCGACATCTTACAAGCATATATTCCAGGCAAAGAAAAAGATGTACCCGGAACCTATATGTTCTAACTAAGCATAACTTTAAGACCCAAGGCACAAGAGATATTAATGAACAGGCAAATGCTTAAGAACATTTCGAGATCAAGACCACCCATTCATCAAGGTCTGAAATAATATAACCAATAACCAATTATGCAAAAGATCTGTGTTATCGTTCTGTCTTACGGTCATACCAATATGTTGATGTTACTACCATAGAAAATGCTAACTCTTAGTGAAGGCTTCATATCAACAAAATAAACTCTTAAAATAAGTTTAATACAATATATGATCATACAATACAATCAAAGAATATACTGTGTGCAAAGATGTCATGATGTGCATCATAACTACACAGTTGTAAATGACTCCCCAAAGCCACAAGTATAGTAGTAAGCAATTTGAACTCACAGTTTCCATGTCAGGGATGGATTACAGTGATAGTACATAAGGGAACTTGAAGTAACTCACATCCCTAGTCAGCCATTTTGTTCAATCGATGAATCATACTCCTGGCAAGTCTATTACCAGGGTCAATCTTCAGAACCAAACGCAGGTCCTCTGCCCCAAGCCTGTATTTCTCGCTGCTCTCGTATAGGAGAGCCCGCTGCACTAGCGCCGCCACATTCTCCTTATCTTGCTCTAGTACCTGCACAGCACATAAAACCAGCATAACTTAAGCAGTGAGACATCCCAGTAGGCACGGGGTAACAAATACATCAGAGAGACGTTGGAATACCTTCGAACAGTCGGCGATAGCCTTCTTGTACTCGCCGACCTCCTTGTAAGACGAGGCCCTTGATGATAACACCTCTACAATGCCAGCATTTTTCCCAGTCTTCTCGATGAGCAAAACAGCCCAAGACAACCATTTGATAGCATCAGCATACTGCCCACTCTTGTAATTATCCATCCCTTTTGCCTTAGCAGCAGATGCCGTCAACCCAGACGGTGGTGCTGGTAGTCCGTCCAGCTCTGTGGTTGTGGCACCGCTATCACCATCACCAACATAGTCTGACTCCACGTCCACCCAACCATCCATCTCACCAAACATGTCACCACCACCATTACTCGCCGCAGAAGCAGCTGGTGCAGATGAAGGAAACAGCGTGTCAAAATGATCTACGCCAGAGTTCACCGGCGCAGCAGCAGGCGCTGGAGCAGGTGCAGGTGGAGGTGTCACACTGGAAGGCTTCGTGCTATTCTGGAAGCTACTGAATCCAGCGGCGGCACTCTGGAAACCACTGAATCCGGCGTCGGTGCCCGAACTCACGCCCTGAAACGCGCCAAATCCCTGATCCGATTTGACCGAACCTGCATGCTTTCCAGCATTCATAGACGCAGGCTTCACCGCGAAGGGATCAATAGAACCGAACGGATCCTTCTTCTGCCCCATGGCCATGGGCTGTGCTGCGGTAGCCGACGCCATGCCTACCGGCTTCATCGGCCGGCCACCAACCCCGTACCCACCAGATGCCATGGGCGCCCCGGAAGTTTTGGGGAGCGTGCTCGCCATGCCGCCCATCGAGAAGGAAGAGCTGTTGGTGCTAGGGTTGGCGCCTGCAGGCTTGTAGGGTTGGGCCGCCGCGGATCTGAGCGGCGCGTTGGACTGGGCGCGGGTGGAACCGAGCGCGGGTCCGAGGAGGTCGCTGAAGAGGTTGGGGTTGTTGGACTGGGGAAGGCCGATGCCGGAGGAGGGCGCCGTGGCGGACCAGCTCCGGCCGGAGATGTCGCCGACCATGGAGACAGGACCGGATCCGAGCGCCGTGGCAGCTGCGGGGGATGGCTGATGGGTCCAGGACGCCTTGGCCGCCGGCTGGTGTGACCATGTGTTTGAGGTGGTTGGCTTCGGTGAGGGGTTGGTGGCGCCGCCTGGTCTCTGGTCGCGGAGGGGCCGGGAGCCGGAGGAGCGCGAGGTGTTGGCGCCGAAGTCGAATTTGTAGGCGTCGAAGGAGTTTGTGGTGGCGGGGCGGGAGGAGGATCGGTCGCCGGAGTAGGAGTTCATGGTGGCCGGAGACGGGGAGGATCTGCGAGGAGAGAGACGAGGCAATGGGGGTGGCTCTCTCCTTTATTTTATTTTGTTCTTTTCCGGTGGAAGCTGCGGTGGGAGCATTTTATACTAGGTGCCAGGAAGTGTGCGCTGTCGGGCCTGGTTGTTGGGCCACATTTTTATTAGTTAAGCACGTGCAGGAACCAGGGTGGCCGGCGGCCGGGGTTGGGCCGTGGCTGCGGCTAATTTCGTCGGTGATATTTATAACTTTTTTCTCTCCTAGTATGTCGTTCGGGTTTTTTTTTTTGGGAAGCTTCTCGTTTTTGGAGTGGAAAATCGACAACATGGTCGTGGGAACTTCTCGTGGTTCGTGCACGGCATGTCTTGTTCCCCTCCGTCCAACAATAACTGTCTTAATTTTGTCAAAAATTGAATGTATGTAGACATGAAACATGTATAGATACATCCACTTTTGTGCAAACTTGAGACACTTATTTTGGGATAGAGGGAGTACATCGGTGTTAAATCTTCTCCGCGGATTGACATGGTGGTGACGAAGACATTATTTTGCGGGTGGAGTCACTAACGACTCATCGAATTTTGCTTCCTATGAAAATGGAACTTCATCGATTATGATGAAGAATGACAAGAACACAAGAGGCACCCGCATAGAAAAACGAGGAATCGCATCAAAGGGCTTTATCGTCGGCAACGAAGTACGAAGGCAGGGATGATTCATGGGATGCATACATCTTGGTTTTGGCCGCATCTTCCGTGGCGTTGCCAGTACGCCGTGCTAGAAAGCAAGGTGTGGACATCTTTCATTTTGGTGAGAATCATTGGATGTTTGTACTTTCTCAAAGGTTATTTTTTTGAAATGGACAAATGTTTGATTTTTCTTTAATTGAGGGAATAAAAGAGTGTGCAAGCTACAAGAGATCGACCGGTCAAACGCGAAAGGATAAGGGTGTCTACTGTTTGAGAGCGGCGACCGCGAGGCGACCGCGCTTCCTCCAGAGTTCACCGGCGGATCTCCCGCTCCCCTCCGCCTCCGGCCGCCGTTTGGCGCCGCGAGGTGGGGGGGAGCCTCAGCTCCGTCGTGTGTGAGTTAGTTCTTAGTTTAGCTAGGTGTGTGTCCCCTTGGGTGCTGCTGATGGCGGTGGCGGCGGCGCCGTGTGGGTTTTCATCCTCCCCCTCTCCCCGTTCCGGCGTCTTCGCCGGAGAGGTTGTGGAGTTGTTTCTCCGGGCGCGGCTTTCCGTCCGAGCTCCTCTGGCCGGCCGTGGTGGCGAGGAGAGGTGTGGGAGGTGGTTGTGGTCCTGTTTTTGTTTGCAGGTGGTTTCGGTGGTCGCCTTCGTTGTGTCTGCTCTGGCTGGCCATGGTGGCGTGCGGAGCAGAGCTTGGAGGTGCTGTGAGGTTGCTGATGGTGGACCTGGCCGGAGTGGTGCTGGCTGGAAGAAGGGTGGAGCTGGGGTGTTTGCGCTGGGGCTGTGTGCGTTTATCGGGTGTAAGCTTCGTCGCGTGCGGCGGACGGCTCTTGCAGCCATCTACAAGGTGTGGCGGCGCTCTCTCTCCGGCAGTCCGAGGTACGGCAGCGCCGGCGATGGTCAGGCTCTTGGGTGATGGCCGGTGGATTCGATCGTAATTCGTTCAGGGAGCTCGGGGGGCTTTGTGCAATTTTCAGGGTCTCGCTGTAATTTCTTTTTCTTTGCTGGACCTGCTTGTAAGTTGTACTGAGTTTCCTTATATATGGATCGAATCCTTCCTCTAAAAAAAAAGAGTGTGCAAGCTGTGAAAGGCCAACACATACAAAACATGGGACGAAGGCCCGATGGCCATGAACGACAACAAAAGTGTGATTAGCTACTCTCCCATGTCAAGTTACTCGAGTCCTTGGCTCTCACAAAGTGCCAAATTGCCACCTCATTTTTACTTCTTGCGATCATCATTGTTTGAGGGCCTTGACATGCTGAAAGACTCCCACACTCCTCTCTCTCTAGATCTGCAAAGAGATAAGTGTCATGAGATAGGCTATAACACTAGAAGAAATATGACCAACTGTCACGGTTTATCCTGAGGAACAAAACATTGCATGGTAGATGTGAGCACGTCTAACTTGGCTTTTCTCGCTTCATGGCAGATGGGCAATGGTTTCAACAACCCGATAATCTATCACGGATTTTAGTGAACCATGGTAGATATGCGGCATGATACGTGGTCGGTGTGAAGCGGTTGGTGTCATCTACCACAATTTTCGCTCATTCTACCCAATGGCGGAGCCAGAAAAATTTCAGAGGGTGTGCCACGTTCAAAAGAAAAATCGGCATCACATAACACAATCTTACAAAAAATAATATAATCAAGTTTTACAATATTATAGCTCAAGTTAGCAAAAATAGCAATACAAATAGTTAAGAAGATTAATAATCTTATCTGAAAAAGTAGAAAAAGAAAATATCAGAACAATGGACCTAATAAAAAAAGAGGCGGCTGCGTTGTTGCTCGATGTGATTGTGATGCACTGATGCATCGATGCTTATCTTGGTTAATAAGAAAATATCAGAACAATGGACCAAAATTTGTCCGCTGGGCAATATTTTGGAGCCAAACTCAACCCCTATGTTGTTGCTGGCATATAATATGTGGATAGAATCTAGAGCTTACTTTTGCTACACAGAAATTTATTATGCAGGTTATGTAATATTTCGTCAGAACGATGTCCTAAATTGCTGCTACTGTATGTTGCAATATGTGGACATAACTATGTTTTTATTCGTATCTCTTATGTGATTATGTTAATATGTTATGCATCATGAAATTATTGATATATATATACATGAATATACGCAGTCCAAATTTTATTTTTTTATCATTATTCAGCAGAACGGTTATAAGGCCATAGCTGCGCTATAGCGCTGCTATAGCCTTTCTTAGCTTCTGAAATTGCCGGGGTTAACTGCAATAGCCGGCTATTTTAAACTTGCTAGGTTGCGCAACGAAAACTTAAAATTTCGCTTAGCATATTACGCAACAGCCCAAGATCTATACTATGAAGATATGCAGCACCCATAATGCTAGATCTAGAAAACTTACTACAACCGTTGCGGAAGATCTTGTTGTAGTCGAAGTAGATGTTGGTGAAGCCTGATGAAGAATCTCACGTCCACGCCGGGAGGTGAGATTGTTGCCGATCCTTGTCGTCGAGGGACTACTCGCGCAGCCCCGCTCTAGCAGTATCCACACGTACACCGCGCCAATCCGTCAGCGTTTCGCCGTCCAGAGCTACTTGCAACCGACGAAGAGAGACTACCTTGCGGCGTAGTTTAGGTGGTTGATCTAATCAAACTTGATTAGAGCATTATGAGATTAGAGAGATCTAATTCTCAACACATGAGATCTACTAGAGAGAGATTAGAACAATGTCTAATTAGAGCGCTGTCTAATTAGAGCATCTTCTAATAATTGCACAATATCAAGAGAGAGGAACTTGTGCAAACTTGGATTGATTCAACCCATGGGGCTGGTGGTGTTTATAGGTGGCCAAAGGGGAGCGTGCTTGGGCAAGGGGAAAGTCCCCTAGCCCAATTCGGTTTGGGAGGGGGGGTTGGAGTCCAATTCCAACTCACACTCTCCCTGTCCTTTCCTTGCACCGACCGGCCCGGGTGGGGCCCAGTCCGATCCGGCTCCGGGTGGGACCCGGTCTGTCGGCCCCGCACCTGCCCGCGTCCGCTCGGCCCGCCTGGCCGCCGCGTCCGCCCGTTGCCTGCCTGCGTCCGCGTGGCCCGTCTGGCCCGTTTGCGTCCGCCTGCGTCCGCCACCGCCTAGCGGGGGTGCGGCTGCCATGTGGGCCCTAGGGCCCATGTGGCAGCCACCTATTATTGGCTTTAATATTTTCCAATAATTATTTATCAATTAAATAAATCAATATTTAATTAAATAATATTTTGCCTAATTAATTCTTATTTGAATATTTCCTTTTACAGAATATTCACCGAATTAATTTCCAATCATATAAAACACTTTTACATGATCCGGGACACCTAGTGTCCGCAGACAAAATACTCTGGACAAATATTTCCACTTACATAAAACACCCTCGGAATAATTCCGACAATAATAGAAACACTTCCTATTATCCGGAGACATAGAATGTCTGGCTTCTCTTTCTCTATTCATTCACTAGAACAAGTCCCGGTGACATCGGAGCTACTCCGACACTATCTCATGACCACTAACACTACATCTTTATTCTCTCAATAAAAGATTGACTCACAGCTTAAATGTGTGACCCGAAAGGTTCGCTAACACATAGACATGTTCGAGAGCTTACCAGACAATAACCAGCATTGGGAACTAGACGTTTGTACTAGCTCCTATGTATTACCGAGTGAACGACAGAACCTCTTTATGTTTCTCATTACGCTAATCCCCTTACGTACACGATACCAATGATATCTAGAGTGTGAGACAATGTGCTCTGGTGTGATCAAAACCCTTTGATCATAACACATATAAAACTCGTACCAATATCATTCTCTTTTCTCATTCCGTATTATCAATGTCCTGTGATAAATCACACTGTGTCTGGCCAGACGATTGGGGTGACATGATTATACTTGAGATGGCATAGAGGATGTATCTCTGGAGGAGTAAGTACCCTTCTTGAACAATCTCCGTTCCATTACTTATTCTAGTTCAAACCCAATATCCACCGTTATGGTCCCTAGTTACGACCGGACGTTGGATGACAATCAAAGCGTGTGTGTCGAATAAGCGGTCACTAGATGTTCTCAATGTATAGGAACTAACTAATGAAAACTCTGTATGATCAATTGCTTTTCTTCATCTTGACGATTTGTCTCATAGCAATAGATCATAGGATGGGTCGGTTCAGTACTATTATCATTCCGATAATAAACTCCTATGGTTACATGACCTATACAAAGTTCATGATCAGGAAAACATGATCATCAGGTAACAAGATAGGCTAGTCTTAGAGACAAGACTAGGAACGTTTTTACTTGTTCATATCTCTACACGTGCATCGGAGGTTTTCCTCTTGAATACTGTGTATTCGCTATTCAAGTACCCAATGCAGTTGTAGCATAAAGATATAAACTATTAATAATAAACTTAGAGATAAAATAATACTAAATATTATTGTCTCTAGGGCATATCTCCAACAGTCTCTCACTTGCACTAGAGTCAATAATGATTCTAGTTAGTACGATGTCATAACACCAAATGGAACTTAGGTGCTACTCATACTCCTGCATGCGGTCCGAGCTTGTGCCTCACATTTTGATCCATTCAAAATACATAAACTTGTTTAACTCTTCTACATGTCAAACTTGACAATGCAAAGTCGGATTTATTAGGAATTGGATTTCGGCCTATCCGGTTCTGTAGTAGCATTAATAATATCAAGCGTCTCGAATGATATTATCATACCGTCTATTGAAACCTTACCAAGTCAATGACTTTTTATCCAATAACTTGCTTATCATGACGTCTTACATCAATGATGCAACTATCCTTTTAATATGTTAGAATCACTCATAATATAGTTAATGTTTGATAGAATTAAAACACATAGTATTTATCAATTGAAAACAGCACTCTCTGAATTTAAATCAATTAAGATTCGATTTCATAATTCCACCACAAATACATATACGAGAAACTTCTCAATATATTATTTGAAGCTTTACAAAATCTACCAAGTCGAAAACTTTTGTAATATCACTATCAGGTTCTCATCACAATACAAAAACCTTCAGGATCAATTACACTTTTAATTAACTGCCTTTATGAGAAAACTATTACCAGTATTTCTCCGAATGCCGGTGACTAAATATAATTTAGTACATTGGAAACTTTCCGGCTTTATAAACTACCACAGCAATGAACAAGACCATATAAAATATGATTTGATCTTATTCCTATCTATTTGCTCATCATTGACTATGAAGGTCAATGTATCTTGCAAAAGTTCTTGCTACATGTTTTGAACAAATTTCTTTGCCTCAAAACACAATTTGAATTACTTTTCAGAATTGTTCTAAGCACATTCATACTCATGTTTATTAAATTTCCAATCTATCTCATAGACTAAATTTAATAAGACAATTACTGACCTTTTATTTAAAACACCTTTTAAATCTTTATTTCACAAGATATACATTTTTGAAATCGGCCTAGCCTTAATTCAACAAATAGAATATCAAGTCCCACTGAATTTTCAGTCCTTTCGATTTACATAATGAAAAATTCTTACTCATTATTACGACTGACCTCATAACAAAATTATCTAGATTACCTAGTAATCCAAAACAATTATTCTTAGTAATAACTTTTGCTACTTAGATCCTTTCTTTATGAAATATTCATGCCCAGTGATTTCACATCACATCCAAACTACTCTCAAGATAAAATCTTGGAGCTACATGAAAATTTCTCCTTTTAGATCTTATTTGACTTTTCAGTCAATTACGAGTATTCACCTTTTCGTTTGTACCGTTTTGCATTTTGATCATGTTCTTAGACATTTGACAATTATATCACCTAGTGATAACATTGTCAAATTCTTCACAGGATCATCTTTTTATAATACTTAGTTCGAATTATGTATTGCATACATAAATTCCCGGATAAAGTAATGACATGGAAACATTTGCATGTTAACCCTTCATTCTAACTTTTCTCCAAAGACTCCCAGTCTTAACTTAGTATTTTATTTCCACTACAAACTTTATGAGAAGACACTTTTCTCCAATTCCAAAGTCAACAAGCACTTGGATTTGTTTGTGGAAATAGCCGCCAATACAAAATTGGACTTCAATGCAAAACTAATTTCTAATTCGAATCACAACTTTGATTCAAGAATTGACATCCTGAAACTTCATCAAAATAACTCTAAGTTAAACTTGACGCAAGTTCTAAATACAAACAAATTATTCTATTTACTTTTAGTGGGATATTTGGAGTATTTACATCTCACACAACAAGACACTTGGACAAAATTATTATAACAATCTTATTAATCTTTGTCTCACAAAAGATTTCATCATCATGACAATTTCGAATTACCAAAATTAATCATGAGTAATGTGACTAAGAAAACTTTCTTTTGTCAATCATGTTATAATACATTTTATTAAGCCTTCTTTAACTTTATCAAATTTCTTTGATCTCTTATTTTGATTCACACATAGTCCCACTTAATTTTATGAAACATTGCAAGTTCAATGATTTCATCAATTCTATTTCAATAATATGCAACTTCATATTAAATCTTCAATAGAATTTCATTAATGGGAAGTCTCCACACCTTTATGTTATTTTCGAAATTTACTAGTGCCTAGCACTTTGCCAATTTCGAATTTTACCAAATACCTAGTATTTGTGGATTTCAATTTTTATTTAGTGCCCAGCACTCCATAAATTTCAAATTGCTCAAGTGCCTAGCACTTTTGTGGATTTTTAGTTTTATCCTAATCTTGTAATAACTTTAAGAGTCTCAAAAGAGAACCAACAAAAAGCTTCTTCCAAAATTAAAGATTTAAACCAAAATCTAATATCACTCAAAACTTTAAATGATATTTCGAATCAAAATATTTAAGACTTAACTAAATTAAATTGAAGACATATTACAAAAAAAAGATCATAAACCGAATCCACAAAAATGTGAACTCCCACACATACTTTAATATCCGAAAATAACTTTGTTCCAGAATCTCAAAATATTCATTACAAATGATCGAACTTAAAATAACTCTTATTTAAAGTCCTAGTGTGATCTCCTTCATTGACTTGGACTTGTAGATGAAGTAGTGGCCATGGCGCATAAAATGCGATCTTCCACTGCGCTTCTTCCACACTCTAAGATGATCAGCTACACTCCAAGCGCAGCATCAACGTCATCCCAAAACTTCCTTTTCCTTCCAGCATTAGCTTCTTCTAAAGTACCTGCCACTAGAGCAAGTGCGAGCATCATTTAGTATCTCATACCAGTGATCATAATTGCTGAAATTATGTCAATAATTAACATGTATAACTCTTATACCTGTCCTGGACCAGTTTAGATCCCCTTATTGAATATCAGCTTCTGCTTCCTTGAGTAAAGCAAACAGCATCCGAACCGGCCACTGCGATTATACATTGCCACAAAGGCATGATATGCTGGTGGTAGCGCCGTCAGTATAATGTCACTGAAAAACTCTTGACCAATTGGAAAACCAAGTAGTCTAAGTTTTTCCTCTATACCAATTAACCTGATTTCAAACGCTGAATATGGGTTCACCCAACTCGAGCCGACTGTTTATCAGTTCCCTGGTTAAATTGTAACGCTCAACGTGCACTTGACTTATGAACTGAGCTTTTAATACTTCCATGAGACGGAAGGGACGAAGGTCTTGAAACCGACCGCCCAGCTCGGGATCAATACAAGTGTGCATAAACTCCTTGACAATACACTCTTCACAGAATAAGTGAGGCCCACCATGGGCTTCTTCTGCGTTCAAGGGATTCAGAACATGTTCCTTCCCTGTTGACGAGGGGTACACTCATCAAATCCCATGGTTAAGGACCTAGGGTTGAGATTATGGGGAGAGAACATGGTAGTACTGGTAGTTTCGTCGGCTGACAAGCAGAGGCAAAGATTTACCCAGGTTCAGGCCCTCGGGTGGAGGTAAAGACCCTACTTCCTACTTGTCTGTTATTGATCGTGTGAGATTATGCGGTTACAAGGTGGCTCCGGCGAGATGCCGATCTCGCTAGAGCTTTGGTGGTTTGAGTATGGCTTGGTCTTAGATCGGCACCCCTCCCAGTCCTTAAATAGGCTGGGTCTCGAGAGTACGTAACCGACCTGATTTACATATAAGGAAAGTTCTAACCGACTATGCCTATGACTAATCTTGGAGGGTACTCCATCTTCTTGGGCCTTTGGTCCGGGGGCTTCGAATAGGCTCTTTGTTATTGGGCCTTAGTCGTCACGTGCACCAGGTACCCTCATGGTAGGGTACCCGAGATGTATACCCATGTCAGTAGCCCCCGAGTACTTGTCTGACTCGAAGAATCGGGCATGGACTCTTTCGTAAGTGCACGTCATATGCTTTGTATTATAATTGGAATTCCTGTATGAATAGCACATGTTGGCTATGTCGAGTATCTCATCGACTGTGGTTTTTGCTTATGATGATCAAGGGATAGTAGCTTTAGCAGGCCCAGTACACTCGACGGATCGGGACTGGTTAACTACACATTCGGGTAAAACCTTACTAGCTTTCAATCAAACTCGAGTCCCCGGACTCGAATCTGGAACAAACTGGTCAGATTCGACTAGGCCGCGGAGGTCTTACTGAGTCGATCTGCGGTATAGATTTGAATTTTACCCAACGCGTCCGTCAGGATTTTTCATCATGTCTGCTGACACGAAAAGTATAAGAATTGACGTTGCTGGAACGGTCCTTAGCCCTGCTCGAAAGTTCGGCGGGTCTTACCTTTGCACCATGCGTGCAGCATCCGAGGTATTTGCGACGGACGCAACTCGGGAATGTTTCGAGTATGATTTTGTATATGAACTGAGTCGAGACATTTGTCGACTGACACTTTGTTGTTATTCTATCGGGTGCGCGACAGCGCTCCCGATGGGAGTAGCCCCGAGTTTTTGCTTTATTGCTCGCAATGGAGGATAATCTTAGATCCTCTCACCTTGCATACATTAACAAAGAAATCTTAGATCCTATCACCTTGCATATGTTAACAAAGAAATTTTTTGCCGTAATTCTATCGGGTGCACGATAGTGCTCCCGATGGGAGTAGCCCCCGAGATTATGCTGTATTGCTTGTAATGGAGGATAATCTCAAAATCATTTTATCTTGAGCTTCTCCAGTCGAAGAATTTTTTAATATGCTCCCGATGGGAGTAATATGCCTCAGTCGAAGGAACGGTCGACTGACCAATTTTGTCTTAACATTGCTTTTTCACACCCGAACCAAACAAAGCAGTCGAATGACCAATATGCGTTGGGCAGACTCGATTGTATTTCTGAACAGATGCTTGCAATGACGTCAGGGATGAAGTTTCTGGCGACAGCGCCTCCTGACACGCGGTGGCGTGCGTTATGCTGTGATGGATGGGACGTGACACATAGGTGGGCCCATTTGTGCAGCGCTGACCGAACGACGGTGCCGTTTGGACTTTGATTTGACCACTCTGGCCGACTTTTTACGGAGGCGTGATGATGGCTCCTATTTTTGCGTGCGTAGTGGGCGGAGTGGCCTGCGACGGTTGCCCTCTGCGCCTGCCACGTGTACGGTGGGATTGCGTGCGGAGCGCACGATTGCGATTTTAACGGTTGTGATCGATTTTGATCTGTGGTAAATAGGAGGGACGGCGCTGGCAGTATTTTTACTTGCCATTAGCTCTGCGCGCCGCCCCTGTTCCATCGTCTTCCTCTTGCTCCACCTCCATTGTTATTGCGTCCGAGCTCCTTATTCACTCCCTAGCCACCACAACCATGGCGCCCAAGAGGAAAGCTGCCGCCGACGCGCCCACGACCGACGCGGCCGCGTTGAAGGGGAAGAAGACTGCGGCAAGCGCATCTGCGTCCGCCGTCGACCTCAAGAAGAGCGACGGCGACCGGCGGACCAGCTTACTGTCCGTGCGCCATTGAAAGAGGTACTCCCCGAGCCTCGCGCAAATGAGCGCGTATGTTTTGCGGAGTTTTTGCCTAGGGGTCTGTCTTTTTCCCTCCACGACTTTGTTCGTGGCTTGCTGTTTGCCTACGGGGTACAGATCCATGATCTCACCCCGAACGGCATTATGCACATTGCCTGTTTTATGGTATTGTGCGAGTGCTTCCTGGGAGTTGCTCCCAGCTGGGCCTTTGGAAGTCTATCTTCATGGTCCGGCCCAACAACCGAGGCGGCCGAACCTATCCAGTTGGAGGCCTTCAGATCCAAGTGCGCAGCGACACCCGATACTTTGCCCTGAAGCCAGTCGACTCGGCGCAAGGGTGGAGGAAAAGGTGGTTTTATGTGCGCGTCGACCAGGAAGGGGTCCCAGCATTTTCGACTGCTGGTATAGCCGCTAGGACGAAGGCCTGGGACCATGCTTTCGACTGAAGAAATGGCGGAAGCGGCGCCTCTGCTGGAGACGATTGGAGGACTGCTAAACAGCGTCACTGGTGTGCATCTTCTTGCCACCTTTGTGAAGATGCGGGTGTGGCCGCTCCGCGCGCGAGCTCACCCTATGTGGCAGTATGAAGGTCCTCTCGACTCCACTCGAATGAACAAGGAGGAGCTGTCAAAGAGCGAGCTGGTGTCACATGTGCGGTCCATCACCAGCACAAAAGCCAGCGAGCCCTGCAACGTCGACTGCCCTGTCACTCCTTATGGGGCTGAAAAGCCTTTGCCAGAGGTTAGTGAATCTATCGAGTTTTGTTGTCTCTTTGCGTTGCCATTTTGCTGGTTTGTCTGACTTTCGTCTCCTGTTTATGACATGCAGGGCCACTCGACTGCGTCTACTCTGCCTCCCCTTCCAGAGACGGCCCGACTGAAGAGACAGAGGTGCAGGAGGTGCAAGATGTGCCAGCAAAGGGAGCCGATGAGTCGCCCCTTCCATCGGCTACCACTTCTCCTACAGAAAATGCTGAAGAGGAAGAGGTGGACGAGGCACTCGCTGAAGCTTCGCCTGCGCCGATGTGCCAAGGCTCGGACTCGCAAGCGCCTCCGTGTTCAAGACGTGTCCTCGTCTATGAGCTCACCCGCGAAGGAGAAGGATCTGAGGGACGATGGCGACTCGGGCTCACCCCACGCTGCCCAAACCGCTCCATTGGCAGCGTGCCCAGTGAGCTCGATGCCTCCTCCCCAGTCGAGTGGCGCCGTGCAGTTTGGAGGTCCAAGCTTTGACGATTATGACAGCGAAGAAGAGGAAGAACAGAGGTTTGTTCCTTCTGCCTTTTGCATATGTAAAGTTACTGTATGATAGTTTGGCTCATGTCTCTCTTCCCTTTATGCTTTATAGTGCTGAGCACGATCGAGTAGCGACTCCTCCTGTCGTCGAGGCTTCGACTCCTGATCACCCAGGTGCTTCTCCTGTGACCCCGGAGGTTGCGCAGCCAGCAGTCGCAGCTGCTGCTCTTGTGACCACCAAGGTTGCAGATACCCCGGCGGCTGAAGTCGGGACTTCTGCTTCCAAGTCTGAGACTTGGATGGACCACGTAAGTGTCCTATGACCACCCGCATATGTTGCGTCTGATATATGTGCTGATTTATGCTAATTGCATTTGCTTGTAGCCTTACTACCTCAATCTGGTAGAATCGGGGAAAGCTTTTGTTCAGATGGAGCAGGAGAGGGACAGGCTGCGTGTTAACTTGGAGCAGCTCACTCGTAAGTGAAATTTGATTCTGTACCCGAAGGTCTTTTTGCACTGTCTTTGTTTTGTCGAATGCTGATTTACCGCTTTGCTTTCCAAACTCAGGTGACAAGGCAGCGGCTGAAACCCGAGTAAAGGAGCTAGAAGAAGCTCTTGCCACTCAAGCTGCCGAGTCGAAGAAAGCCGCGGATACCGCCCAGCGTTCTGCCGCTGCGCGCGAGAAGGAGTATGCTGAGCGACTGGCTGGCCTCGCACAGAACGTGAGAGGTAAGGAACCATCTTTTTGTATGCCTCCCGTGTACCCGTTGGGTAGTATGTAGTAATCTTACTTTTTCTGGTTCATGTTACAGAGGCGATTGGTGTGCCAACACCTACTGACGTGGTCAGTGATGAGTTATCACTCGACCAGGTTATAGGTGACCTTGGTGCTTCCTTTGTCCAGGCGAAGGACTCCCTTGCCAAGTCTGCCAGCACCCTCGGCGCTGTGTACAAGGAGGTGCTCCCACTAGGCGAGGTGCCGTCGACTGCTGATGGCTTTGCTGGCGTGCTTGGACCGGGGACTTCAACCATGGCGAGCTTTGCTCGCGCTCTCACGGTACGCGGCTCGGAGTCTACCCTCAAGCTCATTTTGGGTCACGGAATAAAGGGTGACTTTGAAGCGGCCATGTCTGACTTTCCTCGAAGGCCTGGCGGGAAGCCTATGTCTCTGAAATCCGTTAGTGAGCCAGCCGCTCGACTGGCCAACATGTTCATAGCCACTATGGAGCGCCGAGCGGCGGAGGTTGCCACTCGCGAGAGTAGGGCTAGGTCAGAGTCAGTGTCTGAGAAATAGGGTAGTCGAACCCATATTTATGTTGTGTAATTAAACCTTATGATCACGCGAGTATGCGTGCGCTTTTGCTACCTTTGTTATGAATTTAATTCCTTCGTGCTTTTGCCTGAAAGGCTATGTGCTATTACTCGACTGAGCTGTGTGATGAATCTCCCATGTCTGATTGAAGATTTTTATGATGTTTGGAACAGCCACGGGCAGCCGCCACTTCGGCTGGTTCGTCGCGGCATCGCGCCCCTACTCGATCTCGAGCTCAGGTGGCAAACGATGCCGCAGTAATGCGTTATATGAAGGCTCGAGTCGCAAAACTGGAGCAAGAGTTGGGGAGTGCCCGGAGTGAGCTGGATAGGATGAGAGCGAGGCCTGCTTTACCCACTCAGCGGGAGGAGTATGTGCTTGGCGAGATGGAGATCGTGAACAGACAACTCGAGTGTAAGCATGACTGCTCTTATCTCAAGAGTTCATAGTCTGTCCTTTTTGTTCACCCAACGTGTGTTGTTGCAGGTTTTGTTCCAGATTTCCAGGCGGAGCAGGCTCGTGTAGATGAGCAGTTGAACAATGCGACTGACGAACCCACGACTGGCCGTCAGCACTTTCGCTTGGATAAGCACCGAGCACGCATACTCGCGACTCTGCAGGATCGAGTGTGGCGGAGCACTATGCTGCTAGAATTATGCAGGTCGGCCTTCAGTCGCATCAACCAAATTCTTTTTCCGACAGGGCCGCAACCTCAAGGAATCCACGCGTTGCTCGGGCTTTTCCGGAGTGCCGGTCCCATTCGAGACTTTGTCACCCAGAAGCTTGTGGATGGAGCCAACGCAACGATGGCATATATCCGAAGCCAGCGTCCATATGCAGCTACGTCCACCCGTTCCTGGATCGACTTTGTCGCAGTCGCATCTTGACGATACAGTCGATCATGCGAGGGTGTTGGTTGAGTGCTATCATGCTCAACTTATGGGCCCTGTTCTTCCAGTAAAGGACGAACCGGAAGATTAGGGTTTTTCTGTATAGGGGACAGCCCCCGAGTGTAAATTTTGCCACTTGTACTTAGTATATTTGTTTACTTGTATGTATGCAGCCCCCGAGTGTATCGAGTGGGGTTTATGAAAAACACTTTATATAGAACATGAATTCTACAGCCCCCGAGTGTTCGAGTGAGGCTGTGAATTTTTGCGATGTTTGAAGCTTCAACTCATGTTATTGAGCAACTTTTTTGTTTATGTATGATTTTTTACGACCCAGCCCCCGAGTATTCGAGTGCGGCTGGGGTATTATGTTTGAAGAAGGAGCGAGAGCTCACGTTTTGAAGTAGCGCAGCCCCCGAGTACTCGGGTGAGGCTAAGGTTGTGCGACTAGTTTATGCGAGTAGTAAACAGGGAGAAATATGAGGAATCATTGACTATATTCCATTTTTGAATGTTAAGCTGCAGGCCGCCTCATTAAAAACCTTCCAGTCCCCTTAGGTACCCTGGTAAGGAAAAGAGCGCGTCTGAAACCTGCAGCCATCCGACATATGTGCCTATTACATTTGCGACTGAGCAATCTAAGCATAGAAACGGCGCAGCTGCGCAACGTTCCAAGGATTGTGCGAGAGTTCGCCTGTCTTCGCGTGCTTCAGTCTGTATGCTCCACCACCAATGACCTCGGTGATGATGAAGGGTCCTTCCCATGGAGAAGCAAGTTTATGCACCTTCTTTTGCTTCAGTCGAAGTACCAAGTCGCCAACCTCGAAGGATCTGGTACGCAGTCGACGGCTGTGATAGTTGCGGAGGTCTTGCTGGTAGACAGCTGTGCGTGCTAGCGCCGTGTTGCGTGCTTCTTCGAGCAAGTCGACTGCATCTTCGAGTGCTTCATCTGCATCTTCTTCGTTGTATGCTTCGACTCTTGGTGCATTGAATTACGTCTGATGGCAGGATTGCCTCTGCGCCGTAGACCATGAAGAATGGGGTAAATTGCGTTGAGGCATTGGGTGTTGTGCGTAGGCTCCATAGCACAGATGGAGTTCTTCGACCCAAGCACCCGCGGCCCTTTTGAGTGGCACCAGGAGGCGTTTCTTGATTCCGCTCGTCACAAGTCCATTGGCCTTTTCGACTTGGCCATTGGATTGCGGGTGTGCCACAGATGCATAATTGAGCGTAATGTCTGCTCTTTGCAGAAGGATCGGAATTCCTCAGCCGTGAAGTTTGTACCGTTATCAGTGATGATGCTACTTGGCACACCAAAGCGGTATATGATGGATTTTATGAAATTGACTGCTGTAGTGGCAGTCGAACTTGTGATAGGGACTGCTTCAATCCACTTGGTGAACTTGTCGACCGCCACCAGAAGGTGAGTATGCCCTCCATGGGAGGATTTTTTGAGTGGCCCAACCATATCGAGCCCCCACTGGGCGAAGGGCCAGGCCAATGGTATTGTCTTCAACGCCGATGCGGGTGCGTGCGGCTTTGTGGCGAATTTTTGACAGCCGATGCACCTTTTGACTATGTCCTCCGCGTCTTTGAGTGCTGTGGGCCAGTAGAAGCCTGCGCGAAAGGCTTTGGCTACGAGTGATCGACTGCTGGCATGATGCCCGCAGGTACCTGCATGAATATCACGAAGGATGGCTTGGCCATCTTCAAATGCTATGCAACGTTGGAACATACCTGATATGCTGCGTTTGTACAGTTCACCGTTGATGACAGTGTATGCTTTAGATCGTCGAGTGACGCGTCTTGACTCTGTTATGTCTTCAGGTACCTCGCCGCGGAGTATGTATGCGAGGAAAGGTTGAGTCCAAGTTGGCTCGATGAGGAGTACCTCGACTGGCGGGTCCTCTGTGCTAGGTGCTTTGCTCTTGGCTGGTGCGGCTGATGTAGGAGATGCTCGCTTTTTCTTGATGGATCTGTGCTCGATGCGCTCGAAGAAGACACCAGGTGGAACTGGTGCTTTGGTCGCGCCAATGTTGGCTAACTTATCTGCTTCTTCATTGCTCTCACGCCCTATGTGCCGCAACTCGCAGCCTTCGAAGCTGCCCTCCATGATGTTGTACAGGTCACGGTAGGCGATCATGTTATCTGCGATTGCATCGCAGGCCTTCATTGTTTGCTGCACCACAAGATTCGAGTCACCGTAGATCATCAGTCGAGTGCACCCGAGGGCTTTGGCCATCCTCATGCCATGGATCAGGGCCTCGTACTCTGCTTCGTTATTGGATGGGAACTCGAATCCCATCTGCAGGATATAGCGAAGCTTGTCGCCTTTTGGTGATATGAGGATGACACCTGCGCCTGCGCCTTCGTTTTTCTTTGAGCCGTCAAAGTACATAGTCCATGAGTTGGACACATCTGGTGCTCCTGGCAGCTGAGCTTCGATCCACTCGGTGTGGAAGTCAGGTAAGACTTGTGCTTTGATGGCCTTCGGGTAATCATACTTGATATCTCGTGGTGCTAGCTCGATGAGCCATTTTGCGACTCGCCCAGTTGCGTTGGGGTTTGTGAGGATGTCCCCGATCCCTGAGGTGCTGATTACAGTGATCGGGTGCTCGGAGAAGTAATGCGTCAGCTTCCTTGAGGACATGAACACGGCGTAGGCCAGCTTTTGATAGTGCGGGTACCGCTGCTTTGATATGGAGAGCACTTCACTCAAGTAATAGACTGGACGTTGTATGCTTTGGGTGTGTCCCTCCTCCCTTCGTTCGACTACCAGTACGGTGCTCACCACCCTGTTAGTTGCGGAGACATATAGGTACAGTGGCTCGCGTTCCCTTGGTGCGACGAGGATTGGAGGGCTTGTGAGGACTCGCTTGAGGTCCGTGAAGGCTGCTTCGGCTTCTTGCGTCCACTCGAATTTGTCTGCTTTCTTCATCAGTCGATAGAACGGGAGTGCTTTTTCACCCAGCTTGCTGATGAATCGACTGAGTGCTGCTACTCGACCCGCCAACTTTTGCACGTCATGGAGCTTTGAAGGCCTTTGCATCGTCAAGATGGCCTGTATTTTCTCCGGGTCTGCCTCGATTCCTCGAGCGAGACTAGATACCCGAGGAGTTGCCCGGCTGGCACGCCGAACGTGCACTTCTTCGGGTTGAGCTTGATGTGGAAGCGTTTGAGGTTTGCGAACGTCTCTCGCAAGTCATCGAGTAGTGTGTTTTCCTCTTGTGTGATGACGATGTCATCTACATAGACCTGGACGTTTCGCCCAATTTGCTTCTTGAGGCAGTCTTGCATCATGCGCTGGTAGGTTGCGCCTGCGTTCTTGAGCCCGAAAGGCATTGTTGTGTAGCAGTAGACCCCGAGTGGGGTTATGAACGCCGTTTTCTCTTCATCCTCTTCCTTCATCCTTATCTGGTGGTAACCCGAGTAAGCATCCAGGAAGGACAAGCGAGCGCACCCGGCGGTGGAGTCGACGATCTGGTCGATTCGAGGTAGTGGAAAGTGATCCTTTGGACACATTTATTGAGTGCTGTAAAATCTACGCACATCCGAAGGATATCTGTGTGCTTCTTCTCTACGAGTACGGGGTTGGCCACCCATTGTGATTTCTTGATCTCTCTGATGAAACCTGCTGCGAGTAGCCTGTCGACTTCGGCTTCGACTGCGGTTCTTTTTGGGCCGGATATGCGGCGCATTGTTTGCTTGACTGGTTTAGCATCTGGAAATAATTGGAGAGAGTGCTCGGCGAATTCCCTGGGAATACCTGGCATGTCGGCTGGACACCATGCAAATATATCCCAGTTCTCACGGAGGAATTCGACGAGCGCGCTTTCCTATGCGATAGGCAGACTCGACGAGACATTGACTGTCTTGGTCGGGTCAGTCGGGTGCACCTGATGCGATCTTGTGTCATTGGTGGCATTGAATGCTCTGTCGACTGCCACCTTTTGTGCTCCGGCATAAGTGTTCGATCGTTGGAGACCGCTAGATCGCGAGTGTTGCTTCCATGCCGAACATCTCAGAGATTTTGCTAAACTCTCGGTCGCAAGAGTCAGACTTTTGGAAGTTCCCTTGACTGTGATTACTCCTTTTGGTCCAGGCATCTTTAGCTGGAGGTATGCGTAGTGTGGCACCGCCATGAATCGAGCGAACGTCGGGCGTCCAAGTATAGCATGGTATTGTGACTTCCAGTCGACAACTTCGAACTCAATCGATTCTGTCCTGAAGTGGTTCTTGTCCCCGAACGTTACGTCGAGTTGTATGGTGCCTTCTGGGCTTATTGCTTTGCCTGGGACGATACCGTGAAAGGTATTTGAAGATCTTGGCAGGTTTTCGACTGACCTGTTCATTTTGCGGAGCGTATCTGCGAAGATGATGTTTATGCCGCTGCCACCATCCATGAAGACCTTGGACATGGCGTAGCCTCCAATTTGTGCGTCGAGTACCAGAGCAGAGTGCCCTGGACGAACGACCGATGGAGGGTGGTCCTCTCTGCTGAAGCTTATTGCGGTTTCAGAACCCTTCAAGAATTCAGTTACAGCAGGAGGTGACATGACCGCCATGTTTACTTGTCGAGTGCGAAGTTTTTGCTCCCTGTTGGAAGGGCGACCTTTCTGTATCATGTACATCTGCCCTTGGGGCGGAGGGTACTGAGGTTCGTCCACCCGAGGTACGGCTGTATGGCACCCGCGAGATTTCCGCCTGCTGCAGGCTGTGGTGGTGGTGGTGGCATCAGAACGGGTACATTGGCTGGCTGCGGCGCAGCTACGGGTGCGGGTGTGGCTGCTGCCTTTCTGAGATTTATGTAATCAGTCGCCATTTGGTCGAACTCCCTGCAGTTTCTCATCGAGTGATTGGAGCGCAGTTTTCCGTCTTCCCCCTTGTACAGGTGGAATCTGCAATCAGCATCCATCTTTTCTTCGAATGATCGCTCGGATTGTGCTCCGGGTCGTGACTTGCGCCAGTCTTTCCTCTTGTAGCTATCGCTGCGTTGGCCGCGGTCTCGACTGTCCCGGCGATCATCTCGACTGTCCCTCGATCTTCTGACCGCCGGTCGCTTCTGTCTTGGTCGTTGCGGGGTGTGGAGAACCCAGCCGCCATGAATTCGGGTCTGTCATCGTCGTAGTGACGTTTTGAACGCTTGCGCCTTCGGTCGTCTCTGTATGAGTCTCTGCGGCTTCGACTGCCGCTTTCATGATTGTCACGGGGTGAGGACCCGCGTGTGGTGCGCGCCATGTCTTCTCCGTCTGCCCACTCAGTCGCGATCATCAAGAGGTTAGCCACAGAGGTTGGCTTTTTGCGACCAAGTGCTTCTTTGAAGTCCCGCCTGGCGAGGCCCATTATGAAAGCGTCCATGGCCATATCTTCTGAAATTACTCCGACTGAGTTGCGTATCTCAGTCCATCGTCTGATGTATGACCTCAACGTTTCGTCTGACCGTTGAACGCAAGCTCGCAGCTCCTCGAATGTTTTTGGGCGCTCACATAGAGGCTCGAAGTTTTTGATGAAGTCAGTGCGGAAGTGATCCCACGAGTCGTATGTTGATGGAGGTAGCCTTGAGCCAGTCGCGGGCTGTGCCTTCGAGCATGAGTCGTATGTATTGCATGGCTGTGGTGTTTGTGCCTCGCTGGCACGCGACAGCCAGCCTGTAGTCTTCCAGCCACCCGAAGGTTCCTGTCGACCCGTGTACTTGGGCTGTTCAGATGTAAGTTTGAACCCTTTGGGCATCCGTGTCTCGCGGACGCGTCGAGTGAAGCACAGAGCTCCATGTGGCTCAGGCTCTCGATCAGAGTATGAGTCGCTACTGTAAGATCCGCGTGATACGTGAGCCGCTTCTTTCCTTCGAGTGATGGCGGCGACCACTGTGATTATGCTCTTCACGACGCGTGTCAACTAGGGCACGGTCTCGACTCCCCCTGGAGTTTTTGGAATTTGGCGTATGGCCTTCGCTGCTAAGGCGAGTGATTTGATCTGGAGGCTTGATTGCCTCTAAGTATGCTGCAGCGGTAAAGAGAGCACCCGCAGCTGTTTTGGGTACTGACACTCCCTCCTCGTCGTATGTCATGAAAGAGTTGCCTAAGTTGCGGGTGAGTGCCGCCCTCTCGTCCGGCGAGAGGTGTGACAGCCTTGATCTGGGTCTTGTGTCTGCTCGCCCGGTGGAGCTCAGGGAGAGCTGTCTTCTGCGCACACTCGACAAGCTAGCCTGCTTTTTGCGTTCTTCGAGTGTCGCTCTTATCTGCTTCAGTCGAAGTGATTCCTGCCAGTTGAAGTACTGGAAGGTCAGCATCTCCTCCCGTGTTGCGTCTGCTGGCATCATTGTGCACTCCTTGATAACTTTATCTGCTTTTGCTGCCATCTCAGCAGTAATTGTGAGATTTTGACTCCGTCCGGCATAGTAACCGTGCACGGGAACTCTGTAGGCCTGCGACTGGCCATAGCATCAGATGATTCTGCGGCGAAGGCAACGTAGACCTGCTGGGGTATCACCCGAGAGTATGTGTATGTGTCTTCGAGTCCCATCATGGACTCGACGTCGTCATCAAGGCTCATGTCGGAATCGATATGCCCATCGAGTGGTTCGTCTGGACGGATCTCGCTGTCGATGCCTTCATCGCCTATGCTCATCTCGGCGTCGACGAAGTTGTTATGAATCTCGAAGTCGAGGTTGTTGTTGTTGGTGCAGATCTCGGAGTCGACGTGTTGTCGATATGAGTTTTGGGTTCGTCGAAGTCGCTGAGGGAGATCCCGCAGTCGAAACTATCCTCGAGTGGGAGATCGAGCTCGGATCGTTTGTGCGGTATGCTGATTCGGCCTCCTCGCCCTGGAGTTCTTCAATGAGCTCGTGCATCTCTCGTGTGGACATGGTTGTTGCAGACGAGCAAGCTTGGAAGATCGACGATGGTATGGACGCAGTTGATGGATCCGCAGTCGAAGGAGCCGCAACCGATGGAGCCTCGGGTGCGGAAGTCGCGAGTTGGCGTGGATCCGTCAAGTCCTGCACACCAAGCTTGTTGACGAAAAAATTGAACGAACCAACGGTTAAACCCAAACCTGACTCGAGATCGGAGAAGGCCTCCTGGAATTCTGGCGAGTGTGGCTCGAAATCCATCAGAGGATCTGACGCGCTTTTTGCAGGTGAAGCTGGCGTGCTGCCGTTTGTCGAGTGAGTCGGCGAGTTGCCGTGTGCCGCCTGAGTCGGCGAGTTCTGGTTTGTTGATGCAGCCGGCGAGTTGCCGTTTGTAGATCCGATCGGCGAGTCGTCGTTTTCCGATGGAACCGAAGAAACCGTGAGTCCAGCACTATTCTTTCCCACAGACGGCGCCAATTGACGAGGGGTACACTCATCAAATCACATGGTTAAGGACCTAGGGTTGAGATTATGGGGAGAGAACGTGGTAGTACTGGTAGTTTCATCGGCTGACAAGCAGAGGCAAAGATTTACCCAGGTTCAGGCCCCTCGGGTGGAGGTAAAGACCCTACTTCCTGCTTGTCTGTTATTGATCGTGTGAGATTATGCGGTTACAAGGTGGCTCCGGCGAGATGCCGATCTCGCTAGAGATTTGGTGGTTTGAGTATGGCTTGGTCTTAGATCGGCACCCCTCCCAGTCCTTAAATAGGCTGGGTCTCGGGAGTACGTAACCGACCTGATTTACATATAAGGAAAGTTCTAACCGACTATGTCTATGACTAATCTTGGAGGGTACTCCATCTTCTTGGGCCTCTGGTCCAGGGCTTCGAATAGGCTCTTTGCTATTGGGCCTTAGTCGTCACGTGCACCAGGTACCCTCATGGTAGGGTACCCGAGATGTATACCCATGTCACCTGTGTTCTTCAGAACACTAATCATGCGGTGAAACCAATCTACAAAGTTGTTTCCATTTGCAGCTAACGGGGTACGACTCAACATCAGATTGAAGTGATACTTTTCAAAGTGATCCATCTTCTACAACAGAAACAAGTTTATTTAGACTCATAGTTTATTACTAATGGTTCTGCACTACTTAACTCAAAATTAATTGAATTCAAGATATGCTCCCACTAAGCCCAATAATCCTCACGATTGGCGCTAAGTGATTTAGGATCCGGGAATCCGACGAGCCACCCATGGATACACAGCCATGACACTGGACTACCGGCAAGCACTATGCTAATTGTAGTAGCTACAACTCATGTCCGTCTTTCGACGTGCGTGTTCAGAACTCATAGCTCACTATGCCTGGACTTCAAGACAACCAACCGTTAAACGCTGCATGAACGGTTCACACCCGCCTCCCACACCCTTGGCCCGCTCGACTCATGGATACACGATGCCGGGGACAAGCACATGGTTTGACGGTGCCACAGTTGGAAGAACACGATATCCTTGATATTTTCTTGAGGATTCACCCTAATAAACATCTAATGCGCAATCAAGGTGCAACCAACAAAGGATAAACATCACATGCAATTAAAATAATTCATGTAAATTGGTATAGCCTTTGTTTCCTCCGGGAAGCCTTGACGTATCTCCACGATGATCCACCATCTTCGTTATTCCGGTCACTACAAAATTTCCCGGAGGAAAAATTGTCGTGGCCGAAATTTGCCAAGTCCTCGTCTCCTGCCATGCCGCCTGCGCCTCCTCCCGAACCGCGACGAACTCCTTCTTCGCTTGATTTTCGATGACGAACTAGAATAATCACTTGGCATTGGCCATCATGTTAAAACACCGTAACAAAATAGCTATACCAAAACACATGCACACAATCCTGCAAAACCAAGTTAGACGTCCTCTAACGTTTGTTTGCAAGATTTAGCGTGGCTCTGTAGGTTCTACGGAATTACCGTTACTACCTGCACAATTGAGACACGGTTATAGCCATTGCTAGATTAACTTTGCGGGGTGATTGACATCCCAACATTACGAAAACGTTGCGGGTCCCAATCCAAACGGTCACATGTGTGCGTGACCCCCGTGAGGCGTCCAACCCTCATGCACTGTCCGTTATACAACAACGTCCACAACTATAGGTATAAACCCAAAGCTACTGTAGCACTTCGTTGGCGCCGACAGGCATACTAGGAGCAGCCGGAAGGTCCGCGGATTGCCATGGAATATCTTGTATAATTTATTGGGAAGCAATGAATATAACCTTAATGCACGATACTATGCAATGCCCGCACCAACATGTGCTCTAGATCAAATAATATCTACGCATAGACCGCTCTGATACCACTGCTGGGTTGCACAACGGAAACTTAAAATTTCGCTTAGCATATTACGCAACAGCCCAAGATCTATACTATGAAGATATGCAGCACCCCATAATGCTTGATCTAGAAAGCTTACTACAACCGTTGCGGAAGATCTTGTTGTAGTCGAAGTAGACGTTGGTGAAGCCTGATGAAGAATCTCACGTCCACGCCGGGAGGTGAGATTGTTGCCGATCCTTGTCGTCGAGGGACTACTCGCGTAGCCCCGCTCTAGCAGTATCCACACGTACACCGTGCCAATCCGTCAATGTTTTGCCGTACAGAGCTACTTGCAACCGACGAAGAGAGACTGCCTTGCGGCGTAGTTTAGGTGGTTGATCTAATCAAACTTGATTAGAGCAATATGAGATTAGAGATCTAATTCTCAACACATGAGATCTACTAGAGAGAGAGATTAGAACAATGTCTAATTAGAGCGCCGTCTAATTAGAGCATCTTCTAATTGCACAATATCAAGAGAGAGTAACTTGTGCAAACTTGGATTGATTCAACCCATGGGGTTGGTGGTGTTTATATAGGTGGCCAAAGGGGAGCGGTGCTTGGGCAAGGGGAAAGTCCCCTAGCCCAATTCGGTTTGGGAGAGGGAGTTGGAGTCCAATTCCAACTCACCTCTCCCTCTCCTTTCCTTGCACCGACTGGCCCGGGTGGGGCCCAGTCCGATCCGGCTCCGGGTGGGACCCGGTCTGCCGGCCCCGCACCTGCCCGCGTCCGCTTGGCCCGCCTGGCCGCCGCGTCCGCCCGCTGCCCGCCTGCGTCCGCGTGGCCCGCCTGGCCCATTTGCGTCCGCCACCGCCTAGCGAGGGTGCGGCTGCCATGTGGGCCCTAGGGCCCATATGGCAGCCACCTATTATTGGCTTTAATATTTTCCAATAATTATTTATCAATTAAATAAATCAATATTTAATTAAATAATATTTTGTCTAATTAATTCTTATTTGAATATTTTCTTTACAGAATATTCACCGAATTAATTTCCTATCATATAAAACCCTTTTACATGATCCGGGACACCTAGTGTCCGCAGACAAAATACTCTGGACAAATATTTCCACTTACATAAAACACCCTCGGAATAATTCCGACAATAATAGAAACACTTCCTATTATCCCGAGACATAGAATGTCTGCCTTCTCTTTCTCTATTCATTCACTAGAACAAGTCCCGGTGACATCGGAGCTACTCCGACACTATCTCATGACCACTAACACTACATCTTTATTCTCTCAATAAAATATTGACTCACAGCTTAAGTGTGTGACCGAAAGGTTCGCTAACACATAGACATGTCCAGGAGCTTACCAGACAATAACCAGCATTGGGACCTAGACGTCTGTACAGGCTCCTATGTATTACCGAGTGAACGACAGAACCTCTTTATGTTTCTCATTACGGCAATCCCCTTACGTACACGATACCAATGATATCTAAAGTGTGAGACAATGTGCTCTGGTGTGATCAAAACCCTTTGATCATAACACATATAAAACTCGTACCAATATCATTCTCTTTTCTCATTCCATATTATCAATGTCCTGTGATAAATCACACTGTGTCTGGCCAGACGATTGGGGTGACATGATTATACTTGAGATGGCCTAGAGGATGTATCTCTCCATCGCCTGGAGGAGTAAGTACCCTTCTTGAACAATCTCCGTTCCATTACTTATTCTAGTTCAAACCCAATAGCCAACGTTATGGTCCCCAGTTACGGCCGGACGTTGGATGACAATCAAAGCGTGAGTGTCAAATAAACGGTCACTAGATGTTCTCAAGGTATAGGAACTAACTAATGAAAACTCTGTACGATCAATTGCTATTCTTCATCTTGATGATTTGTCTCATAGCAATAGATCATAGATGGGTCGGTTCTGTACTATTATCATTCCTATAATAAACTCCTATAGTTACATGACTTATACAAAGTCCATGATCAGGAAAATATGATCATCAGATAACAAGATAGGCTAGTCTTAGAGACAAGACTAGTAATTGATGAGTTGGTCCTCATTTTTTACAGAAAACTCTGGGTGTTCCAGGGCACACCCGGTACACCGCTAGCTCCGCCCATGATTCTACCATCAAAGTCCGAATGTGGTATAAATGAACTTGAATTTTTTCGATTTCGTAGAAAATTTGATCTGATCGACGCTCTTGAGGCCTGTTCAAACTAAAGGATCCACGCATACAAGAAACATGTGTTAATGTGGATAATTAGATTGGTGCTAGTGGGCTCTTTTTAGTTTCACCCGTTAATTTGATTTTGTTAAGGTTCCCGATACAGTCTGGTTATGGTATAACTGGTGGTTCCTCGATAATAGCCTCTCCGTATAAAGAAACTGTGCTACCAACCTACGTGAAAATGTGTACACATATGATTTCAAGATGAGACCTGATATGCGATCGAGATGTGTGTGTTTCCACTACGCCGATTTATACGGAAGCCATTTATAGTGTTAGATGTAAGCCATGATTATTTGTGATCTGCGCTAGATCAAATCAACTCCATTAACACAGATTGTATTTTGTCACGTTTTCAGAGCAATAGTCGTTTGGATAACAAAATTGACACTTATACCACGAAAAAATCTGTGATAGATGAGCATATTTCTTGTAGTAGAACATTGATTTAATTTCCATTTGAGTCAACCATGCGTGTCCACCATTTTTTTTGAAAGATGGAATAATCCTCCATGAGATCTAGTATATATCTGATATCTTGCATTCCCGCCCAAAAAAGGATGTCGAATCTGCACTCGAAAAAATTGTGTGGGCCGTCTCTTGCTCGTGAATACAAAGCTCACAAAGCCCATAGTTCCCGTTTCAAAAAAAAAACAAGGCCCATAGTTAGGACATCCTCGACATTGTAACCAGTCTGCTATCAAGACGCGACCATGCACTACTTGCCTCATTAAAAAACTTGTACTTTCGGGGGATTTTTTTTGAAACAAAGAGAGGGGTCCGGAAGGACCCCGAAGCTGCATTTATCCCGCTGTCGGTGGAGTACGAAGAACACAGCGGACCGGTAAAGAAAAGAAAATTACAACTGGGTCCTCAACATTTGCATCCAAGACCTTGGAACATAAAAGTAAAAAGCAATCAAGTCCAGGTCTTCGTCTAGCTCCAGCTCCACCGATCTGAACTCGCATCCTAGCACGGCCAACCACAGCACCACCGGGGACGGAACCACTTGGGGAACTGCAGCGGGAGCACGCCGCGCCGGAGCAGAAGGCCTCCACCATGGCTTCAAGGCCGGGAGGTTGAACGATACCCCACAGCACGCAGCAGGCGCTGAGCGGGGAGGGAGTGGCCGCCGCACGGCCAGCAGATTTGGCAGCCAGACTGCACACAGCAGTAGAAGTGGCTGTCGAGAGGATACCCCCAAGGAGAGCAGCGGCAGCAACTCTGCATCCCCAGTCTCCAGGCACATGCGATAGTAGCCAGGAACCTCTCACCCGCGCACCATCACCCCGATGGCTAGCAACTGAAGGCATCCAATCCACCTCGTCTAGCACTGGAGAACCACCTTCGAGCTTTATTGAAAGGGTCGGCGAGGAACTGCTGAAGAATCTGGTCTCTGACCTCCAGAGCACAACGATGAACAGCAGCCCCCTTGCACTTCACCAGGAGCAGCTCGAGCTCTCCCGCGACAACACCCAAACGCCAACTCCAGATCCGGCGAGCTGCGCACCAGCCCAGCCCCTCCCCTCGCCTCCACGGCCGGCCGGAGAGTAGGACAGCGCGAGATCCACAGAAGGACAAAACTGCCTTTATTGAGGAAGAGGCTTCGAACCACCGCAGCACCACCGCCAATCTTCCACCTTGGAAGCTCGCCAGAGAGCAACGTGGCCGACCAGCCCGTGCTAGGCATCTGCAACGGACCGACATGGCCCATCAGCATCTCGCCATTCGCCATATAGGACCAGACAACTACACCTAAACCTACACCTACGGCGAGGGAAACCAAAACTAAACTGTACAGAGAACTCCGGCCGCCATCTCCAGCTCCCCTCCAGCCGGCAGAGCCAGCGAAGGGAGAGCGGAGCGGCGCCGGAAGGTCGGGGACGACTCTCAAGAGGAGAGGAGAGCGAGGGAGGATAGAGAAAGAAGAAGACCAAATGAGAGCCCCCCTTTCTCACGTGAATTATACTTTCGGGGGATGGGGATCATTGATAATAGTCACCCCATACGGTGAGTGTTGGAAATATTTCATAGAGCTAATAATGAAGTTGTTGTTATTCTGTTTACACATTGATGATTATGTTTATCTTCTATCGTAGAATTGCATTAGTTCGCTGATAGTGTCAATCGACTAAGGGAAAGTATCTTTGGTCGGATTAAACTCGCGTTTTCTCTTATGGTCTTTATCCCCCACAATCCTTTCCTAGTACAACAAGGGTGTTATACAATGTATCCCTAGACTTGTACACGAGTCACCATCATAAGGTCATAAGTAGAAAACGGTATCCTTATGCATTTTGTACTCATTATCGACACCCTTCTTTTCTTGCCACGAGAGACATGAAGGTTGAATGAGATGAAAAAGGGGGTGACAAGGTGAGAGAGAGAACGAATGAACCTTAGGAAGGTGATATCCATGAGGCACAAATTTCCATGCTCTAGTAAATAGCCACCTTGGACAAAGTTTTTTAGATAAAGAATGTATATTAATATCGCGGAGATACAAATTTACACCCAGCCTCTGCAACAACGCAATAGCCAAAGCCATTACGGATGCACACAGCCGAAAGACAATAAGAAGAAGAAATAAAAAGAAAGTCCCGCTACAGAGTTACAGTCCTTGCAGCAGCCGCACAACCACCACCAAGACACCACCTGATGTCCAAATCTTCAAAAGCAAAGCCTTCAAGAAGAACAGTGCCAGGCACAACCAATTAAGGCCAGACCTTGGGTTTTCACCCTGAAGATAATAGTCCCCGCTCTCAAAACAATGTCTTCAGCAAGAGCATTGCCAGGCACAACCAATTAAGGCCAGGCCTTGGATTTTCACCCTGAAAGGTAGGACTTTGAACTTCACCTGTGATGTTGCCTCCACTAACATGCCGCTGCTCCGCCTCCTGCAACGCCAAGCAAGTTCCTCATCGCTGCAGAGCCTCCAATCGCCATTTGCTAGTCCTTTAATCTCAGCTTTCATGACATTCCCCGCATCTGACTACACCATGGATTTGCCCATGATGGCACAGAAGCAGAGCTTCACACCGCTCCCTCCGGCGCGACCGAATCCCTCCGCTCCAGCAATCTCTAGACATTAGCCCATGAAAGATCACCGGCGGAGCCTTCCGAAACTCGACACTCTTGCCAGATCAAGGTACCGGCGTCAAGCAGATCTTCGTCTTCTCGCGATTTGGAACCATAGGACCACCACCTTTATTCAAGCCAAGCAAGAAGCCCCTCGCCACTCGCCGGCAACCGAGGGCCAAGACCAGCGGTGCGTAAGGAGCGGCAGCGCAGGGTCGATCCACCATCGGAGCCGGCCGTGACACCGCGGACAGGAGATGGGCAGGCGGCAGGAGCGAAGCCACACCACCCTAGCCAACCACCGCCGCCCGTCTAGCGCCGCCGATGCGGACCTCCACCTCCACCCCGGTCAGGGGCGCCGCCCTGCCCGCTGCGAGATCGAGGCGCCCATCTCCGCCCCTGCAGATCGGGGCGTCGGTCACCCGCGTCCACCCCCAGACCACCTACGGCGGCTGGGCCCGCCGCCGCCGTGGCGAGGGCCGGCGGCAGCGGCGGCGATCGGATCCAACGGCGGGGGGAGGGGGGGGCTGGCGGCGCGGTGGGGAGCCCCCCGGCGGCGCTCAGGGGTGCGGTTTTCTCTTGGGCTGCTGTGTATGTGTGGCGCCCCGACCCGACTGTTATACAGTGATGCTGTGTGTCACCGGTTAAGCGATACAACCGGAGGTTACGGGTTTACCAATCCCCGGCCAAAACCTTTGGCAGGCGTTGCTTGGAATGGATCATCGGCAACGCAACTCCCCGATTGATGCCTTAACACAGGCACAACCCTCAGTGTATAATAGAGAGATCAAGACTTGTGGAACAACTGGCACATCACAGACTCTACGACACAAATCATATAGTTCAACTCTTATAATAGAGAAAGATAGCAAATTACAACCAGAGGTCACAGACCCAACCTTACAACAAGCGGAAGCAAATTAAGTTGTTCTAAACAACAAGATCCAAATTATGGCCTAAGAGGCCTACAGATAAACATCACAGCGCCAGCTGTTCCGGGATGTCCCAAGCTGCCACCTGGGAACCCCAGACTACTCATCGACGTCCACAAAGAACCCACCTTCGAGGTCGGTGAAGTCCTCCTCTGAAACAAAACAAACGACGTTGAGTTCGACGAACTCGCAAGATTATATATAGAGCTTTAGCTCGATGAGGCTTTCAAAGTTTTATGGCTGTTTTGCATAAAGCTGATTTTATTTATGAAAACATGACTCAATAGCATCAACTATTCAGAGTATTTTCAAAAAGGGGTAAGAAATGCTCTTTTCTTTGATCACCTTACTCCTCATCAACCAACATCAACCACTGTACCTGTTCATCAAAGGCACCTCCCCGAATCACCCTCGAGGAAGCTCACCTTGCAATCTTGAAGTGGTACCTTTAGTACCCAGTTTTTAATCATTCCGTTAAAGTTATTCTATGATCTTATCGTCCTTTCCCAAGTTGTCCTTAACCGTGGACACGGCTTCTCGAAAAGATTTAACCCTGCAGGGGTGTACAATGTTTGCCACGCGTACCGTCCGGCCCATTACCTGCGCATTAGCTCTCTTCCTTGGAAAGCCGGCTGGGTGGGAGCGGTGTCGACTTCTCACTCGTTAAGGACTTTCCAGGATCATCAGTGGCAGCAGGACAGCCAGTGCCTCCAACACCCGCCCCACGGCCACTTATTTTCCTAACACCACCATCCTCATCTCAGTTCATACCACCATCATCACGCACGCGCAAATGGAAGCCCGAACTAGAGGACCCTGGCTAGCCCCGCCCGAGTTATTTAGTCTATGAGGGTTCCTGCACTGCGAATGCATAGGCCTCACGCATGGTTAAACGCTCAGTCTTGGTTCGGGAGGTAAAGAACTCGCACCTAGGCGGCGAGAACGAGACAAAACACCACAACCACAGTGGCCTCTCATCCCCACCTTTTAGCATCTTATTACCTGTTACCACAATTCTCCACCATCATCTGTACATTTCACACCTGTTTCCAACATGAAATATCCATCGGACGGATAACATTTGCCTAAGCATGGCTAAGCATCAACATTGTATACTTTAGTATCTCAGGCCAACAATACAAACCTATGGATAATAGGAGGGAAACAGGTATTGGCATCGGAAACTTAATGCAACTATAGGATACTCTAATCCAAGAAAATTGACATTTAGAACCGCATGCAATATTATAGTGGAGAAAATATTTGCGGAAACATAGGATAAGATATGCTCAGAGGGGGGATTACGCTTGCCTTGTTGAGCGGAGTAGTCAAACTGCTCGTCGGAGTAATGATGCTCAACTCCGAGCTCGTGATCTACCGGAGAGCAAACAACACCGGAAAGCAAAAACAACAATCAACCCATGGCAATTGTGCAATGCATACAAGAATGATGATATGACATTTTAGATGCACCCTAGAAGCATTGAACATGATCAACAAGTTAAATGGGGTCCCCATTATATTTATGGCATTATTTGGAATAAACCCCATATTTAAACTTAGTGATTATAGTTACTGCTAGAGCACATTATTGTAATTGTGATCAATTATGCATGATGATGATGTTTCTGGATGAATCATGTTTTTCTGAACATTTTGGTATAACAAACACAATTTTCTGAGGTCCCGATAAAAGGTTATTACTTTTATAGTTTTCCCTTTTTAATCTTATGATTTTAATATTACTAGGAGCACCGTAATTCAATTGTGATCAAATATACATAATATTTATTTTAAAGTTTTAATCACAACTTTCTGGGCATTTTGGTGTATCACACGCATTTTTCTGGTACACCGATAAAAGTTATTATTTTTATAACTTTCCTTTTTGAAATGACCTCTTGATGATTTTATTAGCAACACATAAAATTTATACCTCTAGGGATACAAGGGTGAAAAGAAATTAGAAGTTTCAAAATCAGTATTGAAATCCGGAATTTATTCCGGAATTTTCTGGGTTTTGAACCGGATGAAAATATTCCCGAAATGTTTCCGGTTCACTTCCGGGTGAGGACCGGGTTAAAACATCCGAGTCTAGTAGCATTTTTGTTAAACCGGTCTATATTCCGGAAAAATCCGGTTTTTGCACCGGAGGCGTCCAACGTGATGGAGAGGAGCTACGGCAACGCAACCTCGGCGCGACTCCGGCGAGGCCACGGCGTGTAGCGCGAGCAAGGGCGAGAGAGGGAGGGAGATGGGGTGCAGGCGTCGTCGTGCTCACCCTCAGCCCGTAGAAGAAGGCGGCGGGGTCGGGGATGGCTCAACGGCGACGGGATCGAGCGTGGCGGAGCTCGGGCGGCGGCGGCGATGTCCAGGATGGCGGCGTCGATTCCGTGCCTTCCGGTTCGATTCCTCCTGCGTGGAGGTAGAACACGGCACGGCGGAGCTAGTGGTGCCCTGCGATGTGGACGGCGAAGCTCCTGTCACCGGCGATTCTACGGCGGCAACCGAGCTAGGTCACGGGCTCGTGGGGAGCATAGAGAAAGGGGAAACGGGGAGACGCGGGGAGGGAGCAGGTGCGGCCTCGTGCGCGGCGTGCTCTCCTTGCAGGGAGGGCAGAGAGGGGCCCGGGCGCGGCCATGGCGAGCTCGAGCTGGTGCGGCTCGGTCGCCCAGCTTGGTCGCTACAGGGGAGGAAGATGACCATCTTCCAGAAAACCCCCTGCACCAAATATTTCCATCACGGACTAGTCCTTCTCTAATTACAACGAGGCCCTTGTCTGTTCTTTTTAAAACCAGTAGTACTTCTCTGATTTAATTAAGGCATTTAAATATTTTATAAAAATTTGATAAAATTCGAGTAGCCTCCCAACTGCATTTAGAGGCACCACAAAAATTGGCGTTGCAAAATAAATTAGTTTTGACAACATTTGTTCATAGTGTTATATTTAGGCAATTTTCTAAATTCCCCAAATTAAATCTTCTAGGAATTTTAGAGCAAGACAAAAAATAGTATTTTGAACCTTGGAACTTCCTTGACAAATATAAGAAGTCAAAGTAGTTTTGTTTTGCAACTTTGAGTGCCATCATTGGGTGGGAGTTTTGTTAGAGCAATCTGGCATTTCACTTTTCAATGTTGCCAAACCAAGTATTGTGGTGTTTAGCAACTTAATATTGATGCCATGATGCAATGCAACACAAAAGCGAAAATTTTACTCGGGTTTTAGGTTTTCAAACTTTGGGCTGTTACAGTATGTACTGCTCTCATGAATGTTACAATTTTTTAGGAAAATGTTTTAGAACATACATATGATGATGCAAGATTATGCAGATCCAGATTTTGATATACGATACATATAAAAATATATCCTTTACATAAATGATATCGGATAAAAGGTGAGATAAAAGAAAAAGGAACATTCTGCTTCTTTTTTGTATGAAGAAAAAAACCCGGTTGCAACATTTGCCATGTAGGGATGGGATTTAGGGAAATTCGATTTGCCTCTCGATCTCAGATGAACCCGTAATCTGGAGTATTCCCCTGGGTGTAGTTAATTTTATAATTTCTGCATGGCCCACGTCTGAACTCTGTAGTTAATGCATTTTGGCTACCGGGACAGAAGCCTTTAACGTTCTGGACCAACATCCACAATGTTCTGGGCGTGCGGGCGGTTGAGGGGCGCCGAAGGTGCAGCGGTGGCGGGGCAGGGGCGCAGTTGCGGGGCAGCGGAAGAAGAGGTGCTGCATGTGGAGGTTGGCTACGGGGAGGAGAAGAAGAGAAGAGGATGACTGCAGGCTGCTGTCGGGGAGGTCGTGGCGCTAGTCGTCCTTCCTCGTTCGGCCGCGGCATGCTGCCGGAGAAGAGGAAGCCGGGGCGGCGGCCCCGGAGCGGCTGTTGCGGAGTGGACGCAGCCGGCATGGCTTTCGTCGGGGCTTGAGGTGCCGTGGCGGCGGCATGCAGTGGGGTTTGGTGGTCGGCGACTCCGGAGCTTCGCGGGCGGGTTGAACTCCAGGCGAAAGCCTTGCACGAACCTCGGTTCGTGCCAACGACGGCGGCGCCTTCGGGCGTCGCTCCTTTCTTGTTTGCGTCGTTGTGGAGTTTCTACTTGGTCCGACGTGTGCAGTCCGATGATATCCGGGTGAAAACCTAAGCTCCGTCGGGAGCGGGCGACGGTGACGGACGCGCCACTACCTTGTTGGAGGCGTCGCCTGGGAGTTATCGGCCCACGGTGCGGTGGGTTCGCGGGTGAGGCGGATGCCGGGGCGGCGGCCCCGGAGGGTGGTGGACGTCGAGGCGGCGGCCTCGGTCTCCCACGCTACGACGGTTCTATGAGACAGAGCCGTTGTCTAGCGGGGGTCTGGGTGGCGACCTGGATGAAGACTGCGCGGGCAGAGGGTTCGTCGACCTGACTGGATCGCCTTCGGGCAATGCAAAGGTCGATCTGGTTGCTTCTCCGGGACGGCGGCCCCGGTACATGGTGGTTTTGGTGGCAACCTGGATGAAGACTGCGTAGGCAGAGGGTTCGTCGACCATGACTGGATCACTTTCGGGCAATGCGAAGGTCGATCTGGTTGTTACGCCGGGGCGGCGGCCCCGGAGCGGGTGGTGTGTACTGTGGCGTTTGTTCGACTTGGGTCGTGTGTGCGGCGGGTCGCTTCGTCTGTGTCATTCTTTGTACAGGTTGTATGGTTTTTGGACCCGGTTTTCCTTATAAACTGGGTCAAATCTTTCTATCTATTCGGACGGTGGATTCGACCACCTTATGCTTCAAAAAAAAATGTTCTGGACTATTTCGCCGTGGATTATTCTCTTAATCTCTTCGAGACTTTCCCCAGTCCAGCAGCTCGTTTCATCCGCCAAAGCATCTTTAGACTTTCTCTTCTTCTCCGGCTCGTCGCCGGTGATTTTGCAGTGAAGGATGTGCTTCACACCTCTCCTATCCTTGTGAGGAGCCCAAGATCTGGCCGTGAGTTCCTCTCAGTGTCTCACCGAGTTCGCCGCATTAGAAGGCTCTCCGAATGCCTTCGTCGCCAGATTCAATCGTGGTGGACTTGCTGTATACCAGATCCGCCCAATTAGCTCTCCAGGGGCTCGTTGGGCCGCCGTGGTTCCCCTTCCTCATTCACCACGTCGCCCTCGTCTCATCCCATCGTAAGGGAGGGCACTGGCTACTGCTAGGTACCGCGGACCAAGAAATCGTCACCATAGTGGTCAGTCTTCTGATCAAAGTTTGGTGGACTAGTCGATTGTGAGGTGTGCCTAATACATTTTTTGCTTTACTATTCCATGTACGTATTCCAATCAGCTCTGAGATTTCTTCTTCGAATCTATGATTAGCTCGGGTGCAGTTGAGCAGTTGAGCTCGGGTGCCAAAACGCCAGCCCGTGGGATTTAATCCTATTGGCGTGGAGCAGTAAATAGTGCCGCCGCCACAGTAATTGTTAGTTGTGAATATAGTTGAAGTTTGTTACTATCCGTATATGATTTTTTTTATTGTCTGAATTTGCGCTCGAGTTTTTTACTACTCCGTATTTATGAACATGTACTAAATTTTTAGGCATAATTTTGTACGGATATTTTTATTTTCAAAGTGGAAAAACTTATAGGTGTTGTACTAAACTGAGAGGTTGAGCATCTGTCTAATATTTATATTTGGGTTAATTGTGTTTGGGATGTGTAGTGCAGCATATACTTGCTCATCTCGACACCTTTGATGCAACTTTTTTTTTTGAGAAACACAGTACAAACGCAGACGCTCACAAACATGCGCACACACTCACCCCTATGAACGCACGCACGCACACCCTACCCCTATAAGCACCTCCGAAATACTGAGCCGGCGGATCGAGTCTTGAGATTGACGAAGTCACCACGGACGCCTCGCTGTCGACGGGAACGCCTCCCACTGAAAGAATATTCCGCCTAAATGCAACACACAGATGTCAAACCTGGGGTTTAAACTCTGGTGGGCTGAGGGTACAACCACCCCACTAACCATCCAACCACAGGTTGGTTTGCTTGATGCAATGCAACTTTTTTATTTTGATAGCAGCTCTTGATTAAACTACTACTAATTCGATTTTCCCCCTTCTCCTTCCCAAGAACAAGTGAATAACTAGATGCTGAATTTTGCCACTATTGGTTGCCTTTTCTTTCTTAGCGGGAAAGGAAAGAACTTATTAGTACTGTAAAAGTTGCCTAAGGGTAATGGCGAACATGCAAAAGGTGTTATGGAGCTAGAAAAAGGTTGAGGCGATTTCATATTTCTTCGATGCCAAACCTTTTATTGTTGAGATGAGTCACAACATGGAACTCGGACTGATTCTGGAAATTTGTACACCAACAGTAGGTGAAGCAATAAGGAGGTTTGTCTTCCCTCTAAAAATGGTGGAAAAGAAAAGGGGTGATAATGCGTGCCTTGCTTATGAAGAAGAAGAAAAATGTCTACAATATAGTTGTTGCACGCATATCACTGTAGTGCTGCTCTATGAACTTAATTAGCTTGATGAACCATAAACCGTAAACCGTCGAGAAAAGTAATGACGCCGATGCCTGTTTCTGCTGTAGGAAAAAAAAGGTAACTAATCCAAGCTTGAAAACGACTCTCTCTGTTCTAAATTCGATGATTTTCATTTGTCTATATGTGAATGTATTTATACATATAATATGTCTATATACATCCAAATGTAGACAAATGTGAGTCATCTAATGTGGAACGGAGGGAGTATTAGGAATCTCTTGCAAAAAAAAAAGGGTTTGCAAATGCAACTATGCAAGTGCCGTCCGTCCCTAATTCCAAGCACTGGTAGACAGAGGAACAACATGTGGTTTGTGTGCTCTCATTATTTCAAAAGTCACGCTTTCAGTTTTAAAAATCTGAAAAAAAATTGTGTGTGTTGTTAATAGTTTATCCACAAATGTGTAAGATTTCAGTTTGAGATACTTTATATTCTGAGCTACACAAAAATGACAAGTGTCTAAACTTGAGTACACAATTTTCAATCTATAAAATCTACAATTTTTTGTCATTTTTGTGTAACCTATAATAGAAACAGTTTCGAATTGCGGTTTTACATGCTAGTACGATGTATCTTTGACTACATCCGGAATTTTTTAGTTTTTTCTGATACAAGTTTAGGGTGGTTGGCATTTTTAATAACCATTCATTCACCGCGATCTAACGGTGTTAAAATAGTCGGTACCAGACTGACGGTACCGAACGGTTCTGCGGTATCGAAAATTGTGTGGGACCGGTACCGAAATTTCATGGGACTGGGTACCAAAACTGTGGGGCCGGTACCACATATATGTGGGACCATAATTTTATTTTAATTATTAAATGATATTTTTCTCGTTTCCTCACTCTCTTCTCTCACCCTAATCTCTCCTCCCACTCTCTCCACCACCGACGGTGAATAGAAAGAGGATGTCCCTCTCGAGCGCCGCTACGGCCTCTCCGTACTTCACCGTCTTCTCTCGCCGGCCTCCTCCATCGTCTCTCTAGAAGGGGCGTGGGCGCCGTCTAACCGTCCCTCCAGGAGGGGCGCGGCCGCTGGCCTCCTCCAGCAGCCGCGGGCGCCATCGCCGGCCTCCTCAGCGGGATCCGGGCGCGGGCGCCGTCTCCGGGCTCCTCCAACTCCCCTCCAGCAGCAAGAGGCAGCCGCAGACGCGGGTGCCGTCGCCGACCTCCTCAGCGGGAGCTGGGCGCGGGCGTCGTCTCCGGGCTCCTCCAACTCCCCTCCAGCAGCAGTCGTCGGGCGCGGGCTGGGGCGCCGTCGCCGGCCGCCTCCACCTCCCTCCATCAGCAGGATCTGGCAGCGGGCGCCGTCACCGGCCTTTCCCTCCGCCACACCTCCGGAGCAGCAGCAGCATCCGTCCGCGGGCAAGGGCAAAGTTCGCCATCCTCCGGCTTCTTGACCAACCCGCCATCCCCGACTCCAGGTTTTCACCGCCGTCCAGAACCAGAGAAGGCGAGAGCTCCCTGATCTCTTGCGTTTTGTTCTGTTCATTGTGATGTTGTTTGATTTCGGCAGCTGACTTTAGCACTTGTATTGTTACTTGAGACATGTTGAACAATTTATGCTGAAAGATTTGATATGGTTAGTTCTAATGTAGGATAGTATCTACTGCCGTTGTCAAAGCTATGTACCTTGTTTTGTTTGTGGAGTATCCAGCTTTATCTGTCTACTGTAGAGGTTCATATGTAAGAGCCTTTTATCAATAAGATTGTAACTGAGATTGTTCTGATCAGTATGGTGTTGAATATGTCTTGTATAACCTTTGACGCTTTGTCTTGTATAACTGAGATTGTTCTGATCAGTATGGCGGCTGACCTGCTCGTGGCGGCTGCCCTAGTCGGGCACGATTAGGCCGAACTGAACGATGGATCCGGGCGTACAGGGATGAACTTCAGTTTTTTTCTTCAAGGAACTTCATCATATTTAATCAACGGGTAACAAAAATCATGACTTAATCAATGGCTAAGAAGAATTATAACCGGTGGTACCACGGGTACCGTCCTAACCACCGTAAAAGAGCCTTGGATTTTGGAAATATACTTTTTCTAAACCTGTAAATATACTTTTTAATTATTTAAACTACAGAGATCATTGGATCTTGTGAGTCAAAATGACTTCTCGGTCTGTTTTTTTAATTTAAAAAGTTATTGCAGATCTGTGTCTGCTGCGTTTTCCCATCCTCCGGCGAGGCGAAATGGGAGCGCGAGCCGATCGCGTCCTTCCAAACTGCTGCACTCCAGTACAGTGTGATGGACAGCGTGCTACTGTCCAAGTCAAAACCGGTGGTGCCACTAGTCCGGCTGACTACCCTCCCACGTGGCGCGAGAGGTTGGGAGAACCATCTAGTGGGCTACACGTACGGCGTCTTCCTGACATTGACAGTGAAGGCCGGACAAGGTGCCCTGCAAAATAAAAGCAGCATTTCGCCGCGACGGAGAGCGACTTGGTATCGTGGAGGCATCTCGGGGTCCCGGCACTTTGTTTCCCAAACACGAGGAGTCCAGCTGTAAGCTTGAGGAGCAGATAATAAGCGTCGTCACTAGCGCCGGTAATAATAAAGGTGTGTTTTCGAGGCTGGGTTATTCAGTCGGCAAAGGTCAGGACCACTCGTAAGTGAAACCAGGATGAACTGTAAGATTCTTTCGGGAAACCAGAGCTTAGCCACCCCAGGTCACGGACATGTGGACCCTCATACTTGGTTTCCAAAAATTGTATATTCAATGTCATCCGTAATGCAGTTAGAAACATAGCACGTGACAAACAGAGCAATTTTTAAAAATGCTCGAAAAAAGCACCTTTAACAATAAACACTAGGCTTGTACAATTTCGAAAATGCACAAATAGAAAAAATAGTCATAATAAATTCTACTCCCTCGGATCCGAAATAAATGCCGCTAGATGTGCTAGTGAGTTGTACATGCGTAGTTAGTTTTTCACGAAAGTTAAAGTGGATCGGAGGGAGTACATGAAATGTAAAGCCACGAATATGTAACATGAACTGTTTGGTTGAATCACTAAAAAACACTGAAATTCGTGTCAGAAATATGTGCATGCCGTAGTCGGAACATTTCCATAAGTTTAGATCTAAGAAGAAAAGTATGGAATTGCATGTAAAACATCCAAAATTACTTGAAATAACCTGTCAATATTATTCTATGGTCAAGCGGACACACGACTTATTTTTGTGATGAACGATGCAAGTGTAACGATTACCTTCGCTTAGTCAATAATAGTTCGGCTATTTTTTTTTTTCAAAAAAAAAATCCAAAGGAGCTCGGCCACGCGTCCGCAAGGCGCTTCTCGTGTTATAAAAAACATGGGCACCTCGACTCCGCCTTCCTCACCCGCGGGGGCACAGTGACACGAGCCAGCAGCCAGCCAGCCAGCCATGGCCGCCCCGAAGCTTGACCGAAACCTCAGCATCCGCGAACGCGTCGAGGACACCCTCCACGCCCACCGCAACGAGCTCGTCGCCCTCCTCTCCAAGTCAGTCCGCCTCCGCCCGCTCTCCTTCCGCCCGCCCAATTGTTCGGTCCTATGCCTCGCTGACGCTTTGCTTCCGCAGGTACGTGAGCCAGGGGAAGGGGATCCTGCAGCCGCACCGCATCCTCGACACCATCGACGAGGTCCAGGTCCCCGAAGCAGCGCCTTCGCCGAGGGCCCCTTCCTCGACGTCCTGCGCTCCTCCCAGGTAAGCCGTCCCGTCGCCACGCTCCGGTTGATTTTTGTGCCGCGCGTGATTAATAAATAATTGACCTATGCCCTGTCGTGTGCGTGTACTCTTCGAGCAGGAGGCGATAGTGCTGCCGCCGTTCGTGGCCATCGCGGTGCGGCCGCGCCCGGGGGTGTGGGAGTACGTCCGCGTCAACGTGAACGAGCTCCACGTCGAGCAGCTCACCGTGTCGGAGTATCTCCGCTTCAAGGAGGAGCTCGTCGACGGCCAGTATGTGTTGCCCCCCTGTTCCTGCTTACTCTGCTCCTCTTTTTGCCGCCGATATGGTCAAAAAAAAAAAAATAGCGGGAGGGGAGATTAATTGGACGGTTAATGTTAATGATGGGTTTTGAGGCCCCGCCATCACGGAATCGTTTGTTTAGCTATCTGTGCACGATCGCTTAAGTATTTATACTCCATTTTTGGTGGTAGAGATGGCAAATGTTCGTCCCTTAAAGTAACATACGTCTGAACCGTGTAACCAATTGAAAACTTTTTAACTACGACCGCTAGATTAGATTGATATGATATGTGAATAAATTGGAGCACATGGTAGTAGTTTTAAGAATCAGCATGGTTCTGTACTAGACTGCTGGACCTTTGGTTTGAGATTTGCAGAGTGATGATATTAAAATCAGCTAATTTGTCTCAAATGGCACTGTTTCAGTTTTGATCACCACCATAACCGGGAATAAAATTGGCAGGCATGACGACCCGTACGTACTGGAGCTTGATTTTGAGCCATTCACTGCCTTGATCCCACGGCCGAATCGGTCGTCGTCAATTGGAAATGGCGTGCAGTTTCTCAACAGGCACCTGTCTTCGATTCTGTTCCGCAACAGGGATTGCCTGGAGCCCCTGCTTGACTTCCTTCGTGAGCACCGGCACAAGGGGCACGTGAGTTTTGCTACTCCTGAGGAGATTTCGGGAGAAACTTCTGGTCCAAGTTTTATGTTTTGTGCTAATAGCTTTGCGTGTATGTTGTGCAGGTGATGATGCTAAATGATAGGATACAGAGCGTGGGAAGGCTTCAGTCAGTCTTGACCAAAGCTGAGGAGCACCTGTCAAAACTCCCAGCTGACACACCATACTCAGAATTTTCTAACAAGTTAGTCTTCCCTATCACGTTTTCCTGCTTTGAGTTTTTGCTTAAACACAATTTTGCGTTTTGCATGACATTTGTAATATTTGTTTCGAAAAGCTGTAGTCAGGTTGGACTGTTTGGAATTTCTAAGAAACCCATCTAAAAATGGCCTTTGGGTGAAAGTTATACGCTCAAGTAGAAATCCAGCTTCTTAAAGTATTACATGGATGCATTTATAGCTCTCATCTTAAAGCAACGTATTGTCTTTTTTTTTTGGCGGGGAACGTATCATTCTGTTGAAATTCCGTTGATCAGATTTTGCAGCTGCCAATTTATTGGTCACTCGTCAATGTTGCTTACCATATGTCTCAGATTATTCAGGGATATACAGACTGGAACTTTTTTCGAAGAATTGTATCTGACTAGAATAATGTATCTTTTAACACATGAATATAATTTTCTTTAACCTTCAGATTTCAAGAATGGGGCTTGGAGAAAGGTTGGGGTGATACAGCTGAACATGTGTTGGAGATGATGCATCTCTTCTGGATATTCTTCAAGCGCCAGATCCATCTACGCTGGAAACTTTCTTGGGGAGGATTCCAATGATCTTTAATGTTGTGATAGTATCTCCTCATGGATACTTCGGCCAAGCTAATGTGTTAGGCATGCCAGATACTGGAGGGCAGGTACCAACTGATGATATGGCCAACGACAATGATATATAGCTCCCCTCAAAGAAAAAAGTCCCCATAGCCTTAATATTCTGTTTTCTCATCTCTTTGCTTTATCATTTTTTTCCATCCTTTGTTGTACTCAGATTGTCTACATATTGGACCAAGTTCGTGCATTGGAGAATGATATGCTTCTTAGGTTAAAGAAACAAGGGCTTGACGTTTCCCCTAAAATTCTCATCGTAAGCACATTTTTCTTCTCTTCTCAGTTTTTTTGTCTTCACTGAGTACATTCTCCAGTTACTTTGTTGTACTGTTCTATTATTATTCTGAAATGCTCTTGTATATGGTGATAGTTTGTAAGTACTCTCTAGTGTCTCTTTTGTGGGAAGAGGAGCACTGCTAATAAATGTGTTTCTGTTATGTGGTGTAGGTTACTCGACTAATACCAGATTCAAAAGGTACATCATGTAATCAGCGGCTTGAGAGAATAACTGGAACAAAGCATACTTTCATATTACGGGTTCCATTTAGAAACGAAAATGGGATACTGAAGAAATGGATTTCAAGATTTGACGTGTGGCCCTATCTGGAGAAATTTGCAGAGGTGAGTATCAGTGATTCTTCATTTCTTGTAAAAGCTACCGAGATGGCCCTGCACTGTTATCTTACTTCCTGAAAAGGTCCCAAGGGGAGGACTTCTGCATCTGCATGACATATATCGTAAAATGTGCATGGTTTGGAATGATTTCATCTTTTATTACGCACAACCCAACTACTGATGGGTACGAATTGCTTATGTCTTTGCCGAAGAAAAAGGAATTGCTTATGAAAACTAGGAATGACATGTAGCATTTAAGGACAATATTTCGTGTTACAGTTTCGTATATGAACACTTTCTATGGGTATGAATTTGTGTTTAGTCTGTGAAGTTTTCTACTATGGTAGAATTAATTTTCTTATGTTTGTGACAAAAAGGCGTCAATACAATTCTTCTTTAATACAGGATGCAGCTGGTGAAATTGCTGCAGAGTTACAGGGTACCCCAGATTTCATAATTGGGAACTACAGTGATGGAAATCTCGTGGCATCACTGTTATCTTATAAGATGGGAATTACTCAGGTATGACTTACTAAATTATGCTTGAGGTTCTGCAGTTGTTTCTGTACTGATCGTGTCAAAAATTCTTTGCAGTGCAATATTGCTCATGCTCTGGAGAAGACTAAATATCCAGATTCAGACATATACTGGAAGAAGTTTGACGAGAAGTATCATTTCTCTTGTCAGTTTACTGCTGATATAATTGCGATGAACAATGCCGATTTCATAATCACCAGCACTTACCAAGAAATCGCTGGAAGGTTTCTTCTGTTCTGGATTATTGGCCACACCATTTTTCTTATCATTTCAGCATTGGTTAATTAATTTACCTGCATGTAACAACATTATAAGGATGTTGATTTATTAATTGATCAGTAACAGGGTAACATGTGGATTTGTTGAACTTCATGTATCTTGCATTTGTTCTGTTCATACATGGGTATTTTTTCAAAGATACTCATACTTAATTCTTACATTTCCCTGGTACGCAGCAAAAATACAGTTGGACAGTACGAGAGCCATACTGCTTTTACTCTTCCCGGTCTGTACCGCGTCGTCCACGGGATTGATGTTTTTGATCCAAAGTTCAACATAGTCTCTCCTGGAGCAGACATGTCTATATATTTTTCGTACACTGAAAAAGACCGGAGGCTCACTTCACTTCATGGTTCAATTGAGAGCTTGCTTTACGACCCAGAGCAAAACGATGTGCACATGTGAGAATTCTCTGTTATATGCCCTTCACCAATATTCTTTCTAGTAATTATATAGTTGCACGTCTTGTAGATTTCACTTACGGTGGGATAACGCCTTTCTGCACAATTTTAGTGATATTAGTAGTATGTATGGTACTGTAAATAGCGGTGACACATGACCTTCTGATGATAACTACTGTTCTTTGCAGTGGCAATTTGGATGACCGATCAAAACCAATTCTCTTCTCCATGGCAAGACTTGACAGGGTTAAAAACATAACAGGACTGGTCGAAGCATATAGTAAAAATGCTAAGCTAAGGGAGCTCGTAAACCTTGTTGTAGTAGCTGGCTTTTTCGATGCCAAGAAATCGAAGGATAGAGAAGAAATCGAAGAGATAGAAAAGATGCATGAACTTATTAAGACATATAACCTGTTTGGGCAGTTCCGTTGGATCTCTTCCCAGACGAACAGGGCTCAAAATGGTGAGCTGTATCGCTACATCGCTGATACTCACGGTGCCTTTGTGCAGGTAAGGTAGCAAAGTTGTAACTTATGGTTCTAGAAGCGAAATTTTGGGGAAGGTTGTCCTATCCAAATGGCTTACGTCCTGACTCTACAAACTTACTCTGTTATCTACAGCCAGCTTTGTATGAAGCATTTGGTCTCACTGTTGTGGAGGCCATGAACTGTGGACTTCCTACTTTCGCAACGCTTCACGGAGGGCCTGCCGAGATTATAGAACATGGAGTCTCAGGTTTCCACATTGATCCTTACCATCCTGACCAGGCTGCCACTTTGATGGCTGACTTCTTTGAACAATGCAAACAAGACCCCAACCATTGGGTTAAGATATCTGACAGTGGCCTTCAGCGCATATATGATAAGTTAGTAGAACCAATCATGCTTTAGGCAAGTACATACCCGGTGTTTTTCAGGGTCTCTTGAGTGATATTTGTTTTCTCCATGCTGTCTAGGTATACATGGAAGATTTACTCCGAGAGGCTGATGACACTGGCTGGAGTTTATGGCTTCTGGAAGTATGTTTCAAAGCTTGAGAGGCGGGAGACTAGGCGTTACCTCGAGATGTTCTATATTTTGAAGTTCCGTGAGCTGGTACGCATTAATCTCAGCACAATCCTCTCTTCCACGGAACTACCTAAGTTACTGGATGAATTCAGTTTCAACATGTCAGTGTTTGAAATATGATCATCTGAGACGGAGAGAGAAGAGAAGCATATTTCCTCATTTGAAAACGATGCACTTCTGATCTGTTTTTTTGGTTCATGCAGGTGAAGAGTGTGCCGCTTGCAGTAGATGAGTGAGGCACACTAACCGTTCCATGGTCTTGATGAACTGTTCTGTGCTTGTGTCTGAGAAAAATACATCATGTCATCAGAGGGGAGGACAAAGGGAAACAAAACGCAGTTGATGATCGGTAATAAAGTTGTCTACACGTGTGTTCAGCGAGTGGTGAACTCGAGAGCCTATAAAGTAGGATTTGTAAATTTCTTGGTTATGTAAATGAGTGGTTGGTACACTCTGGCAAAGTATATATGACACGTTGTTTGTGTTTGTAAAACTTCTGCCAACACGACAGACACCTTGGTATGTTTCTGTGGATGCTGTACATTTGAGTGATAGTACATGCATTTTTTTTCTTTGATAGTGAGATGGCCCAACATACTGACGTCAAATCTCCCGTCTCATTCCTCTCCGATGGTACGGAAGGCAGGAGTTGTGTGTCTGGCATACCTGCTGGATCTTGTCGGTTTTCGTATCGTTGGTGTGGTTTTAGTCTTGACTTTTTCAAACAACGAGGTTGCTGTTCTGGTGATGACTTTTCTCAAACTACGAGGTTGCTGCTCTGGTGATGGTCTTTTGGTTTAGCACGGCGACTTTTTCTCTGTCTACTAAAAAACTCTATTTTGACAAATTTTACCCGACTCCGGTCAGGGACAGAGCCGGGGGTGTGAGCAGGGGCCCTGGCCCTCCCCATGATGAATGTTTTGCTGAAAGAACCCCCTATATATATGCAGATTGGTCCGCAACTTTAGTAGAAATGTCTATATAACCCTCTCCAACTAAGCTAATGTTCAATTGCCCCCTTCAAGTTATTTTTCTGACTCCGTCCCTGTAATCGCTAGGTGGTTTAAGGAGTATTATTACATTTAACACTTTTATATAGACGTTGATGATTATATTGCGAGAAAAAAAGGAAACAGGCCCGGTTTCTGCATCGAGTGGTAGTACATACATATGTACATTCATATATATGTTTCTGTGGTCGTTGGTCCTACGAGACTCCGAAGGTGTTTAGAACCTGATGAAGTGTTGTCAATAAGTTGCATGTGTTGATGTGTAGTGTAGTGTAGTTAGTGTTGATGTTCTGATTTTCCATGTGTTTTTGTGTTACAACTTACAAGAGGCAGTAGTTTTTCAAAAAAAAAAAAGAAGATTACAAGAGGCAGTAGGATCACGGATCACCATATTCAAAAGACGTGAGCAGACCACACCATCGCACATAACCGCAACGAGAACACAACAGAATGACCAGTGCATAGGTATGCTCGTTTCATCCTTACACGCGAACACAACAGAATCCACTACCAAACGAAGCTTGCTTGATCAGCTGATACACGGGTCTAGACTCTAGCGCGCCATTGCCGCCCGCCACGATTCCCATCCCTCTTGTTTTGGCTTCAGTTTCCGTTCCACGGACGTATGCAACGAGGTGTTGCACTGCGCCACGCGGAATGGAAAATTATCAACCGCGCTCCAACCTTGGGGCTGCCGGCTCGACGCTCCGCTCTTCCACACCGTGGCGCGGCAGAGCGGGCACGTCGACCTCACCCGGAACCACGTCTCGATGCACGCGGCGTGGAACCCGTGGCCGCATCCCGGAACGCGCCGCCCGGCCTCGCCGTCTCCAAACCCCACGAGGCACACCGCGCACTCCGCCTTCTCCGCCACTCCTGGAGTGGCCACGTGCACGAACACCGGGAGCTGCGCCTTCCCATTCTCACCACGCTCCTCGTCGCCGCTCGCTCCGCAAGCCGCCGCCCGCGACGGGTGGGACGAGGACGACGTCGGCGGTGGAGCCGTCGACGAGGCGGCGTTCCTCGCCGCGTGTTTTTTAGACTGCCACACGAAGCGCCAGAAGATGCAGAGCAGGATGAGCGCGACGTTGGCGGCCGCGACCGCTGACAAGGCGCGGCTGTTGGCCGGGCGTCCCGCGACTGGCGGCGGCGAGGAGACAGGAGCATAAGCATTGGCCCCGGCGTTCATCTCCCCAGTGTGGATCGTGGATGATACAAGACAGGCTTAGCCGGAGCCAGAGATGAAACCTCTTTTAACGACATGGAGTGGTATTATGCGTGGTAGCCTGGTTTACTACTCCCTCCGTTCCAAATTAGATGACTTTCATTTATATAAAAGTGGATGTATCTAAACTTGTAACATGTCTAGATACATCCACTTTTGGACAAATACAAGTCATCTAATTTGGAACAGAGGGAGTAGTAACAACTAGAACAACTTGATCCAAAAAAAAACTAAAACAACTTATTTAAGACAGCAATTAATCATGATTGGTCGATCCGTTAGAAGCCTTCTTCGGCGAAGTCAGTCCCATATTGTAATATGATTTGCGTCCATAAATTTTGGCCAACTCGAACTTACTACTTCGGTTACCATACCACTGCCATGCCGTTGGTTTGGAATTCTTTCATTCTCTCGAAAGGAGCCTGAAACTAAACAACTGCTACTAGTATATATAGTTGGGATTCGGCAGCTGAGATGATGTAATTGCTTAACAGTTATCTAATATATCGAGCTGAGTCGCTGAATAGTTCGCATGGTGTGACAGACGCACAGTGGCGGCTGACCGTCTTTTTCTTAAGCAAAGTCTTTCAGAACTCGAGAAGAAGATGCCATGGCGTATTCTTGAGATTTTCTCTGTACTTGTGTACTCGTTCTTTAATTCTATCCGCTCCGCAGAAAGTCAAGGAGGACAGCTGCAACACTGCAACACAGCTAGCGTCGGCATTTGGAAGAACGTGGAGAATCCTAATTTGATCTTCCAACTCTGGATTTCGGATATTTCTGCGCTAGATGTTTCCGGATGCAGAATTTATGTGAATACAACCCGGGAGTTTAGGATGACGCCTTCAGAACGACCAAACGAAGTCAGTACTACAAGGTTTTTCTTTTCCAGCAGAGCACTGCCGGTTAGAAGAAAAAGTGGCGATGTATAAAAGTTGATGGAAGGTTTTTTTTTCTAACAAACAACAGCCCCGAAGGGCCTGGATGCCATATTAATAATCAGCGATGCAAGTACTGATTACATCAGGGACCTAAAAGACGGAAAATACAACATAGTCCCTAACTTTTACAGGGAAGACCCTAAGAAAATAAGAAAATGCAATTGGGTCCCTTGTACACGCCGGAGAAATGCAAGCTCAAGACGCAGCCATCCGCACCGGAGCCAGGTACGAAACCACTTGGCGCCGAGGGGAAGGGAAATACTGACGCGAGCTCAAAGAGGGGCCTCCACTTGGAGGTTAAGCCTCAGCCATCATCGCTGGCTTCGAAAGAGATCACCAGCTGGTCTTCAGGGTCGATCGACAAAACGAGAGCCAACAAGAGTGTTCACCTTGTATCTGTGGCATCACCTTGAAGATCCGCAACAACCACCTCCTCCCCCAACCATCTGCTCCTCCAACACCTCGCCGGCAAGAGGGAGGGGGCAAAATGGACGCAGCCACCCAGATCCACACATCTACAAGCTTATTCAAGAAGCATATGCCAGATTCACTCACCGCCGTTGTCCACCATGAACGCCTACGCGCAAGAGGTACCTCCAGCACCCCAACACTGCTTGCAAGCAGCAGCGAACAACTCCCTACCGGCATGTTACCATAACCCCGCGGAGGGGACTCTACTTCTAGATCTAGTATCTGCAAAGCACCACACACCTCTTCGTCTGCCTCCACCGGCCGGCAACGCCGTCGACAAGGATTGGGGATCAGGCAATCTCTAGAAGTCTCTTTTCGACTCTCAGCAGTGGCTATCTCAAAGAAACTCACATGTTTATAGAAGGCTTTTAAAGTAGGGTTGAGTCCCAACCCCGCATTATATGGAAACTACTAGTGAATGATAAAACTACATGATTTATGCAGACTACGTCTTCGAACTCACGGTATATTTTTCTCACCTCGCTAAATACCATGTGGTTCTATTCTTTCCATATGTGCCATAAAACATAGATGACGTGGACACTACGCTACCAAGGTTAGGGTGATGCGAGGGGAGTCCCTCACAACAAAGGTTCATAATGGTTGATTGTGCGGCGGGAGGCGAGATGAGGATGCTAAGTGTGGTGTTTACGAGGAACGGAAATCTTTGCAAAGGTGAGACAAATTTTCATCACTTAAGAGGCATAAATGACATATGGGGACTATGAGGGCTTCCAGATTGCAAAGTTTTCTGCTGTAATGATCTTCCCATGTGCATGTAACTATGCGAACAAGTTGCATTTATGCACGACTATAGCTTTCCAACATGTCGCAGGTTGTTGCCGAGCAATGAACTGACCAACATATGGGAAGGTAGTAGAGAAATCCCCAGAATACGTCCAATTACATGAAATGGAATCAACACGCGAAAGATCGGTGTCTGGACTTTAGAACAAACACCAAACATCAACTAACTCACATGGGGAGAGAGTGGGTCCACCGCCGTCATCCATCTTTCATTTTGGAGCTCATGTACGACCTTTTCTGGTGGCGACTCTGTCACCGAGAGCACAATTCCAAGTCCACATGGTCTTAAAAAATATGGTTTTTGCACCAGCGCCGATGGTTATGGTCGTTGAGGCATGGAGAAGGGCCATACCAACATCAACACATGGTAGCTCCGATCCGGCCCACAAATTAGGTTTCGTCCACTGGAACTACGGCCAAGAAGACGAAGGGCCCAGCAGAAGGAGCCGAGGTCGGTCACCCCAGATTGCCAAGATTTTTTTGGAGTGCACACCACCTTCTCGTTAGCAAGAAAATGGCTCACATTAGCTTCCTAAGCATCATCTCCTTGCCAAATGAAACCCATCACCATCCTATCGAGTTTGTTTCACGCCCATTTCGGCACAGGATGAAAAATATATGGTATGTTGTGAACGCCATTACAACAGACTTTGTTAGGATGACTCTTCCGACACTCGTGAGATTTGCCTCCTCCGGCCTTGGAGTCTTTTCCCCACATTGTCAATTGGGGGCTGTAAAATTATCTTTCAACCTTTGGAAGTGAAAGGAAGCCCCAAGTACTTGCATGGGAAGCTAGTAATCTTTGCCGGGAAGGTTCGGGTGATGTCGGCCAGATCAATCTCCTCGCTGTAAATTGGAAAGCATTTCTCCTTCTAAAGGTATGTGTGTAGCCTCGTTGCGCCGCCCAAAGACCCAAGGATGTGACGAATGGCACTGAGCTCGACCTTGTTTGGATTAGAAAAATTATAGCATCATAAGTTTTTTTTTTTTGAAAACCCTACTACTCTTTATTCATTCAGATATAAATTTGCAGGCACGTTTACCCCATCAGGCGGGGCGAGGAGCCAAACATGGCGACCCACAGGCAAGGTCGAAGCTAGCCTTGCCAATGCGTGAGCCTCTCTATTACATTCTCTACCTTCATGAGAAAAAATCGCCAGCATGGTTCTCGCTCTTTCCTTCACATCATACATAACCGAACTGAAAACCCCCAAGAATTGGGTCTTCATAGCTTGCACCACCTCCAGGCAATCAGTAGCAATATGAATCGCTCCTAGCTAAAGATCGGTAGCCAAATCCAGTGCCTCGCGACACGCCATCGCTTCAAGGCTTGCTGGGTGCGTGACGCCATCGAAAACAACTGCCGATGCACCCATATAGACGCCCTCCCTAGACCTGCAGACGACACCAACAGCCCCTTTTGCCGCTATTTTTGCAACTGCGGCATCAACGTTCAGCTTGGTTCGTCCCACTGATGGAGGGATCCATCGCCCCGGTGCTCGCTGCCCTCGCGCACGGGTACCGGACGTCTCCGTTGTATGAGATTTTACTGTAGCATCATAAGTGTAAGCATGTATTATGAGATTTTACTGTAGAGGGTCCAGGCTAGGATGAATAACATCGGGGCTAACGGGCCTCCTGGTACAGCCCCCGCGCTTTTTTGATAGGAGGTCCCGACATCCCATCAAGGAGAACTATGGAGGAAGTCGAAGAAAGTAAAAGGGCAATCCAATTACATGTACTTTGTCCGTAAACAAGCTACTGTATGACTCGAGGGTCAATCGGCATAATCAAAGGCTTTTGGAATCCCAAGCTTCAAAAGGAAGCTTGATATTCTTTTCACGTGCAACTTGATCAGATTTTGGTCATGGAAGAAGTTGTCACGGAGGCCGAGAAGAGGCGGGCTGCGATCTTTGTCGCCGGGCTGCTCAGGCGCCATGAGAACGAGGATGAGGAGAGAAGAGGTGCTCGTTCAGTTCGTCTCTCGATCGCCATGAGTATAAAACGAGTAGAATTAGCGCTAGATTTTCTTCCAAAATTTTGGAAATATGAGGATCGGCGAAATTGATCCGTGTCATAATTTCGGAGAGAATGTTTCGGGTTTAAGTAGCTTGGCGCCGGTGATTCTCGCACGTAAATCTCACGGGAAATTTTGGAGGGAAGAAGGAGAAGAAAGACGTGATGCCGGAGATTCGTTCTCGGCCAATACATGCACAAATTATGGAGAGTTTATTGGTCGATATGGTTGCCTAGGGTCCTGAGATTTGCTATCCACGTCCTTTAAACTGGGATGGAGGGAGTATTTGTAGCCGACAACATTAGTTGATCCACTGTACGATACCTCGACCACATTAGTACAGCATTTCCTTTTATGATTAATAGCCAGATATATGATACATACGGATTTTTAATAGCCATGTGGCTTAAAGTTTCTGTCAGCTATATAAACTCATAGAGCCCTTGTCGTGAAAAGAATAAAACTCATCAAACTTGATAAAAAATGATTCGTAAAAATATGGCACACGTGGTCAGATCGAACCAACGGTGGGCTTACGTGGGTAAGGGCCATAAGGCAGACAAAAATGGTGACTGCGATGTGATCAGTACTGAAGAACTGTAGTTACTTCTTTTTTACGTGGCACACTGAGATGAACAACCAAGGAATTACCAATAACCGAACATTTGTTTCTATACGAACTACCAATAACCGAACATTCTTATGAACAAAGACAAGTGATCCACAAAGGAAATAAAAAATGGTTGGTTCAACCTTGGAGCACAACCACCGCGTGGGCAGCCACGGCTCCACCCTTCGCCGGCTTCACCCCGCTCGGCTGGCCGAAGGCGGCGACCCGGCAGAGTGGGCACGTCGAGTTGGTCCGGAACCACCGGTCGATGCACTCGACGTGGAACCTGTGTCCGCAGCCGGGCAGCAGCCGGCCCTTCTCCCCGTCCGCCATATCCGCCAGGCACACCGCGCACTCCACTCCCGCCTCGCCGCCGTGCACGAACACCGGCAGCGCCGCGATATCACTCTGCCGCAGCGCCGCCTTGTCTCCGCCGGAGCCGGAGGAGGGTGACGAGACGGGCAGCATGTGCTGCGGGCGCGCGGACACGGTGAGCTTGTAGAGCCGCCAGAAGCACACGACGAGGACGGCCGCCACGCCGAGCGCCACCAGCAGCGCGTACGCGCGGAACCTGATCTCGCTGTCCAGCGACGCGGAGTCCATCCCATCATCAGAGCTCGACATGCTTGGCCTTGCCTGACCTGGTGTCTGCTCGACGATGTGGAAGATGATCAATGGAGAAGATGATATTTTGCTGGTGTGGATGGTGTTTGTGTCTGCTCGACGCTGCGTGCAGTATATAAGATGACATTTTGCTGCTTCGAGTGCCCTAGAATATGTTATCTCTGGGGCCGGGTTGCGTGACTAGAGTGCAAAGGCTCCGGGTCCAGGCATATTCGGCACATGCTGCTGCTACGCGACGAGAGGGAAATGTGTGCAGGGTGATTACAAGTTAAACAAGTCTCGTTACAGCCAGGAAGCAGTCTAGAGTCGATCACGTAGCTAGGCCGCATGTCGTCCACGTTCTTATCTGCCGCGAATGTAGGGGAGAGTGGGACCTCTTCCACTCCTTCTGACATGATTTTGGAGATCCACATGTCGACCATAGATTTTTTTGTAATCGGTTCTGCTATCAAGACAACTATTTTTAAGTTAGGCTGAGAAACCATTCGATCCAGGGAGCCGGCTCCTCAAACTTACTAGAGGCAAGTTAGAAGAGACAGTATCTCTAACTTGTCTTTTTCTTCAAAAGAGAGCATAGAGGCAAGTAAGAGGGGACAGTACTCTGACTTGTCTTCTTCTTCTTCTTCTTCATCAAAGGAGAGCATATCTAGTGATAGTACTACATCATATATGATATCATGATACTATTTCTTAAAATTCAAATTTACAAGTTTCAAAAAATCCCAAATTAAATATGTGGGTGATTGTTTACTAACCCTAACATTTGCAGAACCAAATTTGAAATACACACAAATAAACAAAAATATGACATGAATAGTTTCATAAAAAGACAAACACAAAATAGCACTATTCACATATTCCCTTATTTTTATATGTTGACATAATTTTGCAGATCCACATGTTGACCATATATATATTTAAAAATTGGCAATGCTATCTAGAAAACTATTGTTAAGTTACGTCTAAAAACCATTCAACCTAGACACTAGATTCATAATAATACAAAAATACAAAGAAAGCTGATTATTAACATTGACTAAAATTTAAATTGGTTTTGCTAATTGTAAGTCGCAAAAAAATTAACTAAATCCCAGTCGCCTTATTAGTCATTACATTTGCGTCTCGTCGTGATTTGTAATGACATAAATTTGCAACTGTGTGCAACCAACAAAATGTGAGTGTAAATATTAGTCGACATTTCGACGTTGGATTTTGCATGGTCATTCATACTGGTCTGATAGTTGCAAATGTTATGCAACGGACCGAGATTTAGACCATCTCCCCCCCCCAAAAACGATTGCCCAAAAGCCCGGACTGATAATCAGCCACCACCGGAGGCCTCGAAAAATGTGTCGGTACAAAAAAGTGTCTCGTACCCCCAGAGCATCCCCCAAGTTTGGAGGGTGGCTCGGAGGTGTCGGGCAACATCCGAACACACCCCTACGACGGAGTGGCCCACATGTACCCACTCTAACGCCCGACGAGGCGAGCGAGCGATCCACTGTGAGCAGTTTCTGTGTGTACGGTGGTGTGTTAAAAGAAGATTCCATAAGTGAATCGAGTGGGCTGCCTGTCCGCGGATTCTATGAGGCTAGGCACATGCCGTGTCATTTTTTTAGCGATATGGCCATAGAAGATCTAGAGGGTGGACCCAATGGCATGCCCGCCCTTAAACATCCACTCACACGATTTTCTGTGTCTATGTGTGCCCATGTGCCATATTTTTTCACTGGCTACAAAAATAAAGTTCACAGAGAATCCTGTAATCAGGCACTTGTCCGGACACCACCCCTATTGTCCGAACATTTGTTCGGCACCCCCTAAGGGGTGTCCGGTTTGGGGGGTGATGGGCAAAATTCCAAGGGTGCGGTGGAGATGCTCTTAGTTATTTGTTAATCGACTCCTTTAACCGTTGGATTCACACCATTGTTCGTGCTAAACTCAGAGTTGCACATGAGATGCATTGTGTGGAACTGAGTGAGATGTAGCTAAATCTAAGTCCCGGTCGCCTCCTTGACGGTTTTGGGATTTGCGTAGGCCGCATAGTTACTAAGCCGTTGGATCTTACATAGTGATGCGTACTGGTCTAACTTGCACATGATTTGACACCCGCGCATTAATATTGGGGATATCGCTTATCGGCAAGTTATCGGCCGACCCAAGATAATGGTTAAATCGGTCGGTTTATCGTCATATCGGCCGATTTATCGGTCGATTTATCTTATCGGTCAGACACCGGTAAGCGATAAATCGGCCGATATCTTGAACAGCGCGCACAACTGACTGAGATTTAATTAATTCTTATACGAAATCCTTGGCCGTTTGATTTACGTCGTGTTTCGATTGGACTGAGAGTTGCGCACATGAAAATCAATTGTGTGCAACTAGCTGAGATTTTATTAAATCAAGTATCGATGATAGAATGAGCTATACACATCCACGTTTTAAGATTGAGAGATACAATGGATGAACAGGCTGTATTCGGCTGGCCTGTATGAGGAAGCAACTAAAAAGAGATGAACCTGGCTAGTTACTACCGGAAAACAGTACGACTTTTGTCTTCTCTATTTGAACAGAAACGGTACGACTTCCGCTACACATATAGTAGGACTAACATTTTGCATATGTTAATGTTCGTGTCGCCTTAAACCTTACACTATAACATCAAGTAATGTACTCGATAATAGAGATTGTGCTGCACGTACATGATTCTGCAGAATAGCCACCAGCCCACCACTTCAATACATAAAGGAGTAGCAAGTACTCCCTCCGTTCTAATTTAATTGACTTGCTATGTACCACACGTGGATGTATCTAGTGCATAGCAAGTCAATTAAATTGGAACGGAGTGAGTAGCATCTCTGCCCGCGACGAGGCTGTGTTGCGCACTTGCTTGCTTGGTTGGTTGGAAGTCCTGGTTAGGCACATACTGTACTTTGCTGATGGCCATTTGATCTTTAATTTCTTCCCTTCTCTAAACGTGCTCCAGCATGACGGATCTTTCGTAGATTATGGGCTCATTATAGCACTGTCCACCTAATTGAGCTAAAATCAACGGCATAGGAGCGGATGACGAATTCATTCCTGGCCTGGAACAAGTGACACACTTGGGGGGGTTCACTGAGCATGGAGCAGTTGTATGCCTGAAGACGCACTGCTTACGGAGCAAATGTCTGATGATGCCTGCTGCAAATTGCTGAACCTGTGTTTTCAAGCTGAATCTTTAAATATTGCGTGGGAAAGATTACGGCTGAAACTGTGAAACAGCCGGCGCTTCTACAAGTGGATATGCAACCTCTGAACGGGGCGAGTACATGGCTGGGTCATCCGCTGAACTAAACTTTTTCGTGTGATGAGAGAGGACAATTCGGGCGGCAGTTTACAAAGAGCAATTCACTATTAGAGGCCTTTGGGCCGGATCGATAGGCCGAACCATGGGCCGCCACTTCTTGCTCCCGCCGCCCGAAGAAGTCCTGAGGATGGCCAGCCCATGAAGGTTTCTTCCGATTTTTGTTCTGTTTTTAATCTTTTTTCGTTTCTTTTTTACCTTTTTTATGATTTTAAATAAGTTCGGTTTAAATAATGTTCAGATGTAAAATAAATAAATTTGAAACTTCTTCAAATCTAAAAAAAATCAGTTTTGAAAATTGTTCAGATCTAGAGAATTCAGTTTTAAAAATTGTTCAAATCTAAAAATTGTTTAGATCTAGAGATGCCCATAGTAGATACTTTGGCCAAGTAGATGCTAGTGTTTCCAAGAGGAAGTATTTATGCTAGATAGTGGGTTCATGCCTCCAGTAATCTGGGCTCGAGCGACAGAAACGACTAAGGTTGTGGATATGTTGTTGCCACTAGGGAGAAAATAACTTTGCTTTGCTTATATGTCTTATGCATTGTTTACATTACACACCATGCTTAATGTAATTATCTGTTGCTTGCAACTTAATACTCGCGAGAGACACGGATGTTATCTCAGAAGTGGATTATTAGTCATAGATGCAGCTGGTAAGCGGTCTATGTAAAATGTTGTAATGCCCAATAAATACTACATTAAACATCGTGTTAGAATATGCATTGTCATGCTCTTGCCATTTGTCAATTGACCAGCTGTAATTTGTTTACCCAACATGCATGCTATCTTTTATGGAGACACCACTAGTGAACTGTAGACCCCGGTCCATTCTTTTACACTGATAAAACCACCGTTTCCACCACGCTCTACAATCACTTGTTTGCTGTTCCTTTTTTGTATTTATATTTATTCTCCACACCATATGTTTAATCCTTTGCATTCAGCAAGCTGGGAAGATTGACAACCTTCCTGTTTCATTGGGGCAAAGTACTTTGATTGTTTGTGTGCAGGTCCGTGTTGATTTACAAGCGCCAGAGTAGATTGACACCGTGTTGAAGCTCTTACACCTCCTACTGGTTCGATAACCTCGGTAGATTTCAAGGGAAAATTGTTGCTGCACTACTTCATACCTTCCTCTTGGGGTCTCCCAACGAAGGTGTGTTTTCACGTCATCACATTCTTCACCTCCATCAAATCACGCTTGATGAGAGCATATATGCTGGGAGGAAGAAGACCCAAGACGGAGAAGGAGAATAAAGGGAGGATTGAGGAGGTGGAGATAGGGTAACCTACAGTTTGAGACAGGCAGCCAATGAGATAATGACCTCGACATCGATCACTATGAGCAATTGACTAATTGGTACTTCTGCGAGTAATAAGCTCGCCCAAAGATTAAAGGGACACTATATAGGGCGCAAAAGAAGACAACGGTGTGAGGAAAAAGGGAGAGGTTCCACGCTAGCCCTATTGCATTAAGTGTTATATTGTAGAGAATACTTTTGAATGAGTAAAACATCGGCAGTCACGCGGTGTCTACTGGAAACTAGAGTCACGAAGTAGTAACCCCTTTTTTGACAAAAGAAGACAAAATAATATCAACAAGATATCAAAGTACACCCGTTCTCTGCAACAACTCAATATCATGAGCAAGTAGACACATAGATAATGCACACAACAAATTATTACAAAAAAATAGAGGAAACAACTGACCAAGCAACAACGACAACAACCACCGCCCTGGACGTCACATGGGTTGCGAGAAAGGTTCTCTAAAATCACCGACTTCAAGAAGGAAAAGTTCTCCTTTGTCACTAAATCCAGTAAAAAATTTAGATCCTAGGTTTTTTACCTTGGAGAGAAGGTCTTAGAAAACTTCGTACAATGCATTCAACAAGGTAAGGATCCCTAAACACCTCCATTGTCAGGTGATCATACCAAGGGTTTCCAACCCGGAGCTTGAAATGCACTTAAAGAGCACCACCATGCATCCGCCTCCCTGTGCCAAGTTGTCATCATCCATCGTACCTTGACAATGTCAAACTCAAACCAAACCCTCATACGCCATTAGCATGGAAAGTCACACCGTGAGGATTCGACCGTCCAACCAGTTCTCTAGGTGCACGCATAAGCTATAGGCCCAAGTCACAACATCAATACAAGCATCGTAGAGACTCACAGTCACATCATAGCCACGGTCCTAATGTGACCTCGCCACACAATTGATAATCATGTATGCATGAACGTGTTGGAAAGCGCCGACAACCGCCATTGGCGGATATGAAGGGACGTCCCTTCCAAGATCCTCTCGTATCCGTCGTCCAATGGATGATTCCTCCCTTAAAACGCCATTAGAAACGTTTGTTGCACCAGGATGTTGACAGTTTTTTGTTATCTAGTGACTAGTGGTATGCCCCGGTGGGGGTTTCACATGAAGAAAAAGAAAAGCTACAAACGCTCACATGCTGGTTTTCATTGTGTCGTTGTGAGAATTATTGGAAAGTTTGGGTAAAATTTGAGAATCCAAAAGATTAGCGACCCTCTTTCATTATTATGAACATGTTCATATTAAACGTACTAGCACAATACACGTGCGTTGCTACGGGTAGACCTACAAAACTATAAGAAAACACTATTTTCTTATACTTAAAATATGTTCATGTTATACTGTTTGATCGAGAGCTCTATCAGTTCATGTCTTATTTGATTTATTTATATCTTTCTGTTTTTGTTGCAATTGGCTCCCCTTACTCTGCCTTCATTATATCTTTCTGTATCTAATGCTATGGCTATGTAGGCTCTGAACCTACTTTTGGTCATCTTCTAAATATGTATGGCTATATATAATGTTTGTGATCTTATTTTAGTGTCGACAAAGGTCTCGACAGTCTCGACATTTTGCCGAGAGTAGTCGGTCAATACTTTGTCCAGACTAGTCTGGTACATTACCTAGTACTATAGTTCTCAATTCATTAAACTGCAAACAATTGCTCCGAGTTATTCAATAAAACTGCAATTTCTCACAAATTTTTTTTCAATTGCACACATCTGCATACAAGTTCTTCACTTACATTGCAATTTCTAGAACTAAACCTACATTGAACTAAACATCATTCCTGCAAGCAACAAGACCTGGCAGAAATATGATAACCACATACACAAAGTTTCTATACATTGCATTCCTCTCCCTTCTCTCAAATCTTGCCCTAATTGCATCCAATTGAGCATTCTTCTGATCAATTGCCTTCATTTCGAGCTAAAACTTGCCCCTGCAGCCTCCACCAGTGCATCGCGCAAATCAGCAAGCAAAACACAAAGAAATGACATCGTGGCATCATCATACCACGCAACGAAGCCACATCTCCCAGTCTGTAAAATCAGAGATAATAAGAAGAAGAGAAATTGGGCAAAAAGCTAACTGGACATAGAGAACAGAGGAAGATGGACTAACCATTACCTCCGACCTGGGTTGCTAGGACTCCATGAAATTCATCGCGGAGCCTGCTTCATGCATCTTCAATGCTCTGCTAGCTCGTACGGCACTGGCGACCGTGATGTCCAGCCGCGTCTGCTGCGCGGAGTAGATGCTCTGGAGGAAGACGACATCCTGGAGCCTGTAACCGAGCACCGCCGCCGCCGTCCAGACTTCCTCTAGCCAATCTCCTCTCTCAATCCCCTCCTATATCCCCAAGCGACGAACCCCAATTTCGTTCCCCTTTCTTAGTCGAATGACCGAGAGACGACGGTTAAACGACGACCCTAGCATACCTGTACACGACTAAACCAGTCAGTCAACAATGCCAGCTTGACCCTTGCCACGTCAGCAATTCCGGGCTGCAAACGACCATTAGACCGGGGTTTGTTAGTTTAGGTTGCTGATTTCGGGGATTGATAATTCGGGGTTCGTTTCTGACACCGTCTACGAGATCAAGGTTTTTTTCAGACTTTACTCATTGTAAACGGATACGAACTGGTGCACTGGTCGGGTTCTTTTTTGGGGCAGCGCGTGTGGCTGTTTTTTGACGTACCATCGTCAACCATCACCTTAAACCGTATTATATAGTAGAGATTCATATGTAGAATTGTACAAACCTCGTTCACTCAAAAGGTCAAACCGATGGTTAAGGAGGGCGCTAGTTGAACTCTAAACCTCTTGGCTCGACCATTCAAAAAAATAGCTCTTGACTCGGATATATCATGTAGGAGTAGAACTTCACGCACCAAACCAGTTCACCTAGAAACTCAGAATGATGCATTTATAATTAAACGTGATATACCTTTCAATGGAAGCGTTCATATAACCGAGTGGATGTGTTTGGGGTCGGTGGACCATGCCATTGTGTGGTTGAACTCTGGAAATTCGGAATGTCGAACATGTGCTTGTGGATAGTGAACATCATTCACGTGAACAAGCTAACGAACACCATTGGCTGCAAGATGTTACAGGTACAATAGTCAAGAAATTCTGCTTATCTCACAGCTCACACTCCCGAACCCGCAAACCGGATCAGCCGCCGTCCGCCACAAGAGCGCGGCAGAGTGGGCAGGTGGCGTGCGACCGGAACCACCTGTCGACGCACTGGGCGTGGAACCGGTGCCCGCACCTAGGCAGGAGCCGGCCGGTGTCGCCGTCTCCGAGCTCGCAGATGCACACCGCGCACTCCACCTTGCCGCCCTCCTCCGCCGACGACGCGTGGTGGACGTACACGGGCAGCGCCATGAGGTCCTCCTTCCTCAGCCCTTTTCCCCGAGGAGACGCGCACGGCGAGCTCTCGGCGGAGGAGGGCGTGTCCGCCTGCGCCGTCGCCGCCCCATCGCCTTCGCGAGCCACGGCTCCTTCTTCATGACTTTTACCCGAGAAGAAGAGGCGCCAGATGACGGCTACGAAGAAGAGCAGCACGACGACCACGTTGCCGACGATGGCGACCTTGACGGCCGACCGGCTCACGTCCCACCCCGAAGCCGCGGCCTTTGCCGGCGACGGAGGCTCGGTGCTCGGCGTGAGCCATCGCCTACTGGCCATTAATTGCTTGATCAACTGACGCGGACGGCTGCCTGCTGGGAGCACGGGATGAGGAGGAGATGCTTGATTATCGGTTGGTTTGGCACGACATGTATGACAGTGCTGGGCTGCCGCTTATATATTCGGTAACGGAAGCAAGGAATCAAGGAGCTTGCGACAATCGAATCGGCATTCACATCTCGATCAGTCACCATTGGAAACAACGATATCCTAACGATATTCTAACACTGGTTTTTATGTCGGGGACTTGCATGGTTATCCGGCAACTTGTGCAATACGACCTAGTCCCTGCTTCTTCACTTGTAAATTGTAACTGGTCTACTGCATTGGACTGCAGGTGTGGGACGATTGCCAACCAAACAGACATTGTTCTCGGCCTGCATTTCCAGTCCAGGGCTCCATTGGTAGCTCTTCTGCCTGGTGCTGGTGTTCTTGCGTACAATTGTGACCTATCGTGTGCAGGAGCCGAAAGAGAAAGTCTTTCATCGCATTAACATGAAAACTGATTATGACAAGGACCTTCGAACTGAGAAAATAATAGCACACGCTTCCCATCCCACAAGGCCGGCACACAGATGGTGATGTCATTTTTTTCCTTTTCCGCCTTTTTCGGTCAAAAGAACCCGGACGGACATATGATATCTGTACGTAGACCCAAAATTTTGTTTGAAATTTTTAAATGTGAATTTTAAATAGTGGGTGCATCTACACCTAGGAGCTGAAACAGATTTCCCAACAGACAGCAGATTCAGTCACTCGTATCATTGTTATTTCTCTGTATTTCCATCGTGGTAAACGATTCAAGAGTAGCATGGTTGCACAAAATCTGCATTCACCAGAGCTACACTTGTGTTCAGCCGTGCAGCTGAACACGGGCAACAAATGAAGAAGCAGCCAAAAGATGAGCAATATCACTGATCGTGTCCTCATCTTAACAAATATACTAAATTAAGTCGGGAATCAATTATTTGCAGTCTAGTGGGCTGGTGGCACAATATTACTTGACCTGACTAATAGCGAATGCTATACTTGAAACATTACTCAGAACATGACCTCTGGATAAGGTGGTGGCACCTGACTAATAGTAAAAGCAAGACTACCTATTATTTAGAAACGTCTGTGTTTGGATTCGGTTGCAACTTGCAATATGAGCTTAACGCCACAGCCTTTCACGTTGCAGTTTATTATTAATACTAAGATACTCTAATTACAATTAATACGCAACATTTAGTTTGCCAGAGTAAGATGAACACAACAACCTAAGTTGCAACTCGAAAATAGAATGGTTCGAAAGCAACTTATTAGTACTCCACAGAGATCGACTAACGCAACCATTGGAACTACAAACAACAAACGGAATACATTTGGTTCTCCACAGAGAATGACTAACGCCACATGCTTACGAAAGACAAAGAAATTTCCGTGTGCGCAATGTAAATAGGAAGTGGCGATAAAACAAACACAGAACGGAGTAGGGAAAGTGCCAACCCAAATACACTCCGAAATCTAACTCACGGCAAATTCGATCCAAATAAGATACCAAGCCTAGTACTGCCAAATACGCAAAAAAAATAAAAATACATCCAGTCATTGCATAATAAAGATACTGGATAGAAAATAAAGATACAAAGACATAAATGCAACTTCTTGAAAGATACTTTGCATAAGCATCTATTACTAGATCCAGTAGCATGAAACATAGTATCCAGGGTATCTGGATAAAGATACTAAAATACTGAACAAACCAGTTCATACTTCAAAATTTAGCTAAGACCAAACAGATTTCACTCAGTAAACAGACTTAACGTCAGATCTTCACTTCTTAGCCTTCTTTGGTGCCCTGCAAAATCAGGACCAGGCAGAAGATCAGCTAAGCTAAACATGAAATTTTAATTTTGTGGAAAGGGTAAGAAAGAGTAGGAATGCTTACACTGCAGGTTGAGTAGGAGCTGCTGCAGCTGCTGCAGGTGCTGAGTGGTCTATTGGGCCCTGTTTTAATAAATAATAGTTCATTATGATCTGAACAATAACATCATAAACAAGATGCACCGTAGAGTAGCTTTCAATATGGCATTATAATTCACAGCTATAGATCCAATCATGAATGAATAGATAAAACAGATTATACGCATACTGAGAAGAACACAACATGTTCACACAAGAAACAAATTTTGAAACATCTCACCTGAGCAAGCCTTTCCTCCCTCCTGGCATGCTTTCTTTCACGGCTTGCCTTGCTCTTGGCACGCTTAGCCTCAAACTGGTCAGCGATTGTCTTCTCTCTTGCCTTCTCAGCCTTCGACTTGTGAATGCTTTCCATAAGCACACGCTTGTTCTTGAACATGTTACCCTTGACCTTCAAGTACATGTCATGGTACATGTGCTTATCGATCTTCTTTGCCTCACGGTACTTGCGGAGCAGACGCCTGAGAACACGCATCCTCCTCATCCACAGAACCTTGGTTGGAAGCCTAGCCTCCCTAGTACCCCTACGCTTACCTAAAGGTTACAAGAACATATGAGATAAATATAAAGGGTATAATAAATGCAATAATAGAGTACGAATGAAGTTCCTACTATCGTACCATATCCAGAGTGACGTCCCTTCTGCTTCGCCTCATGAGCTCTGCGTGCACGAGACCTTGAGTGGATCTTTTGGGGCTTCCTGATGATGAAACCATCCTTGACCAACTTACGGATGTTTTGGCCTGCAGAAGGAAAAGCATAACATAACCATCATGTTCTTCAGGGTAAGGAGCATATCTATAGCCATACAATGCATCATACCAAAACTTAGTTTGGAGAATGAAAATGTTGAAAACAGTAAAACCACATATGACACTCTTCATGGATACAGCAAAACTTAGGTTGAGCAAATTGATTAAATGGCATACAATTGGGGTGCCATCTTTAAGTGCATCAGGTTTCAAACAGATGAATATTAGCTTCAAACTAATTTGTAGTTCAATTCCAGATCATTATTTTGGCATTAGAACTAATATCTATGTCACTAAGCTACCTCAAACCCTCCAACAACACTATGAGAATCAAACACAATCCGCAAGGATCCTAACTGCAAGAATGGAATACAACAACACACCAAGACAAGGCAGCAGGCGCAGCACAGCTCAATACGACACATATTACCCTTACTTATGGAAAATATTGTCCAGTACAAACCAATTAATATCATGCCGCACATCTCCATCAGATACTAAATAGTGATATCACATCAACAAAGCATCCAAGGTTCGAGCCTAACTAATCTAAGGCAAACCAAACGGTTTCAACATGAAGCAGCGCAGCCCACCACAACTAAATCACATATCCCAAGCCTCTGCTTACATAGCACACTCATCTTGCTAACCTAACAAAGAAATTATCTCTAGAATCGACATAGGAACAAGCCTAGAACGTCAGTGTCTCACAGATCAGCACCAGAGCGTCAGATCTGGAGGAACCTCGCACCACACGGCAATCCGGATACGACGCATAGATAAGACGAGGCAGGGGGGAGGAATGGGGTTCTCACGGGAGTTGGCCATGGAGATCTCGTTGACCTCATTGGGGTCGAGCCAGACCTTGCCCTTGCCGCACTTGAGCACGCTCGAGGCGAGCCGCTTCTGCAGCTTGAGGGACACCATCCTCCGCCGCCGCCTCTCGGCTTCCTCTTCTCTTCTCTTCTCTCCTCCGCTCCCTACCTGTGTGGTGTGTGTCTTTGGTGGAGGCGCAGGGGTGCAAGGGTTTGCGCGAGGAGGGGCACGAGCGGCTTTTATAGCTCCGTAACCTAGGGTTTCGACAAGGCTTTCGTGGGCCTCTGTTTTCTACTCGTAGCTCGGTTGGCTAGCCCACACGGCCCGCTAGTTGTGACTGTATAGACCGTAGGCTCGAGCGAGTTGAATAATTATCCGACAGTGTGTCCGCTCAAAAATAAAGAGTATCCGACAGTTTGTAAAAGAAAAGGTGTCCCTATGCGTTAAGCGTTAAGGTTACTAGGGATAGTTAGCGCGGCAATGCCGCGCGTCCGTCTGATGATTTTCGAATATGTTTTTTAGAAAGTATGTATATGAATATTATTTGAATTCGGAAAAGTTTACGATTAGGAGATTTTTCGAGGTTGTTAAAATTTGTCGCATTGAAATGTATTCAAATTTGTATTCTTTGAAAGTTTGCAAAAATGATTAGATTTCGGAGATATTTGAAATTATTAAGTATGTGAATTTGAAATTTGATTTGGAATGGTCAAATAAGGGTGGTTTTCCCATAAAATTGTCCGAACGTAGGTCAATTTGAATTTTTAAAACTTATTTGGTTTGTGTGAAAAATAGTTGACAATTTTTTCCCTAGCATTTTGATATATTTTTATATTTTGTCGATGGGTATGTATAGAATTTTTTCCGGTTTTTGTTTTGCTGCGCAATTTAAATTTGGTAACATGTTTATTTAAAAATTGTACAGGTTTAAAATTAGTGAAATCGAAAGAAGTTTGCGTTTAAAAATTGTTTACATTTTGAATATTGTTCAAGTTGGGGTGTTTTGCAGATTCAAATCATTTTATGTTTGTAAAATGATTCGATTTCGCAGATATTTAAGATTTTGGAATATCGAAATCTGAAATTTGATCGTATCGAATTAAAAAAAAACATTTTTTCTCTGAGGGTATATATAGAAATAATTGCATGTTGTAGAAATTGTTCTAAGGAGGAAGTTTTTTTATCAAATATTTACTAATCTGAAGTGTTTGAACATATTTGTTTTTTGACGTAAATAATTAGTATTTGTTTTGTTGGAGCATTTTGTTATATCTTTTGTTTTTTTCCGGATGGGAAGTTTTAGAGGTTCATCTATTTAGTCGATATTTAATAAAATTAAATGCGTAAAATTAGAGGAAAGTGATGACGTGAAACACACGTTCGTTGGGAGACCCCAAGAGGAAGGTATGATGTAGTCAGCAGCAAGTTTTCCCTCAGAAAAAAAACCAAGGTTATCGAACCAGTAGGAGCAGCAACTCTTCAGAAGGTTGTCAACGGCACCAGAAAAATAGCTGTCGCAGGGAGTCTGGACTGTTGACGTGGAATCTGCACACAACACAATCAAACTACTTTGCCCAACGAAACAGTGAGGTTGTCAATCTCACTGGCTTGCTGAAAACAAAGAATTAAACGTATGGTGTGGAAAATGAGTATTAAATTGCAGAGAATGAAAAAAGAACAGTTTGCAGTTTGTGGTTGTTTAATCAGTGTAAAAGAATGGCCCGGAGTCCACAGTTCACTAGTGGTGTCTCTCCATAAAAAATAACTAACATGTTGGGTGAACAAATTACAGCTGGGCATTTGACGAATAGTGAGCGCATGACAATGCATATACATGACATGTTGACTACTATGATATTTAATTGGGCATTACGACATAATACATAGATCGTTATCCAACAGTATCTATGACTAATAATCCACCGCCGGTTGTCATCCGAGTCCCCCGTTGGTATTAAGTTGCAAGCAACGGATAATTGCATTAAGTAAATTGCGTAATGTAAACAAACACATATGCCCGTGGACATTTGCTTAGGTACTTAGGGTTTTCGCGTCGGGGGGAATAAGTAGGCGAAAGGGCGGCGGCTGCGGACCCCCGAGGGGCCCACACCACCCCAGGGCGCGGCAGAGGGGGCCGCGCCCTGTGGCGTGTGGGCCCTGGTGGCCCTCCTCTGCTGCTCCTTCGCTCCGTCAGGTGTGTTCTGGAAAAATAGGCACCCCCGTGTAGTTTCGTCCAATTCCGAGAATATTTCCAGACTAGCTTTTCTGGAATACAAAAACAGCAGAAAACAGGAACTGGCACTTCGGCATCTTGTTAATAGGTTAGTCCCAAAAAATGTATAAAAGTGATATAAAGTAGATGCAAAACATGTAGCAATTGGTATAAAACAAGCATGGAACATCAAAAATTATAGATACGTTTGAGACGTATCAGCATCCCCAAGCTTAGTTCCTACTCGTCCTCGAGTAGGTAAACGATAAAAACAAATAATTTTTGAGGTGACATGCTACTATCATAATCTTGATCATATAATATTGCAAGGCACATGTAAATGAATGAAGTGATCCAAGTCAATGGTCTATAATTTGCTACAAATAGATAATGAGTAAACAATGAATCACACAAGCTAAACGTTTTCATGAATAGTACTTTCGAGACAAGCATCAAACAGTTTTGCATAAGTGTTAACTCATAAAGCAATAGTTTCTAATAAAAGGTATTTAATCAACACAAAGGAAGAATTTAGTTTCAGCATTTGCTTCAACTTTCAACATATTTATCTCATGGATATTGTCAACACAAAGTAGTATAACAAGTCCAATACATTGCATATAACGCATGTTGTAACAAAGTTGACACTAGTGTTTGCTTGTGGAAGACAGAAAGAATAGGAAAACTGACTCAACATAAAAGTAAAAGAAAGGCCCTTCGCAGAGGGAAGCAGGGATTAAATCATGTGCTAGAGCTTTTAGGTTTTTGAAAGCATATAGAGATTGCATAAAATATTTGATACTCCTCCCAACCTTGCTAACACAAGCCATGGCTAACCGAATCCTCGGGTGCCTTCCATCAATCACATACCATGGAGGAGTATCTATTTTTGAGAGGTGTTTGTTAATTGTCAACGAATGGTAGCGGGTGAGAACAGTATTCTACCTGTCGAACGGACTTTTAAGAGCGGCTCCCATGAAGGACGTTATTTCTACCAGCAAGGCAGATCATCCCTCTTTCTCTTTGGTTTACACACATTCAGGTATTTCACTGTTTGTCATTGCTTACTGATGAATCAGGGCAAAAGTGTGAAGAGAATTAATTGGTTAAAGTTGTAATTAATTGGGACTGGGCACCCCGTTGCCAGCTCTTTTTGCAAGTTATTGGATAAGCGGATGTATATGCCACTAGTCCAGGTGTAAAAGTCCACTCGACAAATAGAATAAAGAATAACCACACTAATTCCTCATGAGCTAGTAAACATTGACACAAAAAGGGAATAATAACATTTTGAATAATTTAAAGGTAGCACATGAAAAATTTACTTGGAGTGGCAAGGAAATACCACATATAGGTAGTTATGGTGGACACAAATGGCATGGATTTTGGCTCAAGGATTTGGATGCACGAGAAGCATTCCCTCTCAGTACAGAGTTTAGGCTAGCAAGGTTATGTAAGCAAACAAGAATATCAACCCGTACACCAAGTTTTATATGACAAACATATTGCAAACGTTATAAGACTTCATACCGTCTTCCTTGTTAACCAAACCCTGTTATTAGAAAATATCTAGACCTTAGAGGTACCACCGATGCAAACCAAATTTTCAACAAGCTTTACGGTAGTTCTTCACTAATAGGCTTAACTCATGTGATGCACAATTTAATCATGATCTACTTGTTAACTCAAAACAATTGACAAGCATCAAGTTATCCATTTTAGTGATCTACAAGATTAAGCAAGTTTTTCCTTATACCAATTACCACATGCAACATTTTCTGAACCAACCAAACACCAATCAATTTATTTCATCAACTCTCCAAACAAATATAAGTGAAGCAAGAGAGTACTTTCTACAAAAGAAAGCTAATAGCTCTGACAAGAGATACATGAAAACAAGAGCTAAAAGCTGAACAGCGCTAGATATGAATACTCAACAAATATAAGTGAAGAATAGGAGTATTCTCATGAAAAAGCGGAGCGTGTCTCTCTCCCAATCAAGAATGCTAGGGTCCAGTCAAGCTTTATTGAAAATAAAAATGCAATACTGAAAATAAAAGCACACAGACGCTCCAAGAAAAGCACATATGATGTGAAAGAATTAAAATATAGTTTCACTAGAGATGACCTGATAACGATGAAGAAGGGCATCCCCAAGCTTAGACGCTTGAGTCTTCTTGAAATATGCTGGGGAGATCCATGGGAGCCTCCCCAAGCTTAAGCTCTTCACTCTTCTTGATCCTATTATATCATCCTTCTCTCTTGACCCTTGAAAACTTCCGTCACACCAAACTCAAAGTAGATCTCATTAGAGGGTTAGTGCATAATCAAAAATTCACATGTTCTGTAAAGACGCAATATGATTTGTTACTTTAAACATTAGCTACAGCCACTGATGTTATGTGAAGCTCTTCCACCCAAAAAAGAATTTCACTCAACACTAGTAAAAGAGAGAATGCAAAAATAAAAAGGCATAATCTGTCTAAAACAGAACAGTCCGCAAAGACGAATTTTTTCGAGGCACTTACGACGCTCAGATCGAGAAACTCTGAACTAATGAAAGTTTCAGACATTCATAAAGATTACGCACAAAAATTTCAGATTTTTAACAATCTGGTGATTTTAGGAATTTCGTACAGTGAACAGCAAAAATCTGTTTCTGCGCAGCAATCAAAATTAAGCATCATCTTATCATTAGAGGCTACTCTTGGCACAACAATGCGAGAAAATAAAGATACAAAGGAGTTGCTACAGAAGTAAACAAACTCCTTGACTCAATAAAAGAAAAATTGCAGAAAAATAAAATGGGTTGCCTCCCATAAGCGCTTTTCTTTAACGCCTTTTAGCTAGGCACAAAGCATGCATCAAGTATTACCAAGTGAAGAAAGGTCTAATTCATCAAAAGCTTCATCAAGAACAGGGTTTGTCACATAGGACTTTTCAGTTTACGTAATTCTTGGGAAGAAAATTTAAATAGACCATTATGTGACTTACCCTCAAGCTCATTGAACACGTTATCCGTTTTAAACGCACCCGTGGGTTTTGGTTTAGAAATTTTTGGAACATACATAAATTTTTGCTTTCTCCCCACAAAAGCCTTTTGCCTTTTAGTTTTAATAGAGGTAAAAGTAGAACTTATTACATCCATAGCCTCCTCTAATTCACCAATCCTAAGATTTTGATTATCTTGAATAGTACTAGTTTCTAAAACAGCAATTCTTTCATTAATGGTTCCCAGTGATTCATCAACTTTGCTAGTACTATCAAGGAGATTTGGCAAATTTTTCTCTATAGACTCCAATTTCTTTATAACATCTTCCAAGGTGATCTCATTTTTAATGTTACTAACAGGTGGTGTTCCTACTAGGCTCTCAATAATATAACTAGCTTCCAACGCAGGGTACCAAGAAAGTTACCTCCCGTCAAAGTGTCCAAGACATATCTATACCAGCTAGTTATGCCAACATAAAAATTTCTAAGCAGGATCATAGTGGAATATTTTTTAGCACACCTACGATGAGCATCGCTGATTCTATACCAAGCATCTTTCAAACTTTCTCCACTTTGTTGCTTAAAAGATCGAACCTCAACTTCAGGAACCAAAACATGATGAGCCGAACCAGACATGATAACTAACAGAAAACAAAACTGAAAATAAACTAAATGCAAGTAACTAATTTTTTTGTGTTTTTGATAATTGAAAGCAAACAAGATAAAATAAAATAAACTAAGCAAGACAAAAACAAAGTAAAGAGATTGGAAGCGTGAAACTCCCCTTGCAGAAGACTGCTGTCTCCCCGGCAACGGCGCCAGAAAAATAGCTTGATGACGTGAAACACACGTTCGTTGGGAGACCCCAAGAGGAAGGTATGATGTAGTCAGCAGCAAGTTTTCCCTCAGAAAGAAACCAAGGTTATCGAACCAGTAGGAGCAGCAACTCTTCAGAAGGTTGTCAACGGCGCCAGAAAAATAGCTGTCGCAGGGAGTCTGGACTGTTGACGTGGAATCTGCACACAACACAATCAAACTACTTTGCCCCAACGAAACAGTGAGGTTGTCAATCTCACTGGCTTGCTGAAAACAAAGGATTAAACGTATGGTGTGGAAAATGAGTATTAAATTGCAGAGAATGAAAAAGGAACAGTTTGCAGTTTGTGGTTGTTTAATCAGTGTAAAAGAATGGACCGGGGTCCACAGTTCACTAGTGGTGTCTCTCCATAAAAGATAACTAACATGTTGGGTGAACAAATTACAGCTGGGCAATTGACGAATAGTGAGCGCATGACAATGCATATACATGACATGTTGACTACTATGATATTTAATTGGGCATTACGACATAATACATAGATCGTTATCCAACAGCATCTATGACTAATAATCCACCGCCGGGTTGTCATCCGAGTCCCCCGTTGGTATTAAGTTGCAAGCAACGGATAATTGCATTAAGTAAAGTGCGTAATGTAAACAAACACATATGCCGTGGACATAGCATCGTTAGGTTATCCCTAGTGGCAACAGCACATCCACAACCTTAGAACTTTCTGTCACTGTCCCAGGTTAAACGGAGACATGAACCCACTATCTAGCATAAATACTCTCTCTTGGAGTTACAAGCATCTACTTGGCCAAAGCATCTACGAGTAACGGAAAGCATGCAAGATCTTAAATAACATATAAGATAGATTGATAATCAACTTGACATAATATTCAATATTCATCGGATCCCAGCAAACACAACATGTAGCATTACAATAATATGATCTTGATCATGTAGGGCAGCTCACAAGATCTAAACATGATGGCACAAAGTGGAGAGACAACCATCTAGCTACTGCTATGGACCCGTAGTCCAAGGATGAACTACTCACGCATCACTCCGGAGGCAGGCATGGCGATGTAGAAGCCTCCGGTGACGATTCCCCTCTCCGGCAGGGTGCCGGGAAGAGGTTCTGAACCCTCCCGAGCTAGGGTTGACGACGGCGGCGTCTCTGGAACTTTTCGTGGATATTTGCTCAGGTACTTAGGGTTTTCGCGTCGGGGGGAATAAGTAGGCGAAAGGGCGGCGGCTGCGGACCCCCGAGGGGCCCACACCACCCCAGGGCGCGGCAGAGGGGGAACCGCGCTCTCGTGGCGTGTGGGGCCCTGGTGGCTGATACGTCTCAAACGTATCTATAATTTTTGATGTTCCATGCTTGTTTTATACCAATTGCTACATGTTTTGCATCTAATTTATATCACTTTTATGCATTTTTGGGACTAACCTATTAACAAGATGCCGAAGTGTCAGTTCCTGTTTTCTGCTGTTTTTGTATTCCAGAAAAGCTAGTCTGGAAATATTCTCGGAATTGGACGAAACTACACGGAGTCCCTATTTTACCAGAACTCATCTGACGGACCAAAGAGGCGACGGAGAGGAGCCACGTGGGCCCCACACGTGGCCAGGGCGCGGGTCCCCCCTCTGCCGCGCCCTGGGGTGGTGTGGGCCCCACGGGCCTCTCCAGCCGCCGCCCTTTCGCCTACTTATTCCCCCGACGTGAAAACCCTAAGTACCTGAGCAAATATCCACGAAAAGTTCCAGAGACGCCGCCGTCGTCAACCCTAGCTCGGGAGGGTTCAGAACCTCTTCCCGGCACCCTGCTGGAGAGGGAATCGTCACCGGAGGCTTCTACATCGCGATGCCTGCCTCCGGAGTGATGCGTGAGTAGTTCATTCTTGGACTACGGGTTCATAGCAGTAGCTAGATGGTTGTCTCTCCACTTTGTGCCATCATGTTTAGATCTTGTGAGCTGCCCTACATGATCAAGATCATATTAGTGTAATGCTACATGTTGTGTTTGCTGGGATCCGATGAATATTGAATATTATGTCAAGTTGATTATCAATCTATCTTATATGTTATTTAAGATCTTGCATGCTTTCCGTTACTCGTAGATGCTTTGGCCAAGTAGATGCTTGTAACTCCAAGAGAGAGTATTTATGCTAGATAGTGGGTTCATGTCTCCGTTTAACCTGGGACAGTGACAGAAAGTTCTAAGATTGTGGATGTGCTGTTGCCACTAGGGATAACCTAACGATGCTATGTCCACGGACATATGTGTTTGTTTACATTACGCACTTTACTTAATGCAATTATCCGTTGCTTGCAACTTAATACCAATGGGGAATTCGGATGACAACCCGACGGTGGATTATTAGTCATAGATGCTGTTGGATAACGATCTATGTATTATGTCGTAATGCCCAATTAAATATCATAGTAGTCAACATGTCATGTATATGCATTGTCATGCGCTCACTATTCGTCAATTGCCCAGCTGTAATTTGTTCACCCAACATGTTAGTTATCTTTTATGGAGAGACACCACTAGTGAACTGTGGACCCCGGTCCATTCTTTTACACTGATTAAACAACCACAAACTGCAAACTGATCATTTTTCATTCTCTGCAATTTAATACTCATTTTCCACACCATACGTTGATCCTTTGTTTTCAGCAAGCCAGTGAGATTGACAACCTCACTGTTTCGTTGGGGCAAAGTAGTTTGATTGTGTTTCGCAGGGAGTCTGGACTGTTGACGTGGAACCTGCACACAACACAATCAAACTACTTTGCCCCAACGAAACAGTGAGGTTGTCAATCTCACTGGCTTGCTGAAAACAAAGGATTAAACGTATGGTGTGGAAAATGAGTATTAAATTGCAGAGAATGAAAAAGGAACAGTTTGCAGTTTGTGGTTGTTTAATCAGTGTAAAAGAATGGACCGGGGTCTCACTAGTGGTGTCTCTCCATAAAAGATAACTAACATATTGGGTGAACAAATTACAGCTGGGCAATTGGCGAATAGTGAGCGCATGACAATGCATATACATGACATGTTGACTACTATGATATTTAATTGGGCATTACGACATAATACATAGATCGTTATCCAACGGCATCTATGACTAATAATCCACCGCCGGGTTGTCATCCGAGTTCCCCATTGGTATTAAGTTGCAAGCAACGGATAATTACATTAAGTAAAGTGCGTAATGTAAACAAACACATATGTCCGTGGACATAGCATCGTTAGGTTATCCCTAGTGGCAACAGCACATCCACAACCTTAGAACTTTCTGTCACTGTCCCAGGTTAAACGGAGACATGAACCCACTATCTAGCATAAATACTCTCTCTTGGAGTTACAAGCATCTACTTGGCCAAAGTATCTACGAGTAACGGAAAGCATGCAAGATCTTAAATAACATATAAGATAGATTGATAATCAACTTGACATAATATTCAATATTCATCGGATCCCAGTAAACACAACATGTAGCATTACAATAATATGATCTTGATCATGTAGGGCAGCTCACAAGATCTAAACATGATGGCACAAAGTGGAGAGACAACCATCTAGCTACTGCTATGCACCCGTAGTCCAAGGATGAACTACTCACGCATCACTCCGGAGGCAGGCATGGCGATGTAGAAGCCTCCGGTGACGATTCCCCTCTCCGGCAGGGTGCCGGGAAGAGGTTCTGAACCCTCCCGAGCTAGGGTTGACGACGACGGCGTCTCTGGAACTTTTCGTGGATATTTGCTCAGTTACTTAGGGTTTTCGCGTCGGGGGAATAAGTAGGCGAAAGGGCGGCGGCTGGAGAGGCCCATGGGGCCCACACCACCCCAGGGCGCGGCAGAGGGGGGACCCGCGCCCTGGCCACATGTGGGGCCCACGTGGCTCCTCTCTGTCGCCTCTTTGGTCCGTCAGATGAGTTCTGGTAAAATAGGGACTCCCGTGTAGTTTCGTCCAATTCCGAGAATATTTCCAGACTAGCTTTTCTGGAATACAAAAACAGCTGAAAACAGGAACTGGCACTTCGGCATCTTGTTAATAGGTTAGTCCCAAAAAATGTATAAAAGTGATATAAAGTAGATGCAAAACATGTAGCAATTGGTATAAAACAAGCATGGAACATCAAAAATTATAGATACGTTTGAGACGTATCACTTCTCTCATCCTCGTCCCCGCCCGCAAACGTCCTCTTGGCCACACCCCGCGTCGCCGTAGGAAGTTGAGTTCGACGGCCCTGCCGCCGAAAACTGTCGGAGACTCGCCCACGACCACGACCGACACCATCCACAAGGTGTTCCGCCGTTTGCCCGAGGTGTTTGTGAGGTACGACTTTACCACCTCCTCACGACGGATAGTTCCGATGACTACTTTTACAATAACATTTTGTATTCATCAATCGTCCGACAATGATAGTGATGTTTTGATTGCTACTTCTCATCAATGAACACATTTCGAGACAACCACCATTGTTCGGGGTCGTTCACGGCCGTGCACCAGCGTTGGATCGTAACAGAGAAGGGGACATGTCCAACTCTTTAAAGTTTACTTCCATTGCACAAATCCACTATACACTTTCACCTATTTTCAGGATGCTTTCGGATAGGGAGACATATGTTCAACCGCACTCGGTAGGAAGTGATGGGCTACGATGATTACTGCAAATGCAAGCCAGATACTGTAAGATTGTCTTCTCTTTTTATCAAAAATGCACAATTTTTCAGATGCTTGCATATGAAGTTCTTGGTGATCTTGTTGATAATGCGCATGAGTGAGTTCACATGACTTGACTCAATGTACATATTCCGCAAAGCTGTGATTGCGGTGTTTGGCTCGAAAACCATGCACGTATCTAATTAAAATATATCTCATATGGCTATTTTAGATGAGTTATATCAGGTATCTACTTTGGATATTTAAGGTTCTTGTGATCTAACAGAAAGTAAGGTAGATACTACAACCGTACATATGTTTTATTTTCAGGAATCTTCAAGATCAGTGAAAGACGTCAATTCCCGTGGATAAGTGGAAGTCCTGTATACAGTACTAGTGCGCCTTCAGTGAGCAATGGTGGTGATTCAGTGAGCAATGTCAAGACTCCAATGGACCAGCTTATTCTAAATAAAACCATCAACCCAATGGATCTATTCGGTATTTGTAAGTCTTTTTTTAACGGGATAAGGCCCCGAAGGACCGGGTAGCTTATATGACTTTGGCCGTGAGTACAAAGTTATAGAAAGGACCCTAAAGATAAGAAAAATTATACACCAGTCCCTGCATTTTACAAACAGGTCCTTGGAAAAGATTCCAGAAACGCGATTGAGGACACCTTCTTCACCGCAGTTCGCCGACGACTTCGAAGCGCACGCGATAGCAACCCTACCAGGGACAAAACCACTTGGAGGGAAACCGTCAAAGTACCGCACACTAAGATCCAATATCCTCCGATGATGGAGGAAGAAAAGGCCTGGGCTGCACAAGCTACCGAGCGCGGAGTGGTTCCTTTGACCATGGATAGCTTCGACGATGCGTCTCTGCTGATGAACTCCGCCATGGAAGTGAGCTTCATGAGCACATGAGAGAGGTTGCGCTCCAGCTTCCCGCCGAGCCAGGAGATCTGACAACATCGAAGAAAAGTCCACCCCTTTCTTCCCGCCACCATGACAGCAGGGAAAGGGTGGCACCACCTCCGAATCTGCTCGATTCCCAGCTCCACCGGACTTATTGAAAGGGGAGGCCGCCAATCCCTCACCCTCCGCCAATGGCTCTGACCACCGGAGCACAATGTAGATGAGAACAAGCAACAGCAACAGCCAATCACGGCTTGGAAGCACCCGCCACTCGAATCCCCAAGGCATGAAGTCAAACTCCACAAAGGGAAAACCTAGACTACACCTACAGGTATATACAAGGCGGCCCCGGCCACCCCTCCCCCATTCCACCGGTCAGCGAGGCCGCCGGGAGGGGAGGGGAGGGGAGGGAGAGGAGCCGGCGATATCTGGATGACTCGGGAGCGGAGCAGGAGGAGAGAGAAAAATAGAGCGGAAATGAGAGCCTCCCGATATTTGTTAGTCGTAGTTTGCTTTTCGTGTTATCTCTATTCCATATGCCCGCATTGAAAAATATCGCTGAATGAGGCAGAAAGTGATTAAGATATGCATCACGTTAAGTGATTTGGATGCCTCCAAGACACATATTGTTTTCTCCCGTTGCAACGACCATGTTCATGTTTCCTAGTATAGTGAGAAGACTGGAAGTTAACGCAGTAACAGACACGCACGTTTACATTGATCCATCAGATGGCCCATCTTTCATTTCGATGTGTCCCCCTGAAGTTGGTCGTACACGCATGTTCAGTTCAATCGCCTTCAAAGATCAGACAGAGTAGGTAGTAGTGTAGTACCATGGATAATACATCAATTTTTCATCTCTAACTTACGTGTGCGCACACAGTTAGCTTACTGAGTTAGTTTATGCTCACCTGATTGATATATTAAATTGGTTATGGCCTATGGGGGGTTATGAAGGTAACCGTGAGTGCACTGATTTGCAATCGGAAACCGGTCACATTATACACATATCGAAACGAAACGAAAGATATTGGTAAGGAGAAGCTCATAAGAGACCTGAAGTTTTCCATGAAAAATAATAATGTTGACTAGCTACGATGGTCACAAAATCGGAAATAGTGGAGTAAATAAATTAAGAGCCCAACCTCTCCCTAGTCGAATGGAATTTATTAGTTTCGGTCAACTATTATCAAAAGTGGATAATTAAAATACAAGAAAAATAAATCTATTATATACTAAAAGTAAAATGAGTTTGTTTTTCGAGGCACCACGTTAATCCACATCATCTCAGTTAATTTTAGTAGTTAGATCTAAAATGTGTGGTTAGGATTTAATAAAATATTAGTAGTCACGTAACATGTATGACACGATATATGTGGAGGACGTGCACACAATCCGTTTAGAAAGTCAGCCGGTAATCCGTTTAAAAGCCAACCGGACTACCTATGGTTGGAGCGTGATGGATACAAAAAAAAGAGAGAGACGTACCTCCACAAGACTACATCCGTTAAAAAAGAGTATCCGAGACTAGGTAACTTCCTGGAATGTGATAGATAGGACCAGTTTTTTTTTATACTTTGACTTGGTGACAAAGGTTGGAGCTGCTAAGAACAGCTGGAAAAAAAGACACGTACTTACACAATAGAGTGCAAATGACTGTGTACATTTAAAAACCAGTGTACGAGACTACGTACCTTCCTGAAACGTGATTGCACAGAAAAAACTAGATTGAACATGGTCAAAACTAGGATACATAATGTTTAGGAAAAAGTTAAATAAGTCAGTAAGTATTTCCTCTGTTTCATTTACCCGGATTCTACGTTTACTCAAGATCAATTTGACCAAAGATATACCAATATATATATATATATATATATATATCAATATTAATAACCAAATTCGTATAATATGAAATACATTTTATGGTGATTCTAATATAAGGATTGTATATTTGAGATGTTGATAGATTTTCCTATATATTGGTCAAATTTATAAAGTATAATATTGACTAAATTCGGAACGCAAGGTAATTGTGAGAGGAGGTAACAAATTTATTCGACTACCATCATACAAAAGTACTCACAAAACGCCAGCAGAAATATGTAGTTGTGGAAGTTTAAAATTAATTAAGTGGCGACATTAGTCGCACGACGTACATTCTTGAGTACACATAAACTGAAACTTTATTCGACCGCAATCAGACCAACAATCTCACAAAACGCCTGCGGAAATTCAAAACTCGAATTCTTGGAATTTAAATATTAGTGAAGTCAACAACAATAGTCACGCTATCGACAGAGCGTCCCTCACACTAAGAAAATTGCAGGAGCGTCTGTCAACACTAAGAAAATTACGGACTTAATGGTACACAATGCTGAGTCAACACATATTCTCACAAGGATGAGAATGTCCTATCACTGAATGAATATTCCGACTTGATGTGATGCAAAGCATCAACCATTCAAAATTGATGAAGATACAATATTAGACACTATCAACGGAAATGCCACTCACACTATAAAATATTTTGACTTAATGATTCACACAGGTTCACCCACCATAGATCCCCGCTTGATATATTTCATATTTAGTATCAGAGCATGGTGTGCTGATACTATTTTTAATCGGAGGACCTGCAAAGCATACACTTAATTAATATGAATTGTTTTGACGGATATTGCTTGGTTTGTAAGGTAGACCTATTTGGACTATTGCATGTGTCTTTCTCTCACGTAACACAATGAATAGAAGAGCACATGTCATTTCAATTGCACAAGAAAATTGATGACTGATTAATAATCTTGAAATATGCTACCTAACCCACATGGTCATTTTGCATAACACATAAATTACATGTTTCTGGGTGTGTAAAAACCTTTGAATAAGATCAGAATAAGATATGAGTCTGGAAAATTTAGATCGTACTTCTCGAGTTTTGACTACTGATGTATAAACATGTTAAACATGTTACCGAATATACCTGCAATAAATTAATTTATCCTTAGCCGCATATTCATGTAAGAATAATAACCAAAGTTTCACCATGTTCATGTTTGTAAAGTGTTGCACACTGTGAGAGTAAATAAGAGGGCAAAGAATCAAAACATGATAATTCTCATTATTTAGTGACCAACCTATTAAGGGGATAAACCGTTTTATCTTAATTCAGCGTTTTTTAATCAAAGATAACTGACCTAGCATACTGATCTAACATCATATAATAACCATAGTTCAATTTACATCCAATATCATTTACATGGGTGTGACAACACATGGCATGATAATATTGGACCACAAATTTCAGATTGCCAAAAATGTTACTCGCATAAGTGATATTTTGCTTACCCCGACATTTGAGGTAGTTGTTGAATATTTTTGTTTATGTGACATAATTAGAAATAATGTGATATCAATGAAACCATATTTTTTTGTTAAACACTTTCAGCCTGATGGCCTCACATTTGCGAGGGCCACTGTGCTAGTTATATTTAATATCAAAATAAATAAATTAAGAGAGTGACTGCTCCCTATTCGACTAGTATTTCTTTTATATTCCGGTGGGTTCACTAGAATACTTTACATTCTGGTTCATAAACGCAAAAGTTAAATCCAGTCACTCAAAACAATATTAGCATAATTAAAACACACAGTTTCAGTGGGCCAAAATCAACAGTGAATATTAAAACACAAGAAAAAAGCATAAACAATTTTATACCAAAGTATTTCGGCAGCGCAAGAAAACAAGTTAAACATTTTTGGAAATGTGCAACTAGTGTAATTAAAAGTGCAACCCACCAACTGAAGTTTAAATCCCCAAATAAATTACTAAAACATCTTTTAGCAGTGTTAAAATAATATAATCTGAGTACCACGTTGCACGTTACAAGCACACTGGTTGCAAATTTTTAAAATACTTAAAATGTGCAACCGATGTGGAACAGATGCGCAACCGAGGGCAAACTACGGGAAACGAGACTGGTTTAAACCGCGTATATGGTTGATGACTAGTTTCAAAATAAAAACCAATCCACCATGTAGGACGGGTGAGTCATAAAGGTGGCCGTATATTTCCAGAGGAAGTCGATGGACTTGACAGGTGAGTGATATAGATTTGACACGATCCTTTATCATTCTGGCTAGCTGCTCTCATCACGGCCTCGTCCCTGCATGCACGGCCAGAACATCTTTTCTTTTCGGTACATATTCTACATGAGAAAGCTGTTGTCACTGATCGATCGTCACTTCATCACTCACCCGCTCACATCTTCAGGCGAGACCTCCAATATAATGAATTCGTACAACAAATCACATACACCATGTGAGTCGTCATTTTTGAAAGCGACTCCAGGGAGGTGGTCAATGCGATCAATGGACAGACTCAAATTCGAGCAGAGGTTAAACCTATATGCCAGGAGATTAGGGAGATCATAAGAGCTGTTCCTAGTTTTAGTATTGAATTTGTTGGGAGGGACGCTAATTTTGTGGCTCACTTATGTGCTAAACAAGCTAGGTCTGATATTCGGATAGGAGAAGCCGAGAAGGTGCCTGTGGATTAACCATAACCCGGTCTTCCTTACTAACACTGTTGACTGATTGTAATGTTGTCAGTTAATTAATAAAGCTTTAAGTGTCGCAAAAAAAATCAGATGACAAAAAGCTCAGTTCTTGGTCGTTGACAGATGTTTTCGATGGTTTCAATGAAATCAGGGGGAAGCCTTTTTTTCTTTTCAAAATGGAGGGTGATGGGAAACCCTTTTATCTAATAAAAAAAATCAGATGAGAGGAGAACTGACACTACTAGAAACGAGACCTTTCGTTTAGGGCCGATTTTGCCTCTAGTCCCGGGTGGCTTACGACCCGAGACTAGAGGGGGGCACTAGTCCCGGGTCAAACCTTTTCCACTGGTCCCGGGCCGTGAGGGAGCACTAGCCCCGGGTCGTAATACGGCCCGGGACTAGAGGGGTGGTGGCAATTGTTTGCCTAGCGCGAGCCCCTCTAGTCCCGGGTCGTAATACCGCCCGGGACTAAAGGTCCGGACGGTTTGCCTCCCGCGCGCCCGAGCGATCAAAACGCACGGGAACCGCGATTGCTACAGTAACCGCGGCCATTTCTGTTCGTCTCCCTCTCCTCTCTTCTTCCCCATCCTTCCACCATGAATCCAATCACTCGCTACGGGGAGGTGCTCGCACATGGCACGACCAATCTCAATGTCGTCTACACGAACGACAACTCCAAGGTGCCGGATTTTCTTTCCAATTTCGAGTATTGGCTTGAAGAGGAGGAAGACAACAACAAGAAGTTCATGGGCCTTGATCTCGAGTACACGGCCGATCAAAAAGATGTTGCCGTCATCCAACTTTGTTTCAAGAAACATGTCATGGTCTTCCAGTGGGCAAGGTAATCGAATAGATGACGGTTCTAGTACCTCTTATATATATGCGATCTTTATATGTAAATTAATCCGTGAAACCGTGAAAACGGGAAGCATACTTGTGCCAAAATAAATATAGTACTTTTCATGATTCTTATTATACATACTTGTGCATGCCGAATATACTTGTTGCAGCAGTATTTAACATGTGTTCCACTTCCCGACTTCACGACTTCCCGACTTCACGACTTTCCCGACTTCACGACTTTCCTGACTTCACGACTTTCCGTTCCGACTTCCGACTTCCGATTTCCCGACTTTCTCATAAAGCTTTCTCTTACGAATATTTTGATATGCTATATGTATTTTTCTGATTTACAGATAATTAACCGTATTTTTTGCAAATTATTCATAATATACAACAACCGAAACAAAAAAAAAAGCCACAGGCTGCCACGTGGGTGCATCTCTAGTCCCGGGCAACCCGGGACTAGAGATCCTCTCGCACGCGTGGAACTCTCATCGCCATGTGCTGCCCCCGCGTGGAACTCTCTGGTCCCGGGTCGTAGGACACCCGGGACAAGAGGGGGGGGGGGCCTCTAGTCCCGGTTGGCATGTACCGGATGTCCATCCGGTCCCAGAGGCCTTTACCACCCGGGACTAAAGGACCTGTGTGCACTAGTGTGAGCTGAAGAGTGAGTGGCACATAGAGCTAATCAAATCAACTGCATTTAGCATACACAATTTCGACACGAATATCTGTTTTAGTAAGAGGTAGGCAGCATGTACAGATAGAAAGTTGTCTCTCACGAGAAGATGCTGCTGAGTTTGTACACTTCATAGGTTGCAGTACTAGCATGCACGGAGAACTGGAGATCAGGTGATCTCCTTTTTCCTCTCCTTCGCAGGAATAAACGGGAAAGCGAGACGGAATCCGGCCACGCGGTGACTCCCAAAGCAAGCAAGAGTCCTCGTTGTCACGAGTCCAGCCACCTTTGCATGCATGCATGGCTGAATATAATCATATATTCTCTGCGCTGCATGCGGCGCGCGTTTGTTGACGACTAGTACGTACTCCGTACGTTGGAAAAGAAACCTCATGATGAGACGATGCTGTTCATGCATTCATGTCCAAGATAAATTGCCCTATATATGAGAGTTAGTGAGATGGATATGTACATGTACTACATACTCCCTCCGTTCCTGTGCTTAGGGCGCAAATTTCTGGGCGCGCCGATTAAGGAGCAATCGAAGGAGTGAAAATCTGCCCATATTGCCCCTGCATGCACGCACGTAGCCAGCTCCTCGTTTCCTTATTTTCCTTTCGTTCTGTTCCCCGTCTCCTCGTTTCCCTCAGCCCCGTATCTCTCCATGATCTGCCCTTATCTCTCTCCCCCAATCGTGCTCCTCTCTCTCCCATCATGCGCTCTCTCTTCCTGCGCAACCAAACCAGCGATCCATGGCGATTCCTTTTGCCCAATCCGAGAGGAAGATGTTCATCATCCATTGGAGTATACTCCACCTCTCTCTGGCTCCTTTTTCTTCTTCTTCTTCTTCTTCTTTTGAGATGTCTCTCGCTCTGTGTAAAAGCTACTGTACCTGGCTAGCTTGGTGATCTCTGCGTGAGTCTTAATTTGTCTCTACATGCAGCCGGCCAGTGATGATGAACGTCCAAATTGAATGGAAGCATCTTCTACATGCATGTGTATTCTCTAGCTCCTTTTTCTGCCGTCAAGCTAGCTTTCTCAGCGAGCCTGAATTTATCTGTTGGTAGGTGAGACCACAGTCCACATATATACCTCATGATTATTTGAAACTCCTGATCGAATGCTACTAATCGATCTATGCTATGCGTTTTTTTCTTCAAAAAGGATAGTATGTATACGTTGATCGATAATCTCGACCCTCATGTTAATTAGGTACCTAATCCTTCTGTTTTACAGTATATAGCACGTTTTGGCAAGCTATTTTTGTTTATGCACATGCATAAACGCACGTTGGGATGGGAGTCGATGTAATGGATCACAATTCAGGTCGTTCTGGTCATGTCGCACATCCATGCAGATGATCGAATTTAATGGCGTGTCTTGTTGTGTTTGATGGATGGATGGATGGACGGACATTGATCGCGTTGCAGAATCTGCCGTCGCGTGGCAGGGCAAGGTCGTTCTGGTTTCTTTGTCACATGTAGCCTGTATTTTCGTAGTATATCTTGGGTGGATCGTGTAGGAGAGATTTTGTTTTCCATACACGATTCCCTACAGACTTTGAGAAGGCTGTTAACATAAAACTAATCTTGTGCATATTTGAATAATTCCCAGGGCTCAAAATTAACTAACACGAAAGTGAGATTTTCTGTTTTGATAAAGCAAAAAAAGAAAGAGAAACAACACACCAAATTTTGGTAGTGAGTCTAGTTCTGTCTATCCATCATAGAAAACTCCGTAATTCATAATGTTATCCAGTAGAAAGCCGCTTTGCAGGAAAGCTTAATTGGTTGCTAGCAAGGCAAGGCAAGTTTCGCTCATATGGAGACCGACTTGTTTTGATTACTTATGTTCTGACTAGTATGATAATGTTTATGATTATGTTCCTTAAAATACCAGAAGGGGTAAGAAAAGGCCTCGAATTTTCTAGATCAGGTTCATTTTGCAAAGTGATGATAACAAAAAGAAATATTTGCTAATAAAATGGAATATTGTTTGTCGTCCAAAAGATCAGGTAAGATTAGGTATTGAAATACTTGAACTTAAAAATAAATGTTCAATATGGTTGTTTAAATTACTAAATGATAAGGGTGTCTGGCAAGAGTTGCTACATATTCAGAATAAAACTTTATCGCAAGTTCACGTTAAGCCCACTGAATCTCTATATTTGAAAGGTCTTGTGCGGGTTAAAGATAATTCTTGAATAGAGGATTTTTCAACATTCTAAATTGTAGGAGTAACTGTTTTTGCAAGAACACGTGTCTAGAGAAGGCACTCCTCAGAGAATAAGGCCCATCATTTATACTTCCTCCGTCCTAGTTTATAAGGCATAATCTCAAAAACAATTTGTCCCAAAACCTTCCCCCTCTAAGGCACAATTGTATTTAATTCTCTCACAATAATTGGCTAGTTGCTTCTCCCACCAATGCATGCAATTTTATAGCCCCAATTAGATATCTCCTTAGTCAAAGAGATTTACAAATTATGCCCTACAACTAAGACGGAGGGAGTACTATTGTGCAACAGAAAGATGTTTTTGTTGCCAATGATCTTTCTCTGGTTCCACTGAATATTCGTTTCAGAAAGGTCTTAAAAGGTAGTAAGTGCATTCGGTGGTTGCGCATATGTCAAAGACTAATGATGGTACATTTAATGAGCAGAAAATTTTGTTTGGAAGCTAACGACCATGGGCGTAAGGCCTGTGCCAATGCATCGTCTCTTAGCACGATATCATAGGAGTATTAAATATTTAAGATACAACTAGTACAATGCATTGTTTCCTATATATTGTATCTACATTTAATGCTTTGAGGCTCATGCATGCATATGATTGGGTTAGAACCATTTTTTGCCTATGGCCATGTGCAAAGGTTGTATCTTAGTTAAGCTACAACCCCACTCTCTCTCTCTTCATTAAGTAGTATGCCACATAAGCAAAATGCCTATGAAACCGCGCTAAGAACCTTGCATTGGCATAGGCCTAAGACTAGTCACAATGGAGAGTATCATATACTAGTATCATGCATATGATATTAGTCTATGTTACTATCTCCACAATGGGTAGTATCATAATTGTGGTATCATACAATGCTACATTTATTAGGTTGTAGACTCATATTGCATTGGAATCCGTTATGTTACGTTATCTACCTATGATACTACTATCACCTCTCTCATCATTAATTGCAGTGACACATCAGCTTTTTTGCCAACATGGCATGCATGATACCATCTATGATACCCCCATTGTGGCTAGTCTAAGTGTATGCAGACCTCGTGAATGGTAACACTAGGTTTATTCGTAAATATTTGTGAAAATTAAATATCCCACTTAAAAATCAAACATTTATGTGGTTTCTTAATAATAATTAAAGTCTTACTTACCAAAAATAACCTAACTAACAACAATTGGCAAGCTGTTACAAGTATTGTTTTTGTGAATCTAATTAAGGAGACAATTGAGTGATTGTTTCTCTCAGGCCCTTTTGGGCGTATCGTTTGGTGTATTGTATTCCTTGCTTACAATATTCCTCCTCCAACCAATATTATAAATATGTTTGAGAACAAGATAAATGACATCAATAAGAAAAATAAGGCTAAAATACACATTAATGTAGCTTTAAGTTGGTTCATTTGGATATGTATAAAGAATATGAGTTTCAAAGACAAGATTTTTTTTGCATCTTATCCATTTGGCTACTCACTGAATTCGGCCATTGCCTTTTCTACTCCGTTGGATCAGCGGGAACCTATTGCTACTGGATGCAACTGGCTACTGGATGCAACCGGTTGTTGATGATATCTGTACAACCAACCTAGTAGATTACATAATAGTTAGTTGCTATATGCTTCTTTTGTTTCGATGGTTGTTTTAAATATCAAGCTTTTTTTTTTTTGAGTTTTTCACCGGGGGGGAGTTAATCCCCACCTGAATATATATCAAAAGTTGCCTTAAGGCTTTGCAGCCTCTACAAGATAGGTTCAAATGAACCAGAGTTTACAGGGGGTACAAGAGAGGTGAAATAAAAGAAAAGGACGCACGCCAACAACACACAAGAGGGGGTTACTCCGAGGACCCTCGGAGACAGTTGATTGATGAAGAACTCATCACGACCCAAGCACTGCAATCACAATGGAAGTCCGCCGGACATGGCAGCGGAGACCCACCGAACGACACTGCGCCATCGACGTAACCAAGCAGCACGCATCCGAGACCACACAGCGCACCGACACCACCTGTGTCGGGGGTGTGGCCGAAGGGTCGCGCGCTGCAGAGACGACGCCACGACGCCTGTGTGTCACCGGCTGAGGTCGAAGGGCATCAGAGACACCCTCACCGCAGCGTGGGGGACATCGTCGTAGTCGAAAGGCATAGCATCACCGAGAGCAACCCCAACCCCACCTGGGTCCGATATACCCGAAGGGTGGGCTAGCCGAGAGCACGCGCGAAATACACCCACGCCTGTCACGCCATAGAGCTTCGACAAGGACCCGTCGCAAGGGACTAGCAACCGGCGAGGAGAAGCTACCATCACCACCGCCACGGCTCGCCTCGCAACGGAGAGAAGACCGCACCCAAGGCCGCCATCTGCAGAACCAAGAGCACACCAGAGCACTGGTGGGGAGGACAGAGGTGGCTCACCACCCAACCACGACGGCCCCCCACGTGGGGAGCACGTCGCCACCATGGCCGCCATCTACGAGCCACGGCACTAGCCATCCCCAGCGGTGCCCCGCTGCAGGATGATGGCATGGGCGGTAGGAAGACAACCCTCGACACCCAAAGGGCGCAGCACCAACGAGGAGGCCGTCCTGCCGGCAAGCGGCAGGGAAGCCCGCCAGGCCCATCCGGGGCCCAGATCGGGTCCGGAGAGGCCCGCGCCGGCAAGAGCTGCACCCGCACGGGGCAGACGGGGACGCGCGTGGGGGCGGAGGAGGCGGCGGACGGGCACGCGCTAGGGGGCGCGGAGGCGGAGGCTGGAGGCGGCGCAGGGGCGGCAACACCCGCACGGCGGCGGATGGGCGCGCGAGGAGGCGGAGGACAGCCCCGCGCGTGGAGGCGGAGGAGACGGAAGGCGGGCACGCGCGGGGAGGCGTTGGCTGGAGGCGGAGGCTGGAGGCGGCGGCGAGCTTCAGCGGCGGCGGGCCTCCATATCGCCGAAGAAGCCGCGGACGGGCGAGACCCCGCCGCCCCCTTCACCGGCGCCGAGTGGCCTTTCTCCGCCGGCGGCCTCGGGGGGCGACGAGGGGAGGGGGGCTGGAGGGGAGGCGGCGGCGGCGGGGGCTAGGGTTTCTGCCCCCCTGTCGCCCGGAGGAGGCGACGAGGAGCGGGCCTCGGGGAAAGATTACTACCTCCTTTAAATATCAAGCTTAATTATGTGATCTTTGATTTGTAATAAACGGACTTTTGAACCTCATAATAAATATGGATGTGTGCATTGCTTGATGCAGAGGCCATGTTTACTCCCATTAAAAAAAAACTTTGATGGCTATCTATCGCAATTATATCATAATATAATTACTAGAAAAAATGCCCATGCGTTGCAACGGGGAAAAGAAAGAAAAACTTTTGGGGTGAAAAACAGCCGCGATCCAAAGTTTTCCCACAAAATCAATCAACCCGCTTAACCCTCACTTTAGTCCGTCCTGCTTTCCATTATATCCCTCCAACAGAGCGAGTGGCGGCGATCCAAGCCCATCGTCTGCATCAACGTGCTTGTCTTGGAGACATAACAACACAACATTAACGTGCGTCGAGGCGTCATCACCACATGAACCCAAAAAACTGAAATCATGTTGGGTAATAACTGTCCAAGTGAATGTCAAGGAATTCTATTCTTTACTAACTGAACTCTTGCCTCAAGTAAACTGCAATGGTCTGGCATTTACAGTGGAAGCAAAGGTTGAAAACCACAAAAAATATTACTATTTAACATGATTAAAAACTCAAATATCCATCCATGAGATTAATTAGCCAAGAAAATGAAGTCACATAAGTCAGATTGATTTGTATTATTGGTCCATGTTGGATAGGCTACATATTACATAAGCATTAAGGGGAAAAGAAAAGGATACCACCAAAAGCGGAGGCCCTGCAAAATTTCCATCACCACGCCATATTTTGCATATTTCCTAAAAATCCGTAAGATGGGTAATTATGTTGCCTGCTAAGTCTGTGCAAACTTGAAATATAATCCGTTCTCAGTCGGAAACACAGACCTGGCAATTATAAATACAATAGTTACCACTAATTAATTAAGAAATATGCCAGCTGTTAGAAGTAATCAAGCACCAGTTGCATGCACCGCGATCAGGCTTAATTGTATACTTGTGAGGTGCTAGATCATGATGTGAACTTGCATAAAGCTAGCTGAACGCAAGGTAGATTGTGCTAACCAGTCGGAAGTCCATCTGGCCATATTGATACCATGGTATACAATTTCGTATGAGTATGACCGGTGTGGATGAGCATTTCATCGAACAGGTGGAAGGTGTACCAGCTGAACTGCAGCAATATTTTCTCCCGCAACGCCTATGTGCCAGTGAATCAGGCGACATGCCACTTCCAACAAACTCAGAGAGATGGAGCGAAGATAATACCAAGAACACTTCACTGGTTATGTGCTGGCGGAAAGCAAAGAGGCGGAACTCGAAGCAAAGTCTCACCACATGACCATCGTCCGGCTGAGCCGTCTTTTCCCCCGTGTCCCATGGTGATCAACCACAGTCCTCACTGTTGCTGCTGCAGGATGGAATGGTGGAACATCAACCAAGCCATCATGCCACCTTCATACATCGTCTTCCATAGGGCTCAAGGCAGCGACAGCTGCATCAAAGCGGATGAGGCGGAGGCAAAGCCATGGCCGCGGGGGACTTGCAGGCTTGCAGCATGTGAGGAAGCGAGCTGCATCTACCTGAGCATCCTGGGAAGTAATTGGCGTTGACGGACTGGGGCGGAGCGGGCCGAAGGCCCGGAGCTCGCCGGCCACCAGGGACATAGCGGCACTTAGTGAGCCGGCAAGAAACGGATTGTGGGAGAGCTCTTCGGCGACCAGTGATGTGATAGGGCATGGTGGAGCACGCCGTCGATCAGGGCCACCGGCCTAGGTGGGGGAGCGCCGACGAACTTTCTAGGGAGGGGCGTAGCACGCCGGCAAGCAGAGCCCATGGCCGGGGTGGGGCGCCCTCGTAAACTGTTCCGCTGCCAGGATCAGCGCGCCCGTGAGCGGGGTCGTCGCAGGGGAGAACGCGCCAGGGATCCCGCCGGAGAGCAGGTGTCGCGCAGGGATCGGTGAGATACAGGGGAGATTACGGTGGCGGCACCAACGAGCGAGGACGGAGGCGGTGGTGGGCGACGGCATGGAGGCGGGGGTGGAAAAAGAAGAACGAATCGGTACGGTGGCATCAGTGTGTATTATGTGATTTGGTGGGAGGGCAAAACCGGAAAGAAAAATGACGTACCACAAGAAGCCATCATTCCTTTATTATTAGGTATAGTTGAATGCCCGTGCGTTGCCACGGGCTATATATGTAAATATTTTTTCTCTCTACTAACGATGATGTAGTAAATTGGTCTAATATAACGATGATATGAAAAGCGTCTAAAGTAAATATAAATTTGGAGAACAACCACGTAACAACGTCGACCGCCGCTGAATATCTGGCTGTGTTTCCTTTTTTCAGATTATCAACATAATCTTTGTTTTGCCTATATTGACCTGCAAAAGCGAAACACATTTTGAAGTAATATTTTTTCCATGCCATTTGTAACATTTTATATTATATATACAGAAAAATAAAACAATAGACATTGAAATTGAATGATAAAATCAACAATGATTAATAAAACAAAAAAATACTCTGACCATAGACAACTATTATTTGTTTCTAGGTAGAATAGAAGTTAGTACCTGTTTGATTTACATAATTAAAAAAAACAAAGTTTGATTTAATTTTTTTGGTGTAAAAGGGGATTTAAAATAGAAGTTCTATTTAATATTTTTAAAAACAAATTGGCGTGATGGGTTAGAACTTAGAAGGTTAACATTTTTAGTGAAGAAACTCATTTTGCCAAAGATAGACTGTTTTTTATTAACAAAAGCATCACGAGTAAACAAACCTTTTTGTTTTTTCCGTCATCGTTTTTCTCTCTCCATCCCGTTCCCCTTTCCTGCAACTCCTCTAGCTTTAGATCGATCCCCTGCTTCTATGCCCATCGCCCAGCTCACGTCGCTCCACAGCGTGCACCTCCCCGATGTGTTGCGCCTACGCGGATCGCTCCTCCGTCGCACGTCGCTCCGCAGCGGAGTTCCTGCAAGGAATCACGGTATGCTCCTCCGTGGCAAGTTGCTCCACATCGCGCGCCTCCATAGTGCGCTCTCTTCCGTGGCGCGCCGCTCCTCCGACGTCATCTTCACGATGGGCCCGGACGGCTGGTTTGTTTGGCTGGCAGCCGAGCCTCTATGCCCGGGCTGTGTCTTCGTGGGTGCGGACGGTGTGTATTTCCTGCACAAGCAACTGACGGATAGAAGTACAATCTATTATGTAGAAAGCTAGCTAGGTGGCTTTTGATTGATCCATTTTCGATTTGCACTGTACGTATTGATGCTTTGAGGATCTTGGGTTGTCATAGGAGAGTTTCCGCTGGAGCTGGGTGTTTTCCATCCTTCTCATCTCTCCGTGCGGCAGTTGCAGGGGACAGAAGCTCGTTCATGGCGGAAGACGATGGTGCTGTCCTGCGGCTGGCGGTTGGGGGAATGGGCGCGGCCGCCGGCGCTGGGAACGGGGCATGGTAGCAGTCGGGAGAAATTTCGCGCGGCTGCTAGCGGGGAGGTCGGAGCGTGGCTGCCGGTGGCGGGGGACCGCTCGACGGCACGAGGGGGAACGCAGCGGCGGCGGGGAATCGGCCTGGCGGCGCGACGGAACTGCCGCGACGGCGAGGTCCTGCTCTGGCGGGGAACGGCAGGGTCGTGGCGCGACGGGAAAGGGCGGCGCGGAAGGAGGCGCTCGGCGGCCGTCCAGAGCGCGGCGGCGCGGAAGGAGGGAAGGAAGAAGATTGGCAGCGGAGGGCCGTCCCGGCGGACTCGAGTCACGGCCTCACAGGGACAAATTACCGAACCGATCATTATCACTCAGCGGTGGCATATGGTGTAATATTTTCTGACTCAGCCTAACGATGCAAGGGTAAAATCGGAACTTCAAAAAACGTACCATACCATCACCACCCGAAGACATCTATATACCTACTAATAACCAAAATGCCCGTGCGTTGCAACGGGAAAAAAAGTTTTAGCAATATACAACATTTAAATGAAAATATGGGTATAATTAATAAATAACTGGCCAATAACTGAATCATACGACTTGCATCAAAAGAGCCGCTGACGTAAAAAATGAAACATAAGAGTTGGAGTTAATATATTTTTTATGAAAAATTGTCTCTTTAATTTGTAAAGTACGGTGTAAAAGCAATTGAATGGTTTAACTAAATGTACCTCCATCCGATCCATTAAAAGTGTTGTGGGAAAATGATCTGACCATTACAACTCCTACATATACCTCGTGACACTCTTTTTGGATCATAGGGAGTAGTCGCAAATATCATATAGGCACAATATGTGATATGCATATGCCGAATCATGTTCATTCATAAACTTAAGGAGTTTTATCCCATTAAAGCTTATAATAAAAACAATCCTTATGGTTTCTAATTATTTTAAGGCAGAAATTCAGTCTTGTGCAAAGATCGTGTGCATGTCTCGCCCTTGTTGAGTGCAGCTGATATTTAGTGATGTGATATCTTCAGAAAACAACCAAATCAATTGTAGGAAGTTCAATTGGCTCAGGAGAGCAAGAAGCCTTCTTACAAATAGTACACCGCAGATGTTTGGTTGGTTAAAGCAGTTGGTAACTTGCTTCTATCGGTGGTAGCTGCAACGCCTTCTGCTACCGTTTGTCAAACTCTTTTCAGAAGATGCACCTCCTTGCATTGCGGAAGAGGATCAGACTGATTGCAAACTTCTAGGACTAAGACTGGTACTTCCCCTGCTGCACATTTTTCTGCTCAGCTCCAAGATGTTTGCGATTCGATTTGGAGGACAATTATTTTTGTTAATTACCACTTTACAGTTCCAATTGCAAGCACTTTCCTGCAGCTGAATTTTTCGTCTACTGAATTCAGAGATCAAAATATGTCGACCTACACGGCTGCACCCGTCTTTTCTCATTCACAGCAGCAGCAGCTCCCATTGCAATTGCACTGAATCCCCACGCCCCCGCATGGCCGCGCCTCCTCCTTCCCCATTACCGCTGCCCCAGCTCCGCGCATCTATCTCTCAGTGAGCTCCTCCCTCAACGTTGCCCCCTCCCACGACCTTCCTGCCCCGCGGCAACCTTGACCGGATGAGTCGTGGATACACGGCCGCGCCAGCCTCTACTCAATCTCTCCCTCCCGTCCTCGCCGTCGGATACGCTAAGCGTCCTTCAACCTCCTCCCGCTGGAATCCGAGCCCTTCATTAAGTGAGCCCCCCCGCCCCTGCAGGACACCATCGTCGTCTCATCGCTCGGGACCGGCCACGGCGATAGTAAGGGCCCGCGCTGGTGGTGTTGCTGGGTGGATCGGCGCGGGCTAGCAGCACCTCGAGGGACCGTGGTCCGTGGTGTTGGTTGGTCTTCCGCTCCAGCCATAACAGCGGCGGCGGCGGCGGGGCTCCCGTGCTCTGTTTCTGTTCGAAGCGCGCTCGGGTTGAGCCGTTGAGGAACCAAACAGCCGAGCCGATATGCGACTTAACGATGGCCGCCGGCGAAGGCGAGGAGGGAGGCCAGAGAGAAGGCCGTGGTGGGGGTTAGGATCCCGGCCGGATGGGGAAGACGGCGCCGCTCGCTGGAGATCGAGGATGCGTTGACGGGATAACGCGAGGCACTGGTTGGAGACAGGAAATAGAAAAACGAACCGTTACGACTTAAGCGTGGCAAGGTGGGTAATATTTTCTGAGACATAAGGGTAAAACTGGAAATCTAAAAAACGTACCAACCATCACCTCAAGCCATATTATATAGTAGAGATAGCTTATTGGTTTTGCTTAGATTATCTCATTCTTGTAGCTCCTTGGTTTTAGTAAGGAGAGTTCGATGGGTGGCATCACCTATGTATAATCTGATCAAGATCTAGTTCCAACAATCAGCTTCAACAATCGATCACTGCCAATTTCCACTGCGCAATTTAATTATCGACGGTCGGCCGGCGAGCGCATGTATCGAGGCTAGTGGCTGCTGGCATGGCAGCACCGGCCGGCCGCAGTCTCTGCAGGTAGCAAGCCATGGATGCCATGTCATTGAATGGCGATTGAAATGAATCATCGTGGCACCAACCGACACAAAACTGCAACAACGGCCGGCAAAGCACGCACGCATCGGCAGAGCAACCATATATGCGTACATCCATCCATATTTCATAATCCTTATACTATTTCTACGCAGTATATTGTCTAGCTACGTACTTGAATACATGCGCTCGATGTGTAACTCATCACAAATGGCATCTCTCCGGGGTAGGATCACATGACGGCGCATGCGTTGGGGTTCTCGTCGCTGAAGAGCTGCGGCGCGTGCAGCATCTCCACCCGGTACGACCCTCCTCCGCCGCCGCCGTACATCACGGCCATCGGAACGCCTCCTGCCCGCCGCCGCTCCGCCGGCATCCTCCTCCCAGCCGTCCTCCTGCTTGTCGTTCTTGTTCTTCTTCTTCTTGCCGCCGCCTCCTCCCCCCTGATGCTGCTGCTCTCCGGCCACATTGTCCGCAGCGCTCTCGCCGCATTCCTGCTGCTGCTTCTTCTTGCTTTTGTCGCCGCCGGCTGATCCGTCCTTGGGCTTTGCCGGTGGAGGGGGCGCCACGAGCGCGACGTCCCTCTTGAGCTTGTGTCTGAGCTTGTCGGGGAGGGCCTTGGCGTCCATGGTGCCCTTCACCGTCACCTGCTCCTTGGCCGTGTCCACCGTCACCTGCTTCACACCTGCAACTCATGCGTATATCCATCCACCCAGGTGCAAAAACGTCATCTCTTTTTCAATCAGTTTTCAACAGCCATGGCACTGCATGACTACTCCATGAATGTACTTGTCTGCATGGTGGAGAGAGAAACATAAGAGTTGTTGGTTGCATGCTCGGTTACCTTTGATCTTGTGGGCGGTCCGCTTGATCCGGTCAATGCAGCCGTTACAGTGGAGCCCGATCTTCACCACCACCGTCGATTCCGGCGGAGGCTATAACAAACAAAACAAATTCACATCAAAACTCGACAAATGACCGGTGACCCGATCCATTAATTACGCCCGTAGTAATCCAATCACCTCCTTGTTCTTCTTCTTCTTCTTCTTCTTGTCGTCGCCGGTCTTGCTCTTCACCTTGCTGTCGTCCGGCAGCTTCTTGCCGTCGGCAGCACTGTCATTGGTTTTCTTCTTGGGGGCCGGGGGATTGGGCGGGGAGACGAAGGCGACGGGCCTGTTCGTCCTGGACTCGATGCGGTCCTTGAGGTCCCAGGGTTCGGCACCCTTGCCGGTCACAGTCACCGTGCCGCCGGCAACGTCCGCAGCCACGCCCTCCACTCCTACAGCATTAATTCAACAATGTCATCCATGGGCGTGCACATCCGCACGCTGATTTGATCCTGTGTGATGGAGAGAGGAAGCACTATTCAAGATGATGATACCTTGGGCTGCTCTGATGGCCTTCACGACCTTGCGTGCGCAGCCGTCGCAGTGCAGTCCACCCGCAGCACCACCATGCCCGTGGACGCTTTCTTCTTCCCGTCACCACCATCTTCGTCTTTCTTCTTCTGCGGCTGCTTGCTCTTGTTTGCCTTCCCGTTCCCCTCATCGTCTTCTTCCTCGCCGCCGCCGCCGGTTTCTTTCTTCTTTTCCTCGTCCTCCTCCTTGGCATCGCCATGGTTATCATCCCCCATGACTCACTCACTCACTTGCTCGAGAATTGAATTGAGGTGTATTGTTCGGTCTATGTGGACAGAGCAGAGCAGAACAGAGGAGGAAGAAGGAGAGGGAGTTGGACGAGCCGTATAAATAGGAGGTCAGCTTGTGGGAAGGACCAGGTCGTGTGTTAATCACCCACCTGAGTACCTGACCGCTTCTCCTGTATACGTTCCATGCGAGTCACTGTCACCGGACGACGAATCTTTTCCTTCCTTCCTTTGTTACACAACCAGCGTACACGCCTCACCATGCGTCAACCCTGGGGTAACAAATTTTGCCTATGTCAAATGACATGTTTACTTACCCGGAATTTTTTTTTTGCGAAGTGAAGATTACATCAGCCGAGCATCTTACAGATAAACCCAGAAAACAAAGCAAATTACAAGAAGGTCCTTCTGAGCTCCGGCGTCATCTTCGTCGCGCAGCACGTTCTGCCGGCGGAACCTGCCGCCTTCTCCTCCATGAAACCTTGGACTGGGAGGAGCCCTCCGGCGGCCAGGAAGTCGACAGCACTCGGCACCCAAGCGCCTCCATCCTGCACCACGACCGACGCCAACTCGGTCAACGACATCTCCACGGAGATCTTCAAGAACCGGTCCCGCCACCACGAACGCCGGCTTGAGGGAAAGCACGCCGCGGCCCCGAGGAGCGGCGAACGCGCTGAAGGCGGCAGATCTGCCAAGGAGCTCCACCGGAGCCCGCAGAGCAGAGGAGTGGACCACCGCCGACAAAAGCTTCCCCGACCACGCCGCCACTGCCCCAGCGCCGCCGGCAAGCCACCCACGCACACCTAGGCTATATACACGCCGGGATCCGTTGATTCCCCGTCCTCCCGCCGCCGGAGCGGCCGCCGGAGGGCGGGGAATCCGACGAATCGCCGACGGTGAGCTGGTCGCACAAGTTCGCCCCAAAAATCGCCTCCTTTTACTGTAGATGGGGAAAGGAGATGAGGTCCAAGCTCTCTTACTTACCCGGAATTTTTTTTGACATGCTTACTGGTCAGTCACCAACTCTTCAGTCTTGGCACGGAACGAAATACATTGGGTAAACTCCACATGTTATTAAAAAGAGTGAATTCCACTTTTTACCCCTTAAGATTAACTTCGTGCCACTTTTTACCCAATTTAACAGACATTCATTAAAACTACCCCATTTAACAAACTTTATTCTTTTTACCCTTTTTATATTTTATCACGTCCTGACCGCTGGGTCCCACTCTCAGTCCGACGTGGCATGTCCTAGTCAGTTATTGAGCCGAGACGGTTTAACGATGGTGCTGGTTTAACCTGGGCCGATCAGGCCTCGGTCGGGTAGAGCCAGACCCGATCGCATGGATGTTTAGATGAACCGAACAAATGTCATACCCGCTCGCACACCATCATCCTCCTCGAGAGAAACCTCCAGGATCCTCAACCACAAGCAAGACAACCTTCAGGATCAGCAATATCAATCATAACCGGAGGAGATGGCTGTAGCAGTAAGCTCGTCGCCACCCGTGCTCTGCTCCCGTATGACACCCACACTTGGGCATGTCCTTGTAGCATCGCCGCCACCGCACGAGGCTCACACCCCATCTGGGCCGTCGCACCCGGCTTGCCGCTGCCGGTGCTCCTCTGTCACACGAAGCCCACGATGGAGCAGGTGCATGTAGCACCCGGATCGGCACCGCCGGTGCTCTGCTGCCGCACGAAGTCCACGCCGGAGTAGGTGAATACCGTGACGCCACCACTGCTGCCGCATGAAGGTCACCGGTCACGCCTGAGTAGTCGTTGCACGCGTGGCGCTGCCGCTAAGACTCCGCTATCAGACGAAGCCCACTACGGAGCTGGTGGCCGGAACACCCGTGCCGTCGCCGGTGCTCCACTGCTGCACGAAGCCCTCGCCCATCCCGCCAATTTTGCGCTCTTCAAGGTCTCTGGCAGCGTGGCCCTCTTTTCGGCTTCCTTCGCGCCGACGGCTTCATGCTCTTCAAGGTATCGACAATGTCCTCGACTCCCTTGCTCGGGGAAACAGGAAAGGGGAAAGAGCAGAGGGCGTCAGGTCTGGTACGACCCGACCGAGTGATACGTCCCAAACGTATCTATAATTTTTGATGTTCCATGCATGTTTTATGTAAATTGGCACATGTTTTATATACACTTTATATCATATTATGACATTTATTGGATTAATCTACTAATAGTTGCCAAAGTGCAAAATCTTCTTGTTTTCCTATTTGTTGTGTAGGAATTATCAAAAATACAAAAGGAAACCATATTGAAGTCGAATTGGGACTTTCCTGAAATCTCTCTGGAAACGTTTTTCGAAGATGGTCATGTTTGGGCCTGAAGACGACGTCAAACGGAAACCTGACAGAAGACAAAGTTGCAGAAAAGTTTCCAAGAATCGATCTAGACTTAAAATTCGCCCAATTCCGAGTCCGGACGACCGAGATATTCCCGATTTACTGCAGACCTAGATGGGATGACGAGAATCTGAAAGATTGTGACTTTATTGACTCCAACTCTTACCAAATTTGATGGATTTGGCCAAGACACGAATTGGAGCCTCATTAGGGCTGAGAGGGGTTCCTAGGAAGCTTCTAGAGGTGCCCAAGAGCCCTTGGATCAAAGGGGCATCCATCCCATGGCCTAGATTGCATCTCCACCTCTATATAATGAAGGGAAACCCTATTTTCCAAGCAAGGCACCAAAAACCACGAATTTTCCTCCTCTTGGCAGCCGCCAAGGAGGGGGAGGAGCTCCTCCATTGCTGCACCATCGCCAAGGAAGAAGAAGGGGGGCCAAGGGCCGCCGCCCCGAGGGCCGCCGCCGCGCCGTGGCTGCTGCGGGCCGCCGCCTCCACTCCGGGCTGCACCTCTTCATCAACCTCTCCATCAAGTGTGCTCACCATGACCATGTGTGAGTAGTTTTCACCGAGGCTGAGTGCTCTACCGGTAGCTATGTGGTTCATCTCTCTCCCATGGTGTGATCTTTATGTGATCGTGAGCTTTGTAATCTAGTTGAATCCATAGATGTTACTCTTCATTATCTTATGAATTATGCTACTCAAGTGGTTTTATTAATGTAATCTCCGGAGTCACCTTTGTCCCATGGTGCGAAGTTGACAGTGTGCGCACCGTGTGTGACTCTTAGGCTAAAGATTACAGGAATACTTATCATGAGTTGTTCTTTTGTTGGTTGTCACTATAAAATTGTGGTGTTTGTTTAGTACTATTTTGGGGCGCTCGTAGCGACATTGGGGTTCCCTAGATGTGGAAGACAGACTTTAAGGTGTGCTTTTGCAGCCCTACACGATGGTCTTGGTGTTCTATGATATTGTGGTGTTTGTTCACTCAGACTTTAAGGTGTGCTCTTGTAGCCCTACGCAGTAGATTGGTATTTCTATCCAACGGGAGAATAGTTCAGAGTAGCATAGTGAAGAGAAAATATTTATGTATTCAATTATATTATTATTGTTGGGAGCGTTCACTAGTGAAAGTATGATCCATAAGCCTTATTTCCAAGCATTGAAACACCGTTTGCTCTCATTTTGTCTCATGTTTGCTTGCTGCCATTTTTATTTCAGATTGCAATTACCACTTATAATCATCCATATTACTTGCATTTCACTATCTCTTCGCCGAACTAGTGCACCTATACATCTGACAAGTGTATTAGGTGTGTTGGGAACACAAGAGACTTCTTGTATCTTAATTGCAGAGTTGCTTGAGAGGGATATCTTTGACCTCTACCTCGCTGAGTTCGATAAACCTTGGGTGATCCACTTAAGGGAAACTTGCTGCTGTTCTACAAACCTTTGCACTTGGAGGCCCAACACTGTCTACAAGAATAGAAGCGTGCGTAGACATCAAGCTATTTTCTGGCGCCATTGCCGGGGAGGTAAGGTAAAAGGTACTCACATCCTCCAGCTACTTAGCTATTTTCTAACACTGTTGCTGACGTGTGAGTGCTTGAAGGTATTTCCTTTAGATTCTGCAGTTATATCTTTTTGTTTCTTGTTTTTATTTCACTAGTTAGGCTTAATGGAAAACAACAAAAAAATTAGAGAGCTCTATGAAATTTATCTTGAGTTAGGACATGATGTGTTTGAAGAGAAAATTAAAAAAGCTATGAAAAATTACTTGCATGATGGTAGCAATGTTATTAGCATGAATTTTTTGAACACCATTATTGCTAATGTTATGGAAAAGTCTAAGCTTGGGGAAGCTGGTTTTGATGAATATGATATTTTTAGTCCCCCAAGTTTTGAGGAGAAAATTTTATTTGATGATACTTTGTCTCCAATATATGATGTTTACAATGATGAATATGATATTTTCAGTCCATCTACTATTAAGGATAAAAATCATTTTGATTATTCTATGCCTCCTATTTATGATGATTACAATGATGGGTGTGATAGTTTTACTCCCACTATTACTAATGAAACTGTTTTTCTTATGTGGAGAGTATTGATACTTTTATGCATATGGACCATGGTAAGAATGTTTCATGTGATGGTTATATTGTGGATTTTATCAATGATGCTACTGAAAGTTTTTATGAGAGAGGGAGACATGACTTCATATACCACAATAATATTAAGTCTCCTCTCTTTTTGTTAAAATTTTTGAAGTTGCACTTGCTTTGCATTCCCATGCTAGTCACTTTGTGCTTTATTGATTTATTTTCTTACAAGATCCCAATGCATAGGAAGTGGGTTACACTTAAATGTGTTTCACATTTTTCTCTTGATGCTCTCTTTTGCATTTCAATTCTTGATACTATTTGAGCATTATTAAAACTATTATGACTGTCCAGAAAACAGATTACTAAGCTTCACTGCGAAAAATGTTTAAAATCACAGAAAAGGAATTTTGACCTAAAATTTTACGATAGCAATCTTCAGTTATTAATACACATTTCATTAGTTCAAAATTTTCTGATTTGAGCAACGTAAGTGCCTCTGAAAATTCACTCTTTACGGGCTGTCCAGTTTTTGACAGATTCTGTCTTTATTTTGCATTACTCTCATTACTTGTGTTTTGTGTAGTTCTATTGATCAAAGAGCAATGCACAACCATAGTAACAGTAGCTAATGTTTAGAATCAACTCATGATATGTCTTTGCTGTACCTATGAGGATTTAATTTATGGAGACACTAACCCTCTAATCAAGTTTTATGTTGAGTTTTGTGTAAAGAGAATTTTTCAAATGGAAGAGTTGAGGGTGATGAATAAAGATCAAGAGGGACAACCACTCAAGCTTGGGGATGTTACCCCTAGACTTACCCAACATATATCAAATAAGTACAAGAATTCAACCTTGGGGATGCCAAGCCACCTCACTCCAACCATCTTGATAACAAGTAAGTAAGCCTAGCTACATGCCTATAAAGAAAGCGCTTTACGGGAGGCAACCCGGTTGTTTTTATTTGTGTCCTCTTGCTGTAAAAATAGACTTAGTTTTTAGTTTAGTTTCTAGAATTTTTAATAAAGTGCCAAGTTTTACTCATTTTGGTTTGAAGAAGTTGCTTATAGCGTTCGGAGATTTTATTCCTGCACGAATCTGTGCACGGTATGATTTTTAATTCTTATTCTGTAATTCCGAATGAGCTCATATTTGAACTGTAGTGGCAACGTTTTATCCTATATATGCATGAATTTTTTCGGAATTTTACGACAAAGTTAAGTAGGGTAGAAAAATATGTTTTGCTGCTGCCGTTTTTCTGTACAGATTCTGTTCCATTTTGTTTGATGCATGCTTAGAACTTTTAAATTGAATCTTTTCGATCCAATTGAGTTTAGGAGTCAGCATACAACATTATACACTTTCTGGACATTCATATGAATTTTTGTTCAAGAATTATATGCAGCAGGAAATCTATTTGTTTATCGCTACTAATGCACCCCACAGAAAAGAAATAAGAGAAACGGTGTTTTGAAGTTTTTTCACAGGGATTAGAGGAGATGCACCAAGAGCTATCCAAGGATGGTGAAGACCATAAGCTTGGGGATGTGAAGACAACCCCACTGGACCAACACACTCTCGGTTTGCACACGTCTAACTTCTGTTTTTCGATCAATGCACTATATCGCATAAACTTGGAGCGTCATTTATTTTCTTTTATTTCGGTTTGATATTTTGTTTGTCTTGAGACCACCACTATCAATTATATATGAGACAGCTACTGAAAGTTTGGGTTGAATTAAGTTGGATGCTATTAATATATTGGGATAGGGATGTTTGAGTTGATTCAAAAAGATACACATAGTTGCATTATTAATATGTTTTTAATGAGTATTAATTTGCAAGTGTTTTATCAAGAGCTATCTTTTATTCATGTTTTGATGCTGAATGTTAGTTTACTTTATTTAACATGGATTAGTTAGTTCTATGGACACTCATGCATGCATTTAGATGGTCAACTTTCTCCCTCTTGCTAGCCCAAAAAGTCCAACAAGCAAAAAACTTGTTTCCAACAACTTCAACTAAAGTTTTTCCAGTGAGTCCACCATATCTACCTATTAGCTTTATGCTATTCCGAGTATGTTTATCATGATATTTGTGTTATCTATACCTCTGAATAAAAATGCTTATGTTGTTAATTGTTGTGGGAAAAAGTTGGTTATAGAGATCTCTCGAACTTGATGCACACTTTACTTTCATTGCATAAATAAAATATGACCCATTGTGATTAAAATTATGACGCTGTGGGCTTGACAAATGTCTTTGGTTGAGAGTTAGCTCATATGTGCTGTCACATGGCAAGCTTTCAACATGCACTTCATTTCTTTTAGTTGATATCGTGTACTTTTGTTTATGGATGCTTACCATGGGTGACGAGGGGTAGACTCATCAAGACCCATGGTTAAGGTCCCTAGGTTATGAATATGGGGGAGAGAACGTGGTAGAGCTGGAAGTATCGTCGGCTGACAAGCAGGGCAAAGATTTTACCCAGGTTCAGGGCCCTCGTGTGGAGGTAACACCCCTACGTCCTGCCTGTCTGTTATTGATTTGTGAATATGATGGTTACAAGGATCCCGGCGAGATGTCGATCTCGCTAGGGTTTGTGGCTCTGGTGGTTCGTTGTCTGGTTCGATGGCCCTCCCAGTCCTTAAATAATAGGCTGGGTCTCGGGTGTTCGTAACCGACTCGATTTACAAGTAAGGAAACTCTAAACCGACTATTGCTTCGCCAAACTTGGAGGATACTCCATCTTCGTGGGCCTCCCTTCATGGGCTTCATGTAGGCTCTGATAGTTGGGCCTAGTCGATACGTGCACCAGGTACCCTCATGGTAGGGTACCCGATAGGCATACCCATGTCAGTAGCCCCCGAGTACTTGTCTGATTCGAAGAGTCGGGCATGGACTCATACATCATGCACGTTATATTTTTTACATCTGCATTTAGAATTCTTATGAAATAGCACATGTTGGCTATGTCGAGTGTTTCATCGACTATGAGTTTTTGCTTATGATAGTCAAGGGATATTAGCTTAGCAGGCCCGGCACACACGACGGATCGGGGCCGGTTAACTACCATTTGTGGCAAAACCATACTAGCTTTCAATCAAACTCGAGTCCCCGGACTCGAATCTGGAACAAACTGGACAGACTCGAAACGGCCGTTGAGGTCTTACTGAATCGAACTGCAGTATATTTTGAATCTACCCAACGCGTCCGTCGGGGATTTTCATCATGTCTGCTGACACGGAACATTTAAGGATAACGCTGCTGGAGCGGTCCTTAGCCCAGCTCGACTGATCGGCGGGTCTTACCTTTGCACTTATGCATGCAGCATCCAAGGATCGTCGGATCAACTCGGGAATATTTTGAGTGTGATTTTGCTTATGAACTTAGTCGAATGTTTCGTCGACTGACACTTTTGCCATTATTCTATCGGGTGCGCGACAGCGCTCCCGATGGGAGTAGCCCCCGAGATTGTGCTTTATTGCTTGCAATGGAGGATAATCTCAAAATCTTTTACCCTGCACATTTTAGTCAAAGAAATTTTTTGATACGCTCCCGATGGGAGTACGATGCTGCAGTCGAAAGAATTTCGACTGGCCTCTATGACTTTTGCTAAAAACCAACCGAGACTTATGCGAGAGACCACCCGAAGATATCATCGAGTGACTTTTATGCCAGTTGTGAAAAGAGAACAACGTCAGCAATGACGCATTTTGCGACTGCTATCTCTGACAAGCGGTGGCGTGCTTGGAGAGGCTTTGATAAGACGTGACCCTGTTTTGTGGGCCCGTTTTTGCAGAGCTGACCAGGGATGACGCCGCGTGGACTTGATTTGACCGTTCGGCGCGATTTTCACGGGGCGTGATGATGGCTTCCTGGATTCTCGTGCGTAGTGGGCGGAGTGGCCGGCGACGGTTGCTCTCCGTGGCTGCCACGTGTATGGCCAGATTTCGCGCGGAGCGTATGGATTTGTTTTAACGGCTACGATCGTTTTTGCGCTCTGTGGTAAATAGGGGGGACGGCGCTGGCAGAGTTTTTTACTTGCCATTTGCCCCTGCGCCGCCCCTCGTCTCCTTCCTCGCGCTGCCCCTCCATTGTTCTGCCCCAAGTTCCTTGCCCCACACACCCTCCACCGTAGCGATGGCGAAAGGTGGAGGTGCGAAGCGTGGTGCTGCCGCCGCCGCCGCTACCGATGCGACCAAGGGCAAGAAGGCCGTGGCGGGTACATCTGCATCCGCCGCGCTGAAGAAGGGCAGCGGGGACTGGGCGAAGTCCACCATCAAGGACGCCCATTTGGTCAAGTTCCGCGAGCAGGGGTATCTGCCACCCGCGGAGCAGCTCGCCGTCCGCGCGCCGTCGCCCAAGGAGGTACTCCCCGAACCACGCGCCAACGAGCGTGTTTGTTTTGCGGAGTTTTTGCCTAGGGGCTTTTCGCTTCCCCTCCACGATTTCGTTCGTGGTCTTCTTTTTGCCTACGGGGTGCAGATCCATGATCTCACCCCAAACGGCATTATGCATATCGCGTGTTTCATCACGCTGTGCGAGTGCTTCCTCGGCGTCGCTCCCAGCTGGGCGCTGTGGAAAGCCATCTTCATGGTGCGGCCGAACAGAGGAGGTGGTCGCACCTACCCCGTCGGCGGCTGTGGAATACAGGTGCGCAGCGACACCCGCTACTTCCGCCTGAAGACCGTCGACTCCGCTCAAGGCTGGAGGAAGGGGTGGTTTTATGCGACTGTCGAGCAGGATGCAGCCGCCCCTTTCTCGACTGCTGCTTTCACCAGGACCAAGGCGTGGGATCACCAACTCTCAGCCGAAGAAATGGAGGAGGCAAGCCCTTTGCTGGCTCGGATCGGAGGCATGCTGGACAAGGTCACAGGCATCCATTTGATCGCCACCTTTGTGAAGAGGCGGGTGTGGCCCATCCGTGCCCGAGCGCACCCCATGTGGGAGTATGAAGGCGCGGGTGACATCACCCGAATGAACCCAGAGGAGCTTTCAAGGAGTGAGCTGCTGACGCATGTGCGGCACATCACCAACTTGACGACAGGCGACACTTGCAACGTCGACTGCCCTGTTGCACCATATGGGTTGGAGAACCCTTTGCTTGAGGTATGTATGTGTTATAGCCTGCTTGCAATGAAGAGTTTGCCACTCGCATGTTCTGCGATATGCGATTTTTGATTCTGACTTTGCAATTTGTGATGTGTGCTATGCAGGGTCACTCGACTGCTGCCTCCCTTCCTCCTCTGCCTGAAAATGGCGAGACTGAAGAAACACAGGCACAGGTGGTGGACCCGAAAGGGGATCAGTCGCCCATCCCTTCTGCCACCACTTCACATGTGGAGGATGTCGAGGAAGAAGCAGCAGAAGAAGTCCAATCTGAAGACAAGGCCCCTCTGACCAAGAAGTCGATACCGCGCAACCGAAGCGGCGTCGACTGGCCAAGAAGGCGCCTTCTGCTGCAAGTTCACCCGCGAAGGAGCAGGCTTGGAGGATGACGAGGAATCAGGTTCACCACCTGTTTTCCAAGCCGCTCCTTTGCGTGCGTGCTCAACAAGCTCGACTCTTCCGCTTCAGTCGAGTGGTACCCCAGCCTTTGGGGGACCAATTTTTGGCGACTCCGAAGATGAGAAGATGAGGAGCACAGGTATGTGTTTTTTGAGTATGATATGAAATGTTTGTGCTGTCACATTTTGTGCTGACCATCCTTTTGTTTTGTTGTGTTGCTCACAGTGCTGAAAACAATCAGCCTGGGACTCCTCCAGTCGAAATGTTCCAACCCTGGAGCACTCGAAGTCTGCACCGACTGGAAACGCTGCCGTTGAGACAGCCAAGGCGGCAACTCCAGATGTCGGGACATCAGTCGCGGCTCCTGAGCCGTGGATGAACCACGTGAGTAGTTTTTGCTTGACCCGTTTAGTTGTAGGTCTGTGAGAGTTTGATTTTTGCTGAATCGTGTGCTCGCAGCCCTTCTACCACACCTTGGCAGATTCGCCAAGGCTTATGTCCAGGTGGAGCAGGAGAGGGACACCATGCGCGCCGAGCTCGAGCGGCTCAGTCGTGAGTTTCCTTTTTGCTTTTGTTTTGCCGAACTTCTTTTTGCAATGCTTGATTTTGTCGAGTATTGAATGCACGTGATTTTGCTGGGCCAGGCGAGAAGAAGGAGCTGGAAGACGCACTCGCCGCGCAGCGCGAAGAGTCGAAGAAAGAGCTGGCTGCCGCCACCAACTCAGCCGCTGCACGCGAGCGAGATATGCTGACCAGCTCGCGGCACTCGCGCAGGTCATGGGAGGTGAGTAATCTTTTCTCCTTTTGATATGACGATATAACTTGTCGAGTGTCGTAAAATGACTTATGCCTGTTTTGAATTGTGCAGAAGCTGTTGGCGCACCGGCCTCTGCGGACGTGGCGAGTGACGATCTTTCGCTGGAACAGGCTGTGGGCGGCTTAGGCGCTCTATGCAACCAGGCGAAAGAAGCACTCGCCAAATCGACGAGCACACTTGGCGCTGTATACCAAGTGGTGTTCCCGACTGGCGTGGTGCCGTCGACGGTGGATGACTTCGCCAACGTGTTTGGCCCCGGGACGTCCACCATGGCGGGTTTCGCTCGCGCCAACACGGTACGCGGATCCGAGTCCACCATCAAGCTTCTTATGGGACATGGGATAGATTGCGACTATGAGGCAGCACTGTCTGCGTTCCCTCAGAAGCCAGATGGGAAGCCCATTTCCCTGAAGGGGGTGAGCGGAGCCGCCGCGCGACTGGCCGAAGTTTTTATGAACACCATGGAGCGCCGGGCACTCGAGACTGCCAATCGTCTGCTTAGGAAATCGAAATCTTAGGTTTAGGGTAGCTGTACCCTTTTGCTTTTTTATGCCTTGTAATGATACCTTCTGAACTGCGCGAGTCTGCGCTTTGTTTGTGCTACCTTGTTTATGCAAACTGTCTTTTGCTAATGTCTTTCACTCGAAGAGTTGTATGCTTACGACATGAGTTTAGCTTCTGACACAAACTTTGTGTTTGTGATTATGCTCTTTGAACAGTCACGAGAACCTGCTACTGCGACTAGTTCCTCGCAGGCTCCAATCACCACCCGATCCCAGGGTCAGGTGGCAAATGATGCCAAGGTGATGGAGTATATGAAGGCTAAATTTGTGAGAATGGAGCAAGATCTGAAGGACGCCCAGGCTGAGCTGAGTCGATTGAGGGCCAGACCCGCGTTGGCCACCCAACGCGAGGATTATGTGCTCGGGGAGATGGAGCTTGTGAACAGGCAACTCGAGTGTAAGTTCGAGTCTTGCTCTGTTTACAAGCTTTTTGCGTAGCTTTTGCCTTTTGATCTGACTGGTGTGCCCGTGTTTGTAGGCTTTGTCGACAACTTCCAGGCTGAAAAGATTCGCGTGGAAGGGCGTCTGGATAGCGTGGTTGACGACCCTACGACTGGGCGTCAACACTTTTGGCTTGATAGGTACCATGCCCGCATACTCGCCACCCTGAAGGATCGCGTCTGGCGAAGTGCTGAACTGCTGGAGTTATGCCGGGCAGCGTTTATTCGCCTGAACGAGACTCTTTTTCCTTCGGGGCCACAACCACAAGGGATTCGTGCTGTGTTGAACATCTTCCGCCAAACAAATCCCATTCGAGAGTTGCTGTCTCAGAGACTTGTGATTGGAGCCAACGCTGCAATGGCGTATATGCGTAGTCGAAAACCAAGGTTGGTGTTGCGGACACCTGCAGCCGGAGAGTTCTCGAACAAAAAGACCTGGATGACACGATCCAAGCTGCGGAGACACTAATCGAGTGCACTCGCGAACAGCTTTGCGGTCCCGAGCTGCCCGTAAAGGACGAGCCTGAGGATTAGAATAGTTTGCGAGTGCAATTTTTGTATAGGGGCAGCCCCCGAGTGTAATTTTTGACTCTTTGTATATTGTATAGTTTGTATACTTTGATTTTTTGTCGAGCCCCCGAGTCAGTCGAGCGGGGTTTGTGAAATATGTGTTGGTTGTGAACCAATGACTGTGCAGCCCCCGAGTATTCGAGTGCGGCTGCAGAGTTTTTGTGTTTTTGTTGGATCCTTGTTACGCAGCCCCCGAGCATTCGGTGCGGCTAAGGCATTGTGTTTCTGCAAGAGCGAGAGCTCATTTGATCGATAACACAGCCCCGAGGGTTTCGGGTGCGGTTAAGGTATGAATCAAAGAAGTCGAAGGAACATTGATTTTATTCCTCTTTTGAATGTTAGGCTGCAGGCCGCCTCATTAAAAACCTTCCAGTCCCCTTAGGTACCCTGGTAAGGAAAAGAGCGCGTCTGAAACCTGCAGCCATCCGACATATAGCCTATTACATTGTGAGCACTTTATGCGTAGAAACGGCGCAGATGCGCAACGTTCCAAGGATTATGAGAGAGTTCGCCTGTCTTCGCGTGCTTCAGTCGATATGCGCCTCCACCAAGGACCTCCGTGATGATGAAGGGACCCTCCCATGGGGAAGCGAGCTTGTGCACCTTCTTTTGCTTCAGTCGAAGAACCAGGTCACCAACGACGAAGGACCTGGTTCGCAGTCGACGGCTATGGTAGTTGCGGAGATCTGCTGGTAAACAGCTGTGCGGGCCAAGGCCGTGTCTCGCGCTCATCGAGTAAGTCGACTGCGTCTTCGAGTGCTTCTTCCGCGTCTTCTTCATTGTATGCTTCAACTCGTGGCGCATTGAACCTTACATCTGATGGCAGAATTGCCTCTGCACCATAGACCATGAAGAATGGGTGAACTGCGTAGAAGTGTTGGGAGTTGTGCGTAGGCTCCATAGCACAGATGGTAGTTCTTCGACCCAAGCACCCGCAGCTCTTTTGAGTGGCACCAGGAGGCGCTTCTTGATCCCACTCGTCACAAGTCCATTGGCCTTTTCGACTTGGCCATTGGATTGTGGATGTGCCACGGATGCGTAGTTGAGCGTAATGTCCTGCTCTTTGCAGAAGGTTTTGAACTCCTCAGCCGTGAAGTTTGTGCCGTTATCAGTGATGATACTGTTTGGGACACCGAAGCGGTAGATGATGCTCTTTATGAAGTTGACTGCCGTAGTAGCAGTCGAATTTGTGATGGGGACCGCCTCGATCCACTTTGTGAACTTGTCGACTGCCACCAGTAGGTGAGTATGCCCGCCATGCGATGATTTTTTGAGTGGCCCAACCATATCGAGCCCCCATTGGGCGAAAGGCCAGGCCAGCGGTATAGTCTTCAACGCCGATGCGGGTGCGTGCGGCCTTGTTGCGAATTTCTGGCAGCCGACGCACCTTTTGACTATGTCCTCCGCGTCTTTGAGTGCTGTAGGCCAGTAAAACCCTGCGCGAAAGGCTTTGGCTACGAGTGATCGACTGCTGGCGTGATGCCCACAGGTACCTGCATGAATGTCTCGAAGTATGGCTTGGCCATCTTCGAATGCGATGCATCTTTGGAACATACCTGATATGCTGCGCTTGTATAACTCGCCGTTGATAACGGTGTATGCTTTTGATCTTCGAGTCACGCGTCGGGACTCGGTTATGTCATCTGGTAGCTCGCCACGGAGTATGTAAGCCAGAAAAGGTTGAGTCCAGTTGGCTCAATGAGAAATACCTCGACTGGGGGGTCCTCTGTGCTAGGCATTTGCTTTTGGGTGGCGTAGTCGACGGAGGAGGCTCTCGTTTCTCCTTGATAGATCTGTGTTCGATGCGCTCGAGGAAGACACCAGGTGGAATTTGTGCGCCAGTTGAGCCAAGATTGGCTAGCATGTCTGCTTCTTCGTTACTTTCCCTTCCTATGTGCCTCAACTCGCAGCCCTCGAAGCTGCCCTCCAGTGTGTTGTACAGGTCGCGATAAGCGATCATGTTGTCCGCGATTGCGTCGCAGGCCTTCATTGTTTGCTGCACCACGAGATTGGAGTCGCCGTAGATCATCAATCGAGTGCACCCAAGTGCTTTTGCCATCCGCATGCCATGGATCAGGCCTCGTATTCAGCCTCGTTATTGGAGGGTAGTTTGAATCCCATCTGCAAAACATAACGTAGCTTGTCCCCTTTTGGTGATATGAGGATGACGCCTGCGCCTGCGCCTTCGTGTTTCTTGGACCCATCGAAGTACATGGTCCAGGAATTGGACACGTCTGGTGCTCCAGGTAATTGGGCCTCTATCCACTCGGTTGTGAAGTCGGGTAGGACTTGTGCTTTGATAGCCTTCGGGTGCTCGTACTTGATGTCTCTTGGAGCCAGCTCGATGAGCCATTTTGCGACTCGACCCGTTGCATTGGGGTTTGTGAGGATATCACCGATTGCTGAGTTACTTACCACGGTGATCGGGTGCTCGGTGAAGTAGTGTGTCAACTTCCTTGAGGACATGAATACAGCGTATGCCAGCTTTTGATAGTGCGGGTACCGCTGTTTTGATATGGAGAGAACCTCGCTCAGGTAGTAGACTGGACGTTGTATGCTTTGGATGTGCCCCTCCTCCATGCGTTCGACTACCAGTACGGTGCTCACCACCCTGTTTGTAGCCGAGACATACAGGTAGAGTGGTTCCCGTTCCTTAGGTGCGACGAGGATCGGAGGGCTTGTGAGGATCCGCTTGAGATCTGTGAAGGCTGCTTCAGCTTCTGGCGTCCACTCGAACTTGTCCGCCTTCTTCATCAGTCGATAGAATGGTAAGCCTTTTCACCCAGTTTGCTGATGAATCGACTGAGCGCTGCTACTCGTCCTGCTAGTTTCTGCACATCATGAAGCTTTGAAGGCCTTTGCATTGTGAGGATGGCCTGTATTTTCTCCGGGTCTGCTTCGATTCCACGGCAGAGACTAGGTACCCTAGAGCTGCCCGGCTGGAACGCCGAACGTACACTTCTTAGGATTGAGCTTGATATGGAAGCGTTTGAGGTTTGCGAACGTCTCCCTCAAATCGTCGAGTAGTGTGGTTCTTCCCTTGTGGTAATGACAATGTCATCACGTAGACCTGGACGTTGCGTCCAATTTGCTTTTTGAGGCAGTCCTGCATCATGCGCTGGTATGTTGCACCCGCGTTTTTGAGCCCAAAGGGCATAGTTGTGTAGCAGTAGACCCCGAGTGGGGTTATGAACGCCGTTTTTTCTTCGTCTTCTTGCTTCATCCTTATCTGGTGATAACCTGAGTAAGCATCCAGAAAGGAGAGTCGTGCGCATCCGGCGGTGGAGTCGACGATCTGGTCGATTCGGGTAGCGGGAAGTGATCCTTTGGACAGCACTTGTTCAGCGCTGTGAAGTCCACGCACATCCGAAGGATGTCTGTATGCTTCTTTCTACGAGTACGGGTTGGCCACCCATTGTGATTTCTTGATTTCCCTAATGAATCCTGCTGCGAGTAACCGGTCGACTTCAGATTCGACTGCGGTTCGCTTTGGGCCGGAGATTCGACGCATCGTTTGCTTGACTGGCTTTGCATCTGGAAACAATTGGAGAGAGTGCTCGGCGAATTCCCTGGGAATACCTGGCATGTCGGCTGGACACCACGCAAATATTTCCCAGTTCTCACGGAGGAATTCGACGAGCGCGCCTTCCTATGCGATAGGCAGGCTCGAAGATATGTTGACTGTCTTGGACGGATCGGTCGGGTGCACCTGATGCGACCTTGTGTCATTTGTAGCATTGAAGGATCTGTCGACTGCCAACTTCTTATGCTCGGAAGGAGTGTGCGGTCGTTGGTAATCGCCAAGTCGGCGAGTGATTCTCCACCCCGAACATCTCGGAGATTTTGCTGAACTCGCGGTCGCAAGCATCGGACCTTTGAAAGTTTCCACGGACAGTGATGACTCCCTTTGGTCCTGGCATCTTCAGCGTGAGGTACGCATAGTGTGGCACCGCCATGAATCGAGCAAACGTCGGGCGACCAAGAATAGCATGGTATTGTGATTTCCAGTCGACGACCTCGAACTCAATCGACTCTGTCCTGAAGTGGCTTTTGTCCCCGAACGTAACGTCGAGTTGTATGGTGCCTTCTGGGCTAATTGCTTTGCCAGGAACGATACCGTGGAAGGTATTTGAAGATTTTGGGAGGTTTTCGACTGACCTGTTCATTTTGCGGAGCGTGTCCGCGAAGATGATGTTTATGCCGCTGCCTCCATCCATGAAGACCTTGGTCATGGCGTAGCCTCCTATTTGCGCGTCGAGTACCAGAGCCGCGTGCCCTGGTCGAACTACAGCTTATGATGGTTTCCGATCCCTTCAGAAATTCGGCACGGCAGGAGGTGCCATGACAGCCATGTTCACCTGTCGAGTGATTAGCTTTTGCTGCCTGTTGGAGGGGCGACCCTTTTGTATCATGTACATCTGCCCGTGGGGCTGTGGATATTGATCATCTTCCGCCCGTAGTACGGGTTGTATGGCACCTGCGAGGTTTGCGCCTGGAGCAGGCTGTGGTGGTGGTGGGTGGCGGCTGTGGCGCCATGAGAGCGGGCACAGCGTTCGGCTGTGGTGCGGGTGCAGGCGTGGGCTGAGCAGGTGCTGGGCCATTCCTTTGAGTCGTATCATGTAGTCAGTCGCCATTTGGTCGAATTCCCTGCAGTTCCTTAGGGTGTGATTGGAGCGTAGTTTTCCGTCGTCCCCCTTGAAGAGGTGGAATCTGCACCAGTCGTCCATCTTTTCCTCGAATGACCGCTCGGGTTTTGCGTCGCTACGTTTGCGCCATTCTTGCCTTTTGTAGCTGTCGCTCCGCTGCTCGCGATCTCGACTGTCCCGTCGATCATCCGAGCGTCGATTGCTTCTATCTTGGTCCTCCTTGGTTGTGTGTATCCAGCCGCCATGAACTCGGGTCTGTTATCGTCGTAAGGACGTTTGGAACGTTTGCGCCTGCGATCTTCTCTGTATGAATCTCTGCGGCTCGACTGCCGCTTTCGTAGTTGTCGCGTGTTGGGGAAGCACGGGATCTGCGTACAGAATCCTCTCCATCTGCCCACTCAGTCGCAACTTTGATGAGGTCAGCCAGGGAGGTTGGCTTTTCACGACCAAGTGCCTCTTTGAAGTCCTTCCTGGCGAGACCTTGTATGAAGGCATCCATGGCCCTGTCTTCTGACACTTTGCCAACCGAATTGCGTATTTCGGTCCACCGCCGTATGTATGATCTCAACGACTCGTCTGATCGTTGAGTGCATGTCCTTAATTCCTCGAATGTCTTCGGGCGCTCACACAGAGGCTCGAAGTTTTTGATGAAGTCTCTGCGGAAATCGTCCCACGAGTCATATGATGATGGAGGGAGCGATTGAGCCAGTCGCGGGCAGTTCCTTCGAGCATAAGTCGTATGTACTGCATCGCCGTGGTGTTCGTGCCACGCTGGCATGCCACGGCGAGTCTGTAATCTTCTAACCACCCAGAAGGTTCTTGGCGACCGTTGTACTTGGGTTGTTCGCCTGTCAACTTGAACCGTTTGGGCATCCGCGTCTCACGGATGCGTCGAGTGAAGCACAATGCTCCGCATGGCTCTGGTTCGCGATCAGAGTATGAATCGCTGCTATAGGATCTTCGAGATCTGCTTCTGCTGGACCTGTGCCGGCGCGTGCTTCTCCTTCCTTCATCCGAGTGGTGGCTGCGACCACTGCGATGATGTGCTGCGTGTCGTGAGTCGACTATGTCGCGATCGCGATTCCTTGCTGGAGTTTTGTCTTCTGGCTGTATAGCCTGTGCCGCTAGAGCTAGCGATTTGAGTTGTTGGCGATGCAGGGCTGCGTTAGGGTCATTCGCCGGAGGTTGCATTGCCTTGAGGTAAGCACCTACGGAGAATAATGCACCCGCAGCAGTTTTGGGCACTGGGATTCCGTTAGCGTCCTCTGTCATGAACGACAGGTTACGGGTGATTGCTACCCTTTCATGTTCTGGAAGGCTTGCCAACCGCGACCTAGGTCGTGGGGTTGGTTGCTGTGTGGACCCGAGGGATTGCTCCCTTCTTCGGGCACTCGAGAGGCTGGCTTGCCTTTTGCGCTCCTCGAGCGTCGCTCGGTAGTTTTGCAGTCGAATTGACTCCTGCCAGTTGAAGTACTGGAAGGTCAACATCTCCTCTGGGGTGGAATTTGGTGGCATCATTGTGCACTCCTTTATGACTTTATCTGCTTTTGCTGCCATCTCCTCCGTGATTGTCAAGGTTGTGACCCCATCCGGCATGGTTACCGTGCATGGGAATTGTGCAGGCCTGCGAGCGGCTGCGTCTGCGGATGATTCTGCGGTGAAGGCCACGTAGACCTGATGGGGCGTGACCCGAGGACAGGTGTATGTGCTGTCGATTCCAGTCATGGACTCGACGTCGCCGTCGAGGCTCATGTCAGAGCCAGTGTGTTCATCGAGTAGATCTTCGAGGCGAATCTCGTTGTCGATGTGCTCATCGCCTATGCTCATCTCGGTGTTGGCGAAGCCATTATGGATTTCTGAGTCGAGGTTGGTGTTGGTGAAGATCTCCGAGTCGACGTTGTTGTCGTTATGAATCGCGGGCTCGTAGAAGTCATCGAGGGAGATCCCGCAGTCGAAACTCTCGTCGAGTGGTAGGTTGAAGTCGATGTTGCTTGTGTTGTATGCTGATTCTGCTCCTCGCCTTGGAGTTCCGTCATCATGAACCTGTCGAGCTCGCCGGTCGACATGGTTGTTGCGGGCGAGCAGGCTTCAGGAATCGACGACGGGGCGAGCGCAGTCGACGGAGCCTCGAGTGCACCCAGCGCCAGTTGTTGCGGATCTGTCGAGTCCTGCGTGCCAAGATTGTTTACGAAAAAATTGAATGCTCCAACAGTCAAGCTCAAACCTGATTCAAGGCCGGAAAACGCCTCCTGAAGCTCTGGCGAGTGCGGATTGAAATTCATTGGAAGAGCAGATGCGCTTTTTGCAGGTGAAGCGGGCAGGCTGCCGCTTTTCGAGTGGATCGGCGAGTCGCCGTGTGTCGCCTGGATCGGCGAGTTGCTGTTTGCTGACATGGCCGGCGAGTTGCCGTTTGCAGATGAGATCGGCGAGTTGCCGTTTGCTGGTGTGATCGGCGATTTGCCGTTTGCTGTTGGGACCGGCGAAACTTCGAGTCCAGCGCTATTCTTTCCCACAGACGGCGCCACTTGACGAGGGGTAGACTCATCAAGACCCATGGTTAAGGTCCCTAGGTTATGAATATGGGGGAGAGAACGTGGTAGAGCTGGAAGTATCGTCGGCTGACAAGCAGGGCAAAGATTTTACCCAGGTTCAGGGCCCTCGTGTGGAGGTAACACCCCTACGTCCTGCCTGTCTGTTATTGCTTTGTGAATATGATGGTTACAAGGATCCCGGCGAGATGTCGATCTCGCTAGGGTTTGTGGCTCTGGTGGTTCGTTGTCTGGTTCGATGGCCCTCCCAGTCCTTAAATAATAGGCTGGGTCTCGGGTGTTCGTAACCGACTCGATTTACAAGTAAGGAAACTCTAAACCGACTATTGCTTCGCCAAACTTGGAGGATACTCCATCTTCGTGGGCCTCCCTTCATGGGCTTCATGTAGGCTCTGATAGTTGGGCCTAGTCGATACGTGCACCAGGTACCCTCATGGTAGGGTACCCGATAGGCATACCCATTTCAATGGGTGAAATAAATGTGGAAATGAAGTGAGTTTAAATGAGTTTGTATAAATGGTTAGAGAGACGACTGGGCCGCTAATCTAAGCCATGCATCATTAATGGTGGAAATTTACTTACATGCTATGGTGAACCTTCTGTGATACACCTTACAATAAAAAACTATCTAATGGTAAATAAAAAAGGGTGTTGAGATTGTTCATTGTGTTTGTTTGTCTTGTCATTTTGATATGGGCTTGTTCCATATCCTGGGACAAGAGGTACCCCAGTTGACGCTCTTAATGATACTATTATTACTTATAATGATATTTAACTTGAACTTGCTTTGTTTCCCAAGTTGAGTAACACATGGAGTAGGTACTTGTATTCAAGGGGCATGAGACTTTCAACCTGTACTTTGTCAAGCACACTACTCATATTTGTTTTCACTTTAAACTTAATCATTCAAGATTCTATGATAGGGAAATGAGAGCTTGACACCAAGGATTACCACATTACAATCATTAACTTAAGTAGAGAAGTTCAGAAGTTAGATGAAATTTATTCATGCTTTACCTCTACTCATTTATATATCTTTCCAAAGTGTCTACCTTTTATATTCAGATTTTCATGAATACTCTATGACCATTATATGATGTTCTTACTTTTCATTATGCATACATTTGGTCCATAGTACTTCTTCTATGTTACACTTTGTGAATTATCATTGAACATCCTTGCAGTAATATTTTGATATCACTTTATAATTTATCTTGTATATTGATACTCCTTTGAAGAATGAATCATTTGACTCTATGTAGCAACAACTTCATCACTTCATTCATAACATGTGCCTTACAATATTTGATCAAGTTTATGATGGTAGCATGTCACTTCAAAAATTATTTTGTTTTATCGTTTACCTACTCGAGTACGAGTAGGAACTAAGCTTGGGGATGCTTGATACGTCTCAAACGTATCTATAATTTTTGATGTTCTATGCATGTTTTATGTCAATTGGCACATGTTTTATATACACTTTATATCATATTATGACATTTATTGGATTAACCTACTAATAGTTGCCAAAATGCAAAATCTTCTTGTTTTTCTATTTGTTGTGTAGGAATTATCAAAAATATAAAGAAAACCATATTGGAGTCGAATTGGGACTTTCCTGAAATCTGTTTGGAAACGTTTTTCGAAGATGGTCACGTTTGGCCCCGAAGACGACGTCAAACGGAAACCTGACAGAAGACAAAGTTGCAGAGAATTTTCCGAGAATCGATCTAGACTTAAAATTTGCCCAATTCCGAGTCCGGACGGCCGAGATATTCCCGATTTACTGCAGCCCTAGATGGGATGACGAGAATCTGAAAGATTGTGACTTTATTGACTCCAACTCTTACCAAATTTGATGGTTTCGGCCAAGACACGAATTGAAGCCTCATTATGGCTGAGAGGAGTTCCTAGGAAGCTTCTAGAGGTGCCCAAGAGCCCTTGGATCAAAGGGGCATCCATCCCATGGCCCAGATTGCATCTCCACCTCTATATAATGAAGGGAAACCCTATTTTCCAAGCAAGCCACCAAAAGCCACGAATTTTCCTCCTCTTGGCAGCCGCCAAGGAGGGGGAGGAGCTCCTCCATTGCTGCACCATCACTAAGGAAGAAGGGGGGCCAAGGGCCGCCGCCGCCGCGCCGTGGCTGCTGCGGGCCGCCGCCTCCACTCCGGGCTGCACCTCTTCATCAACCTCTCCATCAAGTGTGCTCACCATGACCATGTGTGAGTAGTTTTCACCGAGGCTGAGGGCTCTGCCGGTAGCTATGTGGTTCATCTCTCTCTCCCATGGTGTGATCTTTATGTGATCGTGAGCTTTGTAATCTAGTTGAATCCATAAATGTTACTCTTCATTATCTTATGAATTATGCTACTCAAGTGGTTTTATTAATGTAATCTCCGGAGTCACCTTTGTCCCATGGTGCGAAGTTGACAGTGCGCGCACCGTGTGTGACTCTTAGGCTAAAGATTACAGGAATACTTATCATGAGTTGTTCTTTTGTTGGTTGTTATTATAAAATTGTGGTGTTTGTTTAGTACTATTTTGGGACGCTCATAGTGACATTGGGGTTCCCTAGATGTGGAAGACAGACTTTAAGGTGTGCTTTTGCAGCCCTACATGATGGTCTTGGTGTTCTATGATAATGTGGTGTTTGTTCACTCAGACTTTAAGGTGTGCTCTTGTAGCCCTACGCAGTAGATTGATATTTCTATCCAACGGGAGAATAGTTCAGAGTAGCATAATGAAGAGGAAATATTTATGTATTCAATTATATTATTATTGTTGGGAGTGTACACTAGTGAAAGTATAATCCCTAGGCCTTATTTCCAAGTATTGAAACACCGTTTGCTCTCATTTTGTCTAATGTTTGCTTGCTGCCATTTTTATTTCAGATTGTAATTAACACTTATAATCATCCATATTACTTGCATTTCACTATCTTTTCGCCGAACTAGTGCACCTATACATCTGACAAGTGTATTAGATGTGTTGGGGACAAAGAGATTTCTTGTATCTTAATTGCAGAGTTGCTTGAGAGAGATATTTTTGACCTCTACCTCCCTGAGTTCGATAAACCTTGGGTGATCCACTTAAGGGAAACTTGCTGCTGTTCTACAAACTTCTGCACTTAGAGTCCCAACACTGTCTACAAGAATAGAAGCGTGCGTAGACATCACCGAGGTCTGACCGGCCCAGATTAAACCAGCACCAACGTTAAACCAACTCGTTTCGGTTCGGCTCAATTGCTGACTAGGACACGCCACGTCGTACTAAGAGTGGGACCCAACAGTCAGGACGGGTAAAATATAAAAGGGGGTAAAAGTGGATTTTTTTTGTTAAATGGGGTAATTTTGAGAAATTTCTATTAAATTGGGTAAAAAGTGGCACAAAGTTTATCTTAAGGGTAAAAAGTGAAATTCACTCTATTAAAAAATATAATAAAAACCATGTCACACCTCCGGCGACAACAGGGGCCACAGCTCTCCGCCTACAGCCCCCACCCTCCTCGTGTCTCAGCTTCCCTCGATGACGCCGCCGCCGACCCTTTGCCGCGGTGGCGGCATGCCCTTACTTCCAAAGGTGTCTAGCCCCCATTTTTCTGCCATGTGGTGACAATGGACGATATGCGTGGGTAGGCCATGTCTGATCAGCGATCACCAGCGTGCGGGGGCGGGACCCCGAGCAGTGGTGATACCTCCCCTCTTGCCCTTGATGCGATGACGGTTGTCGGCAGGTCGGCGAAGACCGTAAGGTTTTAGAACAAAGACCGAAAAGGCCCGGCGATAAATTAATAGCGCCAGTCGGCGAGTAAGATACATAGTGCTGAACCCAGCATACAACACAACCCCGCACACACACAAGGAACAGAAACTACTAGGCGATTACAGGTGAACTCCGAAGAACACTGCCACCGTCCACACACGTAGACAGGCTCCACCAGGAGGCCTCAAAGGGACGCCGAGGAGCCACACTCAACAAGGGGGCCACAAAGCGACGCACCGTGGAGATAAGGTGAGCACCGACGAGCACCGCCACTAAACACAGAAGCTGCAGACATGTAATCGCCGAAGATCACCGCCACCATCCACACAGGTAGACAGGCTCACCAAACCCCTCAACGGGCCGCCGAGGAGACTAGGACGAAAAATCGCCACTGACCACAAAGCTGCAGCCAGGCTCAACAAGGGGGCCACAGAGAGACGCCGGTGAGATAAGGTGAGCGCCGACGAACACCGCCACTGACCACAGCAGCTACAGACAGGCACCAGGTAGCTCCAAACAAGAAACGCCGATGTGCAAAGGGAGTTGTAGGCCTTGCTGGAGAAAGCTCGGCGAGAGGTTACCACCGCAGCCAACACCTCCCAACCTCCGGGAAGCAACCAATCGTGTGCTCCAAAGCGGTGTCTTCAAGAAGAGCACGACGGCAACGCGCCGCCACCGCCCGATCAGAGGATCTCAGCTTTTCACCCGGAACACGTGACGAGGACCGAGAGAGTCGCAACGGCGCCTTCAAGCAGGGAACAGCGTCCATGGACGTCGCCGCCGTGGTCCGGGAGGATCCCGGACAAAGGTTTCCCTTCGACATGACTCAGGGCCTCCCACCCAGGGCTTGGAGCATCGCCGAGGACGACATCCGCACCACTGTCACGAGCAGTCGCAAGACAATCACCACGCCGCCCGCACGGCCGCGGTCATCGACCAGCACCAGAACCGCCGGCACGCCCGACAACCGACGCGGTTCCCACCATCCAGGGTCGCCACCCCGGCGTCCAAACTCCACGCACCACCGCACCGAACGAAGAGGCGAGAGACACCACAGAGGCAGGCACACCCAGACCTGGCCGAGGCAGACGACTACATCTTCTTCCACACCACCCCGCCGAACCGACAGGCCCGTCCCGCAAGCATGGCGAGCAACAACCCCCATGGCTGCTGCCTACGCCAGAACCGGAGGACGCGAGGAAGATGTCCACGAGCCTGCAGAAGAAGGGTGCGCACCGGAACGACGGTCAACAGCCACCACGGCTGCCGGAAACCGCCGGATCTGAGGCAGATGGGCTCGCCAGGGCCCGGGGCCCCTGCCCAAGAGCGTAAGGTGTGTCATACAAGTTATTGTATCCGGCAGCCGTGGACAATGGGTGTGAACTGGATGGCGTCGACGTATTCATGGTGTGTGGTAGTGGCGTGCGGGCCGATCTAGGGGCGAGGCTTGCATGCGGCTATTCATTGACACATCTACATGGGCGTGACAACGTGGCATGCTACCGTCATTAGGTTACGCGGGAAGGGCATATTGGTTGGGGTATCAGGACGGTGGGCGTGGTGGGGAGCACCGCAGTGTGAGGTGCTGTGGTGGGTTGCCTGCGGGAGTGGTGGAGGTCGGAGACAATGAACTGCAAGGAATGCATGGCTACTAGGACTTGGACAAACATGCTGCAATGACAATGGGTTAAGGGAGCTCCAAGTGAAAGCCTGACACCGACCTCGGTCGATGCCGACGATTATGAAGTTCTCGAAAGTCGCTCTCCTCCTTGGAGCCATTGTTGAGTAGCCCCTTCACATCCTTCATCATTTAAGTTGTTTCAGCCTTGACCAGAGCGGGTATTGATGATATCATTGTCACCTCCACTTGGGGACGTCGCCTGGGAGGTCTGACACTTCACCGAATAGCGTTAAGTTGTGTTGTTTTGGAGCTTTGTTGCTAGCTAGGCATGTGCATGGCCTCGGGGCTAGTGTGTAAGTTGAAGCGGGGGATCAAGAAATCCAATGTTGTGTTAAAGGGTGTCACCTTTGGTTGCTTGGAGGCAGAAGGCTCTGCAGGGGCACATACCTGGGATCGGTGAGTGTGTTGCAGAGGTTCGGAAATAGCAACGGTGTATTGTCGTAGGGATATCCTCTCTAAGAGCATCTCTAGCAGTACCCGCAAAACGGCAACCCGCAAAACAATTTTAGGGGTCGGGTTTTGAGTGTTCTTGCGCGAGAAATGGGGCCACGAAGAACAGAGCTCGCAAACGAAACCGCAAATCTGAAATTCAACATCCAAATTTTCGCGGGAACAAAGTTCAGTTCATACTAGATAGATGTTCTTCGCTACAGTTAGATTTCAACGTTGTTTCTACACAAAATGCAAACCCTAGAACTACACATCGCCGCCCAACCCCTAGAACTACACAAAATTTGCTCCTCACCGGAGCCACGGCCGCGGCGGCGACGCAGCGGTGGAGGATCTTCACTCCTCGTCGGAGACGAGGTCGATGACGGGCGGGAGCTGGCTGATGATCAGTGTCTGCTCCATGAGGACGTCGTCGAGCACCTCGTCGCGCTTGATCTTGGCGGCGAACTCCACCGCCTCGTGCTGGGACCGCAGCACCGTCGCCGCAAGCGTGCGCTCGAGGTGCTCGTCGGGGATGAAGTCCTCCGGCCCGAGCGTGACGCCGTAGTGCTCGGGGGCGTAGCCCTCCGGCGGAGGAGCACCCGGCGCGGCGGAAGAGCTGCTGGCGCCAGGAGCACCCGGCGCGGCGGAAGAGCTGCTGGCGCCGCGGAGGAACTGCTCGCGACACTTCTCATGCACATACAAACGTGCGCCGCGCTTCCGTGCGCCGTCGCTGCGGATGATCTGCGCGCGCTTCGCGTCGGAGTAGTCTCTGCCGAAACGGTCGTCGCCGGGGAGCGGCGCCTCTGGTTCCCGCTTCGGCGCCATGGCTCGGCGTCGCCGGATCTGTTGACGGGGACGCGAGATTTCTCGTCGGAGACGGCAGAGCGCACGGCGGATTGCTCGCCGGAGGAGGTGCGGGATTGGGGATCGCAATCCGCAAATGCGGTGGGAAGCCAAATAAATAGGGGCACGCGGTGCGGATTCACGGCCACCGCAAAACGTTTGCGGGCCGACGCAAATATGCAGACGCTGGTCTGGCCCAAAAATTGCCCCAAACCCGCAAAGTCGCCGGAATTTTGCGGGTTCGGCCGTTTTGCGGGTACTGCTAGAGATGCTCTAAGAGCATCTCCAACAGACGCCTCAAATAAGCAGCACGCTTCAAATAACCGCTTTTTAGCGCGCGCGGGGCTAAAAGTGTCACTCCAGCAGAAGCTCTATAAGCCCGCGCGCTGTAAAAATCGTAGCGCGCGCTGGATGAAGCTGTGCATTTTGCCTCATATTTGGAGCGTGGGCAACAGCGCGCTGGCCAGAACGAAGCACGCGCGGGAAGGTCCAACCGTCGGGATGAAACTTCAGCTACGCGTTGGCTGACGGAAACCTCACCGGAATTGACCGCCGACCGTCGGGAATCGGCCGCCGGCCGTCAGAATCGGCCGCGGGCCGCCGGAATCGGCCGCCCTCGCCGGGAATCGGCCGCCGCCGCACTCCTGCTCGCCGCCCCACGCCCCGAGCTCGCCGCCGCCGCCTCACGATGTAAGTGGCGCGTCCGCTGGACAATTTACGCACGCCACTTCGGCCACATACCAGTTTCACGAATTTTCTGGCCGCCACTTATTTAGTTTAGCGGCTCCCTGCGGTTAAGTGGCGCCGCGAAAGCCGCGACGGTGAAGCGCTCAGATCTCAGCTCTCTAGCGCTTGATTTCTCTACACTCTCTCCACTCGCAGGGTAAGGTAGGTTCGTTGAACGTGCAAGTCGACCGGAGGAGCGGGCCGGCGAGGTCCACGACGAGATGGACACGGCGAGTGGTGCTCGACGGCCTCCGACACGGACGCGCTCCGGTCCGGGCTTGCAAGGCTCGAAGCGCTCTTGCGTTGGAAGAGCCAGGAACCGGAGGTCGTCCTCGACATCGCGACTTAGCTGACCACGGCCACCGGCGTTCGTCGCGCCGGAGCGGCCGCGCGTGCGAGCTAGCTGACCACGGCCACCGGCGTTCGTCGCGCCGTAGCGGCCGCGCGAGCGAGCTAGCTGACCACGGCCACCGTGTCGTGTCTGTGGCCATGCCCGCGTGTGCCCCAGTCGTGTCTCTGGCCATCCCCGCGTGCGCGAGCTAGCTGACCAAGGCCAGCGGCGTTCGTCGGGCTGGAGCAGCCGCGCGTGCTGCCGGTCACCGGTTTGTCGCCGCACGAGTGCAGCGCGGGAGAGCGATCACATGCTCCTCCGCGCGTTCAAGAACAAGGCGGACTATTGCCGCGTCCATGCGCATCTCCGGTCTACTTATAGCATCTCCAACAGACCGGAGATGCGCGTGGACGCGGCAATAGTCTGCCTTGTTCTTGAACGCGCGGAGGAGCATGTGATCGCTCTCCCGCGCTGCACCCGTGCGGCGACAAACCGGTGACCGGCAGCACGCGCGGCCGCTCCAGCCCGACGAACGCCGCTGGCCTTGGTCAGCTAGCTCGCGCACGCGGGGATAGCCAGAGACACGACTGGGGCACACGCGGGCATGGCCACAGACACGACACGGTGGCCGTGGTCAGCGAGCTCGCTCGCGCGGCCGCTACGGCGCGACGAACGCCGGTGGCCGTGGTCAGCTAGCTCGCACGCGCGGCCGCTCCGGCGCGACGAACGCCGGTGGCCGTGGTCAGCTAAGTCGCGATGTCGAGGACGACCTCCGGTTCCTGGCTCTTCCAACGCAAGCGCTCATAGCGCTTCGAGCCTTGCAAGCCCGGACCAGAGCGCGTCCGTGTCGGAGGCCGTCGAGCACCACTCGCCGTGTCCATCTCGTCGTGGACCTCGCCGGCCCGCTCCTCCGGTCGACTTGCACGTTCAACGAACCTACCTTACCCTGCGAGTGGAGAGAGTGTAGAGAAATCAAGCGCTAGAGAGCTGAGGTCTGAGCGCTTCACCGTCGCGGCTTTCGCGGCGCCACTTAACCGCAGGGAGCCGCTAAACTAAATAAGTGGCGGCCACACAATTCGTGAAACTGGTATGTGGCCGAAGTGGCGTGCGCAAATTGTCCAGCGGACGCGCCACTTACATCGTGACGTAGAGGGAAGGAACAATTAGTCTGGGCTTAAATATATCAATTAGCATAACAGAATTACCCAATTCAGATAAAACCCACACTCAGGGTCCGAAAGTCTAGGTTGCAAATATTGGGCCGGGCTATCGTGCAATTTATTCGTGTAGAGAGACTCGATCATATACACGGCGACTCTGTCATGCACGTTGTAGTTCACACCATTTTTCGTCTTAGCTTAGCAGAACATTTTTTTCATAAGGGGTCCACCAATCTGTTAATAGTCATTAATCGTAGTACAGAGAAATCCAAGAGTAATAAAATTACAAATAAGTCCTTGGATCACTTATAGACGACTACAATCACTAAAGAGAGCCGATGGCGCCTCGTCCTCGCCCCTCCCTCACCGGTGCGAGACAAATATGATCGTAGTAGATTTTGTTTTAGTAGACAAGCAAGTCGTCGTGCTAAGCCCCTAGTGGACCAATGCAACAGAGTAGTATTTATCGCCAACAATGAGAATTTTTAAATTGGAAGGGCCACACCTATAACCACGCCAATGAACACGAAAATAGACAAGATCCCACTCTCCGTCAGCGCTAGACGTAGAAACGGAGTGGGGATAGAATGAAGATGACCATATTCTGACACGGGGATATCGATGCCGTCGCACACACAGAAACTAAATAAAAAGGAAACAACAACCCACCAACGAGAGGTCGTGATCCGCTGCACCTCCATGGTCTAAATGGCCATTAGAGACGGGGCGGACCGTCAACATCACCGACGAGATGGACAGAAACCTTAACCGCCTTTGGATCGCCTTCTTTTCTGCTCTACTACCAAACCGGTACGTCAACCAAGGTATCGGTATATGACTATTTGTGATCCAGATGAAAATGCTTAGTGCTACACTCTAATTTTAGCATTCACATTGTTCCTATTTTCCAGAAATTTAGCTCGCCCCCATTCACAATTATAAGAGGTTTTAGATATTTTAATGTTGACTATATAGGGAATCTTAAACTTAGCAAACCTACACACCGAAATGCGTATAGATACATCCGTTTCAGAAAAAAAGTGTAAACATATTGTGAACGGTGGGAGTAATATTTAAGAAAATTTAGTGGGTAAGACTTAACTCAATATATGTGTGTAATTATTTTTTAGAAAATTTCACCCAGCAAATACGTATTTTTTGCTAAGTTTTAGAGGTGGTACACTGGAAACTGGAATGTAGGTTTAGTCTGGTCTTTAACCTCCTCTACACTAAGCTAGCTATCAATTAATAACCCGACATGGAAAATTCTTTGGAAATTGAAGGTTACAGCAAAGGTGAATTTTTGTTGTTGGAGAATTATGCATGGCATCGTTCCGCTCAAAAATATTCTCTTCAACTGCCATATTGGTACAAATGGTACTTGTCCGAAGATGTGATGCACATGGTGTTCAAATGTCCAGACGCAATGATTATTTGGAGAAGACCGGGACTTGAAAACATTATTAATAATGAGATACGAGATGGCCGTTCTGGTTCAGTGTTGTTCCAGGAAATTCTCAAATCAATATCAGCTCCAGTTCATGGCTATGGAAAAATTAAAATTCAGGAAACTGTTGCCGTGGGTGCATGGTATATTTGGTTGCATGGTATATTTGGTGGCTGAGAAGCCGTCGTATGCATGGGGAATCAGTCCCGCCTGTCAGAAACTGTGTCACGTCGATTCTGGCATTGTGGCCAACTCGGCTTCAGGACAACATGTAGATGCTACACCAATGAAGATGACATGGGAAAAACCGCGGGCGGGCCATCTAAAACTGAATGTTGATGCAACATTTGCGGTTGAAGACCAATCTGGAGCATCAGGAGCAATTCTGAGAAATAGCCAGGGAGTCTATGTGGCCGCGGCGTCGGTTTTCATGCCACATGTTCCCTCGGCTGTGGTGGCTGAAGCATTAGCCATGCTACATGGTCTCCAGCTCGCAAACAATTTGGGGTATAGCAGAATTGAAGCTGAATCTGATAATATTGAAGTGATACAACTGTGCGCGCGGGAGACATAATATCCACGGCTGGATCTATTGGGAATGTCTCTTTTAGTCATTGCAAGAGGGAGGCAAATGAGGTGGCTCATGAATTAGCTAGAGTTTGCTTTTCAAACAAAGTTTCATGTAATTGGGGCGATGAACCCCCTAGGTTTCTCTTAGACAAACTCTTGAATGATGTAACGATGGTTTGAACTCGAGGCAGCAAGTTTCTTACGCACTCTTTTCCTTACCAGGGTACGGGACTGGAAGGTTTTTAATGAGCCGGCTTGCTGACCTAATATAGTGGCTGAAAATTTCAAAAAAAAAAAAACTATCGGAGTGAGACAGTGAGTGCACAAATGGAGCTAATTGCTAAACTCGGAGAGAATTAAATGCCGATCAGCTACCTTGATCAGCTTCTCCGGAAAAATATTAATTGCTGATTCATAACAAAATTTCTGAAGTTTCATCTTTTACACGAAATCCAGTCGAGTATGCGGCCACTCACGGTCAAACCTCGCCGACATTCTCGGATGGCGCCTTCCCCTTGCCGGAGCCTAGCTCATCTTGGACGGTACCAGCGGCGACTCGCACACGCGCCTTGTCCGCCTCGGCCGCCCAGTCCATGCGCGCGATCACCACGACCAGCACTGCAAAACTTGCCGCCGCGCCGACGATAAACCCGGCCAATAGCCCCTCGATCCCTCGCCGGGCCCTGAATCCCAGCGCTACGCCCACCGGCAGCGCCACCAGGTAGAACCCGCTGAGCACGGCGTACATGCCTACCGCCGGCCTCGCACGATGCCGCCGCACACGTTCAGCGGGAAATTCACCACCTCGAGCGCCGCCATCACCCTCATCGCCCTCGCCACGCCGTCCCGCACCTCCGCGCCGCGCGTGTACAGCCGCGCCCACTGGCGCCTCGAGGCCAGCATCAGCGCGCCTCCGACTGCGCCCGCGAGGACGGAGAAGGCGATGGAGACCGAGGCTACGCGGCGTGCGGCCGAGGCGTTACCGGCGCCGAGGGAGTTGGAGACGCGCACGGAGGCGCTTACGGAGAGGGAGAGCATGGCGGCGAAGAGGAGGTAGTCGAAGTTGAGCGTGACCGCGATCACCGCCACCGCGCGCCGGGCGTCGGGCAGGCGGCCGGTCAGGAGAATCAGGATCTCGTAGCACCACCACTCGAGGCACGTGTTTAGGCAGCACGGCACGGCCAGACGGAGCAGTCGCATCCAGTCCGCCGCTTCCGTCTTCTCCAGCCACCACCACCGCCCGCATGGTGGCGCCTCCGCCTTGCCATTGTTCTTCTTCGCGAGGAGGATGACGTAGGCGGCGAGCAGGACAGCAGTGGCGAGGTCGCTGAGCCATACGGCGGCGGCGACGCCCTCAACACCTCTGCTCCCTGACAGCCACGCGGTGAGCGGGACGTGGGCGGCGAGCCCCACGGTGGAGGCGAAGAGCGTGGGGGAGCGTCACCTCCTGTGAGCTCAGGTAAGCTTTGAGCGGGCCGAGGAAGGAGCCTACGGCGAGGTCCGGGAGGAGGCACAACACGTACCTCCGCGCCACCACCGCAATATCCCGCTGCTGGCCGAAGACGCGGAGGAGCACGGCATCAACGCGGAGCCAGAGGAGATCGGGACGGAGGCGGCGAGGAGCATGGCGACGGCCATGAGCAGCGTCCTGCGGAGCAGCGCCGCGTTCCCGGCTCCATGCGCCTGGCCGCAGATGGGGTCCATGGCGCCGCAGAGGCCCGTGAGCACGGCGAACCCCGTGGCGTTGGCGAAGCTGAACCCGAGGGTGCCGGCGGCCAGCTCCAGGTCGCCGAGCCGGCCGAGGAAGGCGGTGGTCACGGCCTGCTTGGCGAACCTGGTCAGGTTCATGCCGATGAGCGGCAGCGCGATGCCCCGCTGCGCCCGCGCCTCGCCGGCCACTGCGCGCGCCGCCGCTTCTGCCCACCTCCTGGACTTCTTTGTCGGGCATCCATCTTGATCATGCTCTTGCTTCTGCAGCTGCTGATGTGGTGACGATGGATTCATGGTGATATGATCACTTCGTGAGCAGAGCAAAATAGGTTTGCTTTGCGAAGAAAGAAAGAACGCGACAGAGCAAAGTGATTTAGCAACGGCCGGAGAAATGATGCAATGCAACATATATGCCTATACTAGGCAAGATGGCGCGTCGACACGCCGCGCCCGTGCGTTAAAATTCATATTTGAAAATGTCCGCATTTTAAAAAAAATCAGGTTTTAAAACTGTTGTAATTCAAAGGAAAAAAATTACATCTAGTAATTGGTTAGATTTGGAAAAAAAAATATATTTTGCAAGTTTTTTATATTTGAATTATTTTCACGTTTGTAAAATGCTTAGATTTGAAAGGCATTTGTAAATTTGAAGTATGTATTATTTAGTAGTTTTTGAAAATTTGTCTATATACCCTAAAACAATATCTCGCCGCATTCTTCGCGAGAACTCATCTGATAAAGATCAATTTTTTGTGTGTGGGTAAAGTGGAAAACAAATTCCATTTTAAATTTATCTTAACGGAATAAGTATTGTTGAACAATTGTTTTCACGAAATCTCATATTTCGAAAATTGTTAAAATCGGAAAGATATTAGGATTTGAATTATTTCAATGGTTATAAAATGATCACATTTGAAAGACCTTTAAAATCGTGAATTACTCAAATTTGAAATTTGAATTAAAATATTTAAATATGGCTGCTATTTAAGTTCGAAAATGTCCATATTCTAAAACTGGGTAAATTTGAAAATTATTGTAATTAAATAAAGTTTATGTTTTAAAAATGGTAAGGTTCAAAAATTTGGTCAAGTTGGAAAGTTATTAAGATTTGAATTGTAAAATTCAATCCATAATTAGAGGGAAATGAATTTGCATTTGCTCCAAATATTTATCTAATCAAGTATTTTTAAAATTTTAAATACATAATTAGAGTGAGTTAAGTTATGTTACATCCAAATATATTAACTAAATTGAAATAATCAAATGTGGTTTTATTTTTATTTTTGTTTAACACCATAATTAGAGGAAATATTTTATGGTTATCTCCAAATATTAGTTATTTTGAGTATTTATTAAAATTATCTGCATAATTGGAGTGGTTTCAATTGTATTGCCTAAAAATATTAATCAGTTCGAAATGATATAAAAAATTATTTTAACCCGATAGTCAGAGAAAGTATATTATATGAGCATTTATTTAATTCAATTTATAATTAAAGAAGTGAATTTGGATTTTTTTTCTAAACATTTACTGATTTGAAATATTCAAATATGTCTGTAATATGCTATGAACAGTTAGTATTTATTTTTGTGATTATTTTGATATTTTTTCCATATTTTTTTGATGGGTGGATTTTAAACTACGGTTTTTACATTTTTTTTGTTTTCCTGGGAATTTTGTAAGTAAACTGGGCCCACCTGTCAGGTTTTCTGTAATTTTCTAAATATTTTGTGAAAAATAATAAATCGCTGACATGCCGGGCCCACTGCGACGTCTGAATGACGTCAGCAATGGCGGTTGCGGCCACGTCGATGCTGCCGGCGCCGCATACCCGGGATTTGGAGCGCGCGGCTCGGGAGTGGGACGCGCGCGTAGGCGAGTATCTGGAAGCGGCGGCGCCGCTCCGTTGTGGTCGCCGGAGCGCAGCCGGCGGCGTCCGAACATGGCGGCGAGAGCACGCGCACGGCGGTGCCGAATCCGGCGTGGATCGGGCGTCGCAGCACGCGGTTGTCTGTGAGGAAGTGGAGAAGATGACGACGAAGCGTTCTGCGTGCTCTAATTCGACCGGGGAGGTGCGGAGAGGCGGTGGCAACCGTCGGCGGCGGCGGCGACTCCCAACGTCGCGGGAGGAGAAAGAAGAAGGATGAGATGCGATGCTGTTTTTGCACGGAAGTCCCTGCTGTTTCGTGAAATTGCAAGTTTGTCCTTCCGCGGGGGTTGTTTTTGCAAAAAGGCGCGACGACCGTTTGGAACCGGTGGTGGCGTGCGTCAAATGTCGTGCGAGTGGTGGGCAACCGGCTGTGGACGTGCGTCAAATTTCGTGCGTGTACTGAGCAACCGGCCACGACCGGTTGAGCGGCTCGGCCTCGCGCGTCAAAAACCGTGCGAGCACTGTAGCACGTGATGGTTGACGAAGTGAGGCCAGTTCTGGACCGTTGATCTGCGAGTGGATGGACTGGATTTACTACTGTAGCTACTGTAGCTACAGTAGCAAGGGCGCTGAGAGGCCGTTGCCTTGTCCGCCCTTTATATATAGTGTTATGGTGACGTCCATTTTATTAACTACGTGGAATTGGACACAACTGAGCAGAGTTTGTCCGTATCTATCTTTGAACAAAACAGGCGGCTCATTTTATTTTAAAAAGTAGGAGAGAATTGACCGGTTCATTAGCGGAGAACCGGCATAAAATCGTTACAAGTGCACCAACGTAGTCATGGAACGACCACATTGGGCAGACCTGGCTGACCTGGCCGACCCACATGAAACACACACGCTGTCGAGGAGAAAAACATCGTCGAGGTTGTCATCGAGCGTCATCGTCGTCACTCCTCCACGAGCAAGCGATTCCGACTTCACCTTCGACGACCACCGACAAAGCCCTCACCGCAACCGACGTCAAAAACCATGTCGGCCTATGCCAAACAGTCGACCCAAAGCGTCGAGGAAGAGGCAGCTCCGACTTCGATGAAGAGCTTCACCACAGAAAGTTGCACACCTTGCACCCACGGAATCCGCGTGGCCACTGTAGAAAAAGTGGCATGGTTGCCAGCCTGCCGCCCCGCAACACGCAGCTCCGACTTCACAACTTCACAGCGGGACGCAACACAGACTGTCGGTGCGAAGGACATTCGCTACTCGGGTCCGCTCACCACTGTCATCGTTGCCACACAACTCGCAACGCCAACTTCGCCCATCGGACTGCTGCCAGCCGCAAAGCCATGTGCGGCAGCCCACCCGGAAGCGCGGATGGAAGCAAGGTCTTTAAGACGGCGCCCCAAAGAAGGAAAGCGACGTCAAGGACGACGCTCGTCGCCCAACCCATCCGGGTCAAGGTTTTCACCCGAATAGCTTGTTCCGAGGTTGAGAAGGTCGAAGAAGATTCACAGCAGCGCCTCCAACAAGGAAGCGACGCCACAAGACGCCACCGCCGCTGGCCGACAAGAGCCAGGCAAACTTTCGCTCGAATCTTCCGGACCACCACCTCACGCAACTGGCAGGAGCCAGCCCGCGCCTCCACTGACCAGCACACGCTCGACACGGTGACCACGCTATCATCACGCCGAGGCCACCATCAGCCTCGTCCCCGGCAAGAGCCGATGCACCGGATCCGGCCGCCGAGATCCGGTGACCACCTTGACTGCGCAGCCACAGACGCAGGAGAGCTCTGGCCGCAGCCGTGGAGCACCACGACCAGATCTTGGGGACGGGCCGCCACCCACCACGCCAAGCCAGGCGAGCGGCCGGGAAGCCAGCTCGCCGCCGCACCGGGAGCCGCCCATGACGCACGCCGTGCCACGCCGTGGCGGGCCACCAGAGCCGCGCCGCGTCGTCAAGGAGGCCGAGCCTCACCCACCGCGCGAGGGGGCCGCGCCGCCGCCGTCCGCTGCTTGGGCTTAGCCCGCAGCATCATCCGGCAGCGGCGGCCGGGGGAGGAGGAGGAAGAGGGGGTGGCGGCGGCGGCGGGTTAGGGTTCGCCCGAGCCGCCCTGCTGAGCGACGCGGACGCGGGGTGTGCCTGTCCGTATCTATCATATACTATTGTTTTACAAATAAATAGCTGCAATATATTTTCGATTCAGAATAAATATGGTCCATTACTTTTTAAGTCATGTAGGCGGATGACACACGGAGGCATGTGAAAATGAGAAAGTATAAGCAAGCCAGATTCCGTTCTAAATTAGATGACTTTTCATTCATGCACATGTGGATGTACCTATACATGTAACATGTCTATATACATTCGCATGTAGACAAATGAAAGTCATCTACTCCCTCCGTTTTTTAATATAAGATGTTTTAGCATTTGTCTACATGCACATGTACACAAATGTATGTAGACATATATTAGTGTGCATGTTCACTCACTTTAGTATGTATCTAGACAACATGTACAACATCTAAAACATCTTATATTAAAAAACAGAGGGAGTAATTTGGAACGGAGGGAGTAGATAGGAAGATTAACACGGGTGTGGCTAGTGCGAAGTGATTCATCCTGCATGATTACAAAGTGGAGGAAGATTACCCCGATCTGTCGGTACCATTGCTTGTGGGATATTAACTACTGGCAAGTTCTTGGGTGTAAAGTTGACAGTGGTGATTCAGAGCATCAGATTCACACGCATGATCTCTCTCTCTCTCAGATGAAATATGGATTGTTGTAGTACTGCAACGACAGTTAGATGATCTCCCTCTCACAGAAACATACCAATGACATGCACTCATCACCTACTGTGCATGCTATGCATATCTGAATGTGACAACAGAAGCATCATATATATCGGAAAGAGTTCTTTGCCCCGAGCTCCAATGCTCCTCCATTTAAAAAAATCGAAAATTATATTTGTGAGTTTCAAAATATTCTAAAAAATCACGGGTGTAGCCAATGGTGTATCTCATAAACGTGCAAAATATCAGTTCGAAACACTTTATATTATGGGCTATACAAAAATAACAAAATCTGGTAAAACTTAGAGATTCAAAATAGCATATTTAGATCCACATTTTGTCATTTTTGTATAGCTCAAAATATAAAGTATTTGGAGTTGATATTTTACACGTTTGTGGAATATACTATTGGCTACCCGAATTTTTTTTCAGAATTTTTTAAAACTTATAAATATAATTTTCGAATTTTTTAAATTGGAGGGATCACTGGAGCTCGGGATAAAAAATCTCTACTCCCATATATATGCTCAACAAATTCAGGGCAGCGGCATGACAATCATGTGTGGTAGCTCAACTTGTGCGTGTGTTCGAAAGAGAGGGATTGTGGATCCGTTATAATATGTAGTTGTAGGTTCGGCACTACTGAAAAAAAAGGCAGTTATCGTTTTAAGTGCTTGCTGAAAGCAACAATTAACATGATAGATGCAAACTTGTAAGCCACAAGAAATTCAGCCTTTATTTCTGCAGCCGTTACAATTTCCAATTCAGTGGCAGTTGAACGACTGCTCTTCTTGCTGCATGATCTTTGGATCGGTGCACTGAAATGCAAACAATCTTAATAAATTTCTCTTTCTGAAGGAAAAGGAAGAGAAAGATTGTGTGTGTGTGTGTTGTGTGTGATACATGACAAGCAAAGGCAAATGGGCTCATCATCACACCCCACTATCAACCGAATAATTGGCCAAAGTGACGGCGCCTCGACGTAATGTGGAGAAGCGCTCTTGTATTCAATAATGGACGGAAGGTGATAGCAATACTCATATTTTGCAACAAAAAGAGAGTCAAGAGCGCAAAAATAATAGAATTGAGCGGCTTGCTCTGGCGGATGGGACGATGTGTGAATATGAGAATGAGCTGGGAGCCTGGGAGCCATGGCAACCGCCTTTTATGAAATATTTATGCTCCTGAAGGACCTGTGGGATTGAGGAAGTTTTATCACACGTGCCTTGCAAGGTCACAAATGATATGTTGCTATACTTGCCGCTCTGTATACAAGTTATCAAGTGAAGCCCGCTCTTTTTGACATGTTCCCAACGAAGGCACCGGGATCAGATGGGTTCCCGGCACATTTTATCCACAGGCAGTGTGGTATTTATGTTGATGAGATATCCATAACTGTTTTGCGAGTGCTTAACGGAGATGATTGTCCAGGCGGTCATAGTTTTAAGGAAAAAGTCAATTTGAACATTAAACTTGTAGACGTTAGCTAATTCGGACCCCAAACTTTGAATCCCGGAAATTGGTAATTCCTAAGTTATCAAACCCAACCACTTTGAGTCAATGTCAACCAATTAGCTTGTGCAATCTGATTTTTAAAAATGGTGTCCAATATACAAGCTAAAAGGATAGTTGTGTTCAGCCTACAAAAGGTAACCAAAACTATCGAGGGTACCTTGCAGATAACATGAACTCTTCCTCCAAACTATATATCCGAGTAGCATCTTGCGTGTTTCTTGCTCCTTGGGTTGTTGGCGGATTCCTTCCTATAATATTCTCATCAGATTTCCGAGTCGCATCAACATGGCCTTCGGATGCTTGAATGCTCTCAAGCGCCATCTCTACTTGTCTCATTGTGGGCCGATCTTCTCCTGTTAGTGTTATGCATGTTGCAGCTAATGCAGCCACTTCTTCAACTTCTTTGTTCCCCTCTTCGGTAACTTGCGGGTCTAATATGTCTGTCAATCTTCCTTTTGTAAGCAAAGTGGCAAAATGTGCTACCAAGCCTTCATCTTTCGATGATATATATGAAAATGGTTTCTTTCGAGTAAGGAGTTCTACAAGAATAACCCCAAAACTATAGACGTCGCTCTTTTCTGTAAGTCGCCTTGTGTAATAGTAGGTAGGATCCATGTAGCCAATAGTTCCTTGCACTTTTGTGGTTAGGCCTGATCGGTCAACCGGAATGTGCCTTGAAGCCCCAAAGTCTGCAACCTTTGATGTTAGAGTATCATCAAGAAGTACATTGGTGGACTTGATATCTCTATGGATTATAGGGACTGACAGCTGAGTGAAGATACGCGATAGCTCTGGCCATCTCAATTGCGATCCTCAATCTATCGTGCCATGACAATGATCTTGGTTCCGCGACATGAAGATGGTCGTAAAGTGTCCCATTTGGAATAAACTCATAGACGAGCAGTGGCACTTCTGTCTCAAGGCAACATCCAAAAAGCTTCACCACGTTTCTGTGATTTATTTGTGAAAGTATAGCGACCTCATTTATGAATTCATCAATTTCTCTTTGGACTGCAATCTTCGACCGCTTGATGGCTACAACATGGAGGTCGGACAAAATCCCTTTGTATACGGTGCCGTGCCCTCCGCCGCCAAGCTCGCGAGCTTTATCAAAGTTGTTTGTTGCTTTCTGGAGTTCCTCTAATGGTATGATCATCCTTTCAGCAATGTCTGCCCTTTGACCTACCAGTTGTTGCAACAGCTGTCCGCGGTTCTGATGGAAGAACCGTTCTCTCAACTTCTTAGCCCTACTATGCTTATGCTTGCGAGCGAGGAGAACTATGAGGAGAGCCAGAAGTATAAGGCCCACGCCACTACCAACCCCTATACCAACGCTTAAACCTGAAATGAAATGCAGCATACCAAATTTATCTGTATGTTATTAAAGCAAAAGTTAACATATGGCTAAGATTTAATGTAGCAATATATAAGTCACAAAGAGAGGCGATGTTGCAAAAAAATTATAGCACATGGTTGAGATTTCACATTTAGTCTGATTATTTTTAAATTTCAAATATAACCATGTGGAAAATAAATAGAATCCTTAAGTTGTATGACTAAAAACAAATTTAGGAAGAACGGAAAGCAGAACTGAGTGCAAGTCCGATCCAAAATAGGAAATTACTATCTGTTTAAAGAAATAAAAACATTGACTGAATATTCCTAAGGCTTCTTCTATATTAATATTTCCTGTTCACTATATATTTCTTAAACGCTCTCATAATTGCTTTTGTTTTAAAGGCCTAGGCCAACATTTGTGTGGATTTTCTAGGGAATTTATGTTTAACTTAATTATGCCTTATTTATCGAACTTCCCATCCCAATTGTCGTAGTACAATTTAATTGATGATACCCACTGGAAGTGAACTAACTTTAACTAATTTTCCATTCACTGCTTTGCATCCATTGGCCCAACAATTTATATTTGGTAAAGTATTATACGTGTTTAGTATTTGTAACTGGCAAGCTAGCAAGAATTTAGAAATCCGTATTTGTTCAAAGTGAATTGCCAAAAGGTTTATGAACTGCATTAGAACAAGAAATTAGGAGTTCCTCTCAAAATCAAATAGCACCATTTAAGGGAAAGCATCCCGGAAACAATAATGGTGAAATTATGTGTATGGAGAAATGTCTTTTCGAATCTACTCTTGTTTTCCCTATTCGCAGAGGCACACACTTTATTTAAAATTGAGATATAAAATTTATCGCAGGACGAACAAAGCATAGATGGCAAATGTGAAATTTAACAGCATAATGAGGGAGTGAGAGCTAGCAAGAGAGTAGCACTAGCAGGTTGAAAATAATAACAAAGGAAAACAAAATTGATTACTGAATTTAGAAAAGAAAAGAGGGTTAATCAATCTAAGTGGGAAAATTATAGCCGCCCATGTCATTGTCATCCAGCTAGTTGCCAAGTGCTAAGTAACAAAAAAAACGCTTTGATAGTAGAATCAATCTTAATCTCCGGTCAACAGAAAATCCAGTGGAATCGGGGTTTGCTCACCTGTAACAGAAGAAGCCGGAGGAAGAGGAGATACGGCGCAGCCATCCCGTTGGGTATGGTTTCCCTGGGTGCCTGACGGGCACCGGCATTGAAACGTACCAGGCTGGTTGATACACTCGCCGAAGCAGCTGTAGTCTTGTGGCCGTTCACACTCGTTGACATCTGAAGCCAATTAGGCACGCGGCATTTAGCGATTTGCAGGAGCATTGACTGAATCTGAATCAACGAACCAACCTTGGCATCCGTCGGCAAGGTACGGGTTTCCGTGGTAGCCTTGTTGGCAGTCGCACACGTAGCCGCTGCGGGCGGCGGTGACGACGTCGCGGCAGGAGCTGTGGCGGCTCTTGCAGGCGGTGCGCGCGGCGTTCCCAGAGCACGTCGAATTGTCGAGCGGCGTACTGTCTTGCCCAAGAGGCGTTGATACGATAGCCCAGCTCAGCAGCACGGGAACCGCCGTCTCGTCGAGGTTGACGGGCAGCGGCGCGCCTCTGGTGCCGGCGGCCTCCTGCTGGATCCACCCTGCTCGGCGATGAGCACAAGGGGCAGCCCGGAGGGGTCATGCTCCGGTGGCCGGCTCACGTCGAGCCGCCTGTACTGCACGTCGTACGAGGAGCGGCCGATGCTGATGGGCATCTGGCAGCAGCCGACGCCCGTGCACCGGCCGTCGCTGAGGGACAGCAGTTCACGCCCCGCCGAGCCGCCGGGGCAGAAGGAGGCGCAACCGCTGATGGTGACGTTGCTGCTGTTCCCGCTTCCGCTTTCCCCCGCGGTCAGCAGCGCGACCACGTCGCAGCCCCTGACGATCACCAGCTCGTTGGCGTCGTCCGACAGCGCGTACGGCCCGGTATCGCCGCCGAGGCCGTCAAGAGAGGTGATGTTGATGCCACCGATGCGGGCGGCGCGCACGGTGGCGTTGGCGAGGGAGATGTTGACCACGTGGAAGGCGCCGTCGTCGCCGAGGAGCAGGCGCGGCGGGTCTCGAGTCCTGTCGCAAGTGAGGTTGAACCCCGGCGAGTGGTAGCAGCCGGCGCCGATGCCGAACGGGTACGGCACGCTGCTCACGTCGCCGCAGCTGGTCGGGCAGTTGGCTGCGGCGCCGTGCTGCGGTAAAAGCAACAGCAGCAGGGGCACGGCGAGCGAAATCAGCGGCGCAGCCCTGGATCCCATACCTGTGTCGGTCAACGGCATGTGTTTGCCTGATCTACCAGACTGATTTATGTATACACATCAGTACGCTTCCCCACCGTTGGATAGAAGTGTTGTGTTCACAGTTCCATGGCGGCAAGATAACGTGTCCAGAAACTTCACCATCACTCTCTTTTTTTCAACACTCAAGACCGGGTCCACGTCAAAAAAAAAAACTCAAGACCGGGTCCTAACGGTATCTCCAGCCATCCCGGAAGGCTCTTCAGGGGGCTTTTTTTCGCTGTTGATCTAAATAGCGTCGAATTCTTCCCGGTCGGACCAAAGGTCAAATAGCGCCGTTTTGGGCCATTTTAAGCGCCAGCGCATCTAGACCGAAACCAGGCCGTTGGGAGCAACTGGGTGCCGGTGGAAATCGAAACCGCTCGAAAACACGACGGGCCAGTGCTGTCAGCGACCTAGGCAAAATAGCGCGCGAAATAAAATGAAAAATGTCCTCATCCCCTCGGCTCCCGCGCAGATCAAATACTGCCGGAGTAATGGCGTGGTTTACCGCGCAGGTACAGCGGCTGCTGACGCGTCCAATCGCCTGCCACGCGCTGGAGTAATGGCAAGCCACCGTCTCGCCTTCCTCTGCGCTATACAACCCCCCCCCCCCCCCCAACCCCGCCGTGGCAGTTCACCTCTCTCGCCTTCTCCCTCGCCCTCTCTCCCTCGCCCTCTCTCCTGCAAACAATCACCCATGGCGGAGCGTTTCTCTGACGACAACGCGGTGGCCAACAGCTTCGGCCGCCACACTCGGCACCCATGGGAGGCACGAAACTTGTATGAGGCCGGCTACCCTGCGCCGTCGGACATGCGTATCCCCGGTGAGTGGCGGCTGAGCGCGGGCGGCGTACCCGTGCCTCCGCCACCGGAAGGAGCGGATCACGTGACGAGATCCAGCAGGCGCTCGCCAGCCTCACCGACGAGCAGGCGGAGGACCCGCGCTTGGATCCAGCGAACCACGCCGTATTCGGCCGAAAGAACGCCGGAGGCCAGAGGCAATGGTGGGTCGCTCCAGGGCGTACCCTCACGTACGTCCTGGAGCACAACGCCGTCGGCAACCAGCCGCAACTCACGATGCCGCCGCGGGCTCCGGCCTGGCAGCGGCGCGTCGTGGATGCCCAGGAGCAAGGGCGCGGGCTCCTCCTCCTCTTCGTCGGGACCCAGCTCGTCCTCGATGCCCAGCTCTTCCACGTCGCGCTCGGTGGCAGCGTCATTCTCCCGCGTCAAGTCCTAGCCGGAGGACACGCCGCGCAGGAGGCCCAGCGGCGGCATCATCCTCAACTCCGGTCGGTGCGCTCCGTCGCCGCCAAGGGGCCGTCTGCGTCTCGTCAAGCCGAAGCAGGAGCCTGGCACAGGCGACGCGCCGCTGAAGAAGCCGAAGAGGGAGCCGGAGTGGGCGGCGCCGCGGGACTACGTCTGGTCGGCGCTCAACTCGGAGGCTCCCGATGACCCGGAGGAGTTCCTCGGGCAGAAGCTCGTCGAGCAGATGTCGCTCAACGAGGTCCTGCCTGCCGACGCCGACTTCGACTACGCCTGGTCCTTCAAAGCAAAATTGGGCAGGAGTTCGCCGAGAAATGGTCCTGCCGCGACCTGGACATCGTCATCATCCCTGACGACGACGAGCAGGTCACCGCGGCAATGCCGGCCCCAGCAGCTGCGGTCAAGGAGGTGGCGACGCAGGAGGACGAGGCGCAGGAGGAGCCGCCGGCGCAGCAGGGCGAGCCGCGTCAGCAACTGGGACCAGCATTACACTGGTTATTAGATTAGGTTTTGTTTTAGCTAAATTTTATCCAATTTTGTAAAAATTATCGAATTTCAATGAAATGTGTTAAGTTTGAATTAATTTGTCGTTCATTTTTTTTCGAGAATACCTATTGGGAGCGCCCAATAGCACTTGTCCGACAACTTTGTCGGATGCTCTATTGGGCGCACCGGTGCAGATGCTCTAACAATTGACTAATCTAATGAGAGGAGATTTCGTGTTGCCAACCACGAGTCACGAGTGATCCTGGTGTTTTAAAAAAAGTCGACTTTTTTAGAGTTCAAAAATTCTGAAAAAAAACCTGAATGTAGTCAATTATGTATTATACAAACGTGCAGAAAATCAATTTCAAATACTCCTACTTTGCATTTTGGGCTACAGAAAATCAATTCAAAGTCGTTGATCCACGTAAAACTCCCGAATCCGGAGAGGTTTCGATGTCGATGTCGATGCCGACGGCCCTATTTAATCGCAAGCTCGGCCGCGAGTCAGACATGGCCAGGAGAGGGACGGGTCGATCATTGCGCCCGGCGGATCGCCGCAGGCCGCCACCACCTCTGCTGCTCACTGCTCGGAGCTGCAAGGATCTGCTTCCGCGCGGTACCGGATCAGCGCCCTCTCGGACGATCTCTCTCATCATCCTGCGCCGCCTCGACACCCGGACGGCGCTCGGCACGGGTTCGCTCTCCAGGCGCTGGGCCCACCTCCCCCGCGAGCTCCCGGCGCTCGACCTGAGGGTCGGCGACATACTCCCGCCGCTCTACAAGCGGCGGGTCCTCCTCACCGCGACATCTACAGTTCACAGTTGGCACTATGAAGGGAGAGCTCATGCCTAACATAAGGAGGTACGAGCGCCGCGCCATGCGCGCCTTGACCAGCTATGTGGAGAGTATTTTGGAGGCCGACGGTGACGGTGCAGCCGTACGATGTCGCCGGAAGTTGAGTAGGCTGAGGCTGGAGTTTTTCATCACCCACAATACCGGCTGCATCAACCAGTTAATCGCCAAGGCCATCGATGCTTGGGGGGTCAATGATCTTGAGGCCGTGGCTAAGCCACTCTATTGGCAACGAGACGTCCATGAGTTCCCCAGCCATGGCCTGTGCAATGATGCTCACGTCTCGTGCTTGCGAAGGCTCAAGCTTGGTGGCTGTGTGCTCCCGCCGCTGCACGGATTCAACTCTCTCACTATGCTAGTTCTGCAAGACATACCGGAGTCGCCAGCGGCAGCCTACGAGGGGGTCTTCACGTTGTGCACGAAGCTGCAGGTGCTGCATCTCAACTCCTGCCGCTGCAGCGGCGACATGGTGGTGGTGGTGGACGCCCCTAGCTCAGAGATCAGGGAGCTCGTGGTGAACAAATGCAGATTCCGATCGATGTGGCTGAGGGCCCTTCCCAGTCTCGAGAGCCTAGCCTCACTGGACACTCGAGTGCTCTTTGAGTCCGCCTCCTTTCCCTGCCTCAGGCAGTGGAACATCAGCCGTGACATCGGGGTCAGACTGGAGGGATTTCGCCAATACCTTGCTGAGCACCTAGAGCTCGACTTGTTCCTTGGATGCACCCCAGGCATAACTGACCTTATTCTCCGGTTCACCGGACCTGACAGATGGATCGTGCCACCAAGCTCGCCATCCTTCTTGCTGCCCAACCTGAGGAAGCTACTGGTTGCAGACTTGCCTTCCTCCTGGGATGTCTCGTGGCCCCGTCTCCTCCTCGAGACGGCGCCTTCTCTGGAGACCCTTCACATACACATAGCCCCTTGTACAGAGAAGCCTGGTGACGAGATACCCTGGGAAGCCACCATGCGTCAGCACCATCACCTCAAGGAATTTGCCATGGCTGGTTTTGATGCAGCTGAGAGGCAGATTTACCTTATTAAGTTTGTCGTGGGAGCTTGTACAGCGTTGCGCCATGTCATTTTGTTCAAGGATGCTCATGCTGAGGACAAGGGCCATTGGGACTGGGAGATGGTGACGAAGCAACACTCGTGGACCGACGAGGAGAAGGACAGCACACTGAAGCAGATCATGGACTCGTCCTCCTCAGCTGAACTGATTTTTGGCTGATTCCATCACCTCATATTTACGCAGGCTTGGAAGCCTCTACTGTTTACACTTTACAGGCATATTATTTTGTAATCTCTTATCTATTCAAATAAGTTATAATCTTGCTCACCGAAACAATTTGTATGTAAGTGCGCGTTTTCTCACAAAGCCTTGGTCCACCAATCCTCAGCATGATCTCCACCTGTTTTTGTTACACTCACCACAATTGCAGCATCAGGTCACTCGCCATCCTTGTCCCAGCAACTCCCAGGATCTTCAGTTTTTAAGTCTTGCCTGCATCCACATTATCAGAGCAGGCAGTTGCAGCCTTGCCTCTCGCAGTCTTTTGGATTAACCTCTTCTGTGGTCTTGTGCATCTTGAAAGCAACTAAACTCACTTTATAACCTATTCCACTCCAAAATAAATGATAGCATATGTTTTTAGGTAGCCAGTCTACAAGATGCAACTCTGACCATTGCTTTCTTATGTACTAACATATGTATAAAAATCCGTATAGTATAAGTTAGTGCAAATATTAAAAAATAAACTATAGATTTGATACCACTTTTATTTTAAAACTGATTAACAATTTTTACCTGAGTTCTTAAAGTAATCAGTTGCCAAACATAGACAAGCTTGATTACATACTTCCCAGAACGTGTACTTTGGAACTGTAGTACGCAATTAACAAGAGACAGCACAGGAATGATGAGTACAGCAGACGAAGCGCAGAAGCAGAATAATAAAGAATCTAGAACCCGATTTTTCCTTTCACTCCTCCACAAGAAGAATGGTAACTAATTTTCACACCATATCACTTATTACATGATCATTCGCCATGTTTGGAAAAAGTTGGCGTGATAATATCCAAGAAAAAGGCACCTATTCCAATTAATCGAACCACATTGTTCCTGTGTGGATAACAGGGAAATAATTCTCTTCTCCTTAGATAGTGCAAAATTAACTCTCCAGTGGGGCGAGGAACTGAAGATGTGAAATCTGGCTTGCTTTATTTACCGATGAGCTAGCAACCACGAAGTGGCAACCTTCGAGAGACACATAACAGGATGCAGTTAATCAGAAGGTCCAATCATTTTCTCTGGAACAACAAGTTCATGGAATTCTTTTTCTGTCAAAACTCCAAGGCTTAAAGCAGATTCCTGGTAAAAGGGAAAAGAGAGAATTATTCATATAATTCTAACAATCCATAGCAGTACGCTGTACAATTTAATTTTTCGAAGTACAAGGCGCCAGCATGCAGTAAAATTACATTATGATACATCATTTAATAGCATAAAAAGCACGTGATCAAGAGCAAGTAATAAATCTAGATGTGAATGTATTTAGCATTACAATCCAACTAACACGATCATGAAATTTTTATGCCTTACAGAAATTAGATAGTTCTCACATTCAAGTCAAGACATGAAGGTATGTTGTGCACACATGACCTTAAAACTAATGTGAAGTACATGCACTACAAGGCGCCAGCATGCAGTAAAATTACATTATGATACATCATTTAATAGCATGAAAAGCACGTGATCAAGAGCATGTACTAAATCTAGATGTGAATGTGTTTAGCATTACAATCCAACTAACACGATCATTAGATTTTTATGCCTTACAGAAATTAGATAGTTCTCACATTCCAGTCAAGACATGAAGGTATGTTGTGCACACATGACCTTAAAACTAATGTGAAGTATATGCACTACAGGGAACAAAGCAAATTGAACAGATGCAATAATCACCTTTAGTGTTGTTCCTTCCTTGTGAGCTTTCTTAGCAACGGCTGCAGCATTGTCATAGCCAATTTTCTGTACACAATGGAGAGTTAAGAATAAATTCTCACAAGTTTTACAACAAGATTGAAGTTAAATAATGTAAGTAATGCATTTTACTTACAGGGTTCAAGGATGTCACCAACATCAAAGACTGGCAAAAAAACAGAAATTAATCAATTGATATAATAATCTGAATGCAAAAAAGGATAGTGCATCAGTAACAATAATCAACATAGTTACCTCATGCAACAATTGTGAAATTCTCTTGTGGTTTGCTTCTATTCCCCTGACACAGTTTTTCTCGAAGGAGACCGATGCGTCCCCTAATAATCTTAATGACTACCGAAATAAAAGGATGGGGCATCAATTAAAATTTGTGCTAGCAATAACAGAAAATTGAGGTAATTTGGCAACTTGCAGTAACAGGAGGTACACATATTTATAACTTGAGGGTCTAGTGTGTTTATTCAAAGGAAAGGTCAGACATTATTTAACATATTGTACAATCGATAGAGAACAGAGATCATACTCGAAGCAATCCAGCAGCGATCATTGGCTTATAAACATTCAGTTCAAAATGCCCATTTGAACCACCAATTGTAACACCAACATGATTACCCATAACCTGTGATATCATGAATTCAAACAAAGTTTTTAAATATGTTCAATATAATATTCAGATGAACAGTAGACTGAAGGGAATTTCTTATGTACCACCAATCGATTTGTAAAAAACCCTAATATTTTAGCAAGAATGATGTAAACAAAATAGCAACAGTTCATAATGTGGTTGTGTCACAGCTCCAGTCAGGTATCAAATGTGTGTTTTATTTCAGAAGATAATGTAGGTATTGCAGAACAGAAGGTAGATGGAACACGCTATAATACTGCAGTATCATTCATCTGTATGCAACTCGTAGTTCTTTGCCATAAATCCCTATATAGATGCTCAGGTTTCTTATCAAGTGCTTAATTTAAACAGCTTAAAGCCATTGTGCAAACAAGATTTTTTTTTAACAAAGAAAAGGACCCAGAAGGGTCCAGTGCTGCCTTAGTTGGTGTACTCACAATTTACATAGAGGACTACAAGGAAAATAAGATCTACAACCAAGCCCTCGCCATTTAAAAAAGGACCTCGAAAATATTACAGGAAAAACAATCGGGTCCTCCACCAGCGCCATTGTTGAGCTCAACGCTGCTCTCCAGGGACAAGACCACTTGGAGGCAGGCAAACGAGAAGTGCCACAACAGAGCTGCAGAAGATCCTCCAAATCGGCAACATGGCCAGGAGGAAGAAGATACTAGAGCAGGCATGCCCTAGCGCGAGCGGCTCCTGTTGCCTGAGGTAACAGCGACGGCACATCATCGCCGTTGAGGTACTCCGCAAAACACAGCACAAAAGCCTTCCCTGGCGCCGAGATTGACCGCAAGATGCGGCCGATGAGTCAGCCGGTGACGCCGAAGGGGAAGAACACGGGGCTCCAAATGAAGATGAAGTGCCGGCCCCCCGAACCACCTCCTCCATGCCCCTCTTCCTCTACAATGGAGGCTTGAAGAGAACTCGAACAGAGGAGAAGAAACCCCCCAGATCTGAGAGGGCTTCGAGCTTGTTGAACGAGCCAAAGGCATCACAACCCCACGGCGCCTCTGCCTCCGGCCATCGGAGCACCCTGAGCAGGAGGGTGATTTGCCGTCCCCAAGCACAGCTCGGGTGCGCCAGGAACAGACTCAAAACCGGCATAGCGCCAAAGACTAGCAAAGCAAACCCTACACTACAGATACGTACAGCACGTGCTGCACTCCACCCTCCATGCTGGTCGGCAAAGCCGCCGGAGAGAAAGGCGAGCCAGTCGGGTCAACCTGGCTTACTTTCAACGGGGGCGGTGGAGAGGATAAGGCAGGGGAAGGTGCGAGACGAAAAGGAAACAGGTAAAGATTTCTCCATTACTTCCTGCAAACACTCAGGACTGCCCATGCCTAAAAAAGTCTTAGTGCACACCTAATAATCCGACAGGACAGCAAACAAATAAAGTACACACACAGTTAATGAGTATAAAATAAAACCTAATAGATCTGAATATCATAGTGAACATGGAAACGATTTAACAACCGATGGATAAAAGATATTTCAGATAGGAGCGCTTGTCCATCAAAAGTAATAAAGCATAGAGCAAATTGCAGAAAATGTAGATACAATATATTCAAATGAGAAAATAAGGTACAAGTAGTATACCTGAGCACAAACCATGGTCAAAGCCTCACACTGAGTAGGATTAACCTTTCCCTGAAAGAAAGAAAAAGTAGTTACAAACCAATCTAGACAACAAAGCTCTAATCGATTGACATGTTGAAGCAACCAAATGAATAGTGATATACTGCTTACAGGCATAATGCTGCTCCCAGGCTCATTTTCTGGTAGGATAAGTTCACCAAGTCCACAACGAGGGCCACTGTGATCATAATGCAAATGTAAAGTGCAGCTCCCCAAAATATAACAAAAATATCGGTTACAAAACAAGACTAGAAGATTGGAGTACTGACCTTCCTAGCAAGCGTATGTCATTTGCAACCTTCATAAGAGATGCAGAAATTGTGTTCACGGCACCACTGCTCTCAACAAAAGCATCATGTGCTGCCTATTATGGAAAAATATGAAAATGTCACATAATTATGAAATAATAGACCAAACAGAACGATCATACCAATAAAATAGTTGGGGGGGGGGGGGGGGGGGGGGGGAGTAATAGAAAGTCATATTCTACCGGCACAATCCTAGCAAGAAAACGAGAGAAGGGATTTGCTAATTGCTATTACATAGAACAAAGCTCAACAGATACCATAAATATAACATTTAAAGAACTTTGTTTCTTAATTGCCTGGGTTAATAACTACTAAGGATCATCAACAAATCATCACGCCCTAATCATGTTTCTGTGTTTTACTTAAATATGGGCAGTTTCTTTGCAAATATTTGGTGGGACACACAAGGAAAGTTTCGGCTGCTCATATTTGGTGGGAACAAATATCCCTCATTTCAATTACACAAGTCATTTCAAATAAATTTGCATGGAACCTCCAACCAACCAGCCCGATTGACAATTTAAGATTTCATGTGCACATAACAACTAACCAAAGCTTCGAACTTGTTCTCTGCTGTCACAAAAGGAAGATTTGTTTCCTCGGCCACTGCAGCAGCAATTTTGACATCAAATCTGGAAGAAGGGATGAAATTTTAACCAAGCAGAAGAAATGGCATGCACAAAGAGCTTAAGAAATGCAAGGAATGAATACCCTATTCAAAAGGTCAATGTTAATCAAGTCATCAAAAGCTCAAAACATACAGTTATTAACTTATGGATAACAAATAAATGTGATAATCCTTACAAATTGGGGTAGTACTTATTCTGAACACTCTACATATCTCATTAGTTATGATAGAAATACGTGTCATTTGAGAGCAGGTGAACTACTTTAAACTAACAGTTTGTTTGATCAAGATTGTTCTGGTTTATGGTCATAAAACCCTGGACAGATGGCTACATGGATGCTCTCCAAAAGGAGACTAATAGGATCTTATGAAAAGAGGGGTAAATTAAAGAAGACCATAATAGTAATAGTACAATTTTTGTGAAACAAATAGAATGAAATTACCCCTTCTTGGTGTTCAAGCCAGTGCCAACTGCAGTCCCACCTTGAGCAAGCTGCACATGAAGCAAAATGATAAGCAGATACTCATTTACGCCTACCATTTGAGGAGGGAAAGAACATTAATGCAGCACCTGATACATCCTTGGTAAGGTACATGCAATTCGGTCAATTCCATACTTCACCTGCAAATACAGCAATACAATCCATAAGTCTTTCTGACAATCTGAAGTCCATAGTGATCAATAAGGCGATAATAGATGCTGGGAGAATTCCTACCTGTGTAGTATAACCACTGAATTCTTGACCAAGTGTCAACGGGGTGGCATCTTGGGTATGCGTACGCCCAATTTTAATGATGTCTTTAAACTCATCAGACTGTACAACCAAGTTAGCAAATTTATCAGAATCAACGTATTTACAGCATGCTATATGGACAACCAAACCATATGCCATCTAGCTGCCGATACCAAACACGATAGCATGCCATCCAAAGGCCAAACCAGCATAGGGCTGACAAAGCATGGACAATGGTTGGTCACATGAATGGTGAAAACATGTGTTCTCTGGTTCTTCTTGAATCACTCACTAATAATTTGCAAGCAAGTAAATTGTTCAAACTCCGCGTTTAATTTACACATCAGTGCTAATGTTCCTTATCAGCTTATGTATTCAATTTGTGATTCACTTTCAACGAAGCAGAAAGAAACTTGTATTTAAGTGCTGAGATCTCAATATAACAAGGTTATATCTCAAGTGACAAATGACAACAGATCCAGCCACACATTATTGTTATCAGTCAAAAACACAGAAAGAAAAAGACCATCCCGCAGATATACAAATGAGACAATAGAGAAAAATCAAATAATATCAGGCATAGAATGCAGCATGGAAATATTGAATAGCTGCTTATTATCTAATATCAGCTTCTGATTAGCTTATATCCATTAGAATGCAGAAAACTCACTGAAATGATACGTTGTCTATGAAAACCACATTAAACCTGATTCATAATTTGAACAAAGAAAGGACTGTGGGCCAATACTCAATTAATAACATAAACATCGAAGGTTGGTCAGATAGAAACCTACATATCTTGAATTTCTAATGCATTTATCTAGGCTGCTAGAATACTCAATAAAAGAGCTAAGATAAGATTACAGGAGACTTTTGAAGGTAAATGTGATTAAGGGCACAGCTTCTACAGACTGGAAACGGGTCAACAGGTGAAAACATAGTCACAGTAGCTATATACAAGGCACAAGACTAACACAGAAGCTAATACTCTCATAAAAGGAAATCAGAGAATTTCACCTTTGAATGAAGTGACTTATGCAACTGCTCCAAACTTGGGATAAACCTTGAATTGATCTCTACGGCTGCTGCTATGTGCATAACCTGAAAACATCATCAACGAGATTTATACATCTGCAGAAAGAAACATCGAAATGACGATAAGAAAGTAGTGAAGGCTTACAGTGGGAAAAGTATCATTTGAAGACTGTGACCTGTTCACATGGTCATTAGGGTGTACAAACTTATCACCACGCTTATGTCCAAGTATTTCAGCAGCCCTATTTGCAATTACCTGGAGAAACAGATCATAAATGATAATGAGGCAACATATGAACAAGAGCATAAACTCACAGCATGTTGACATGAGATAGTTTAGTGTATTAACAATACCTACAGATAAAGTACAGAAAAGAGGAAAGTTAAACCCCGCTATTTGGGCAGTACAACTACAACATGAACTACTTATTTGGCAGGGATTGCTATCGCATATTTGTGTAACAATTATAGTTATAGATGATGAGTAAATAGTAAATGAATAAATGTTACGTCCAAGAATCCGCATGTGTAGGACATAAACCTCATTGGCATTCATGTTGCTTTGTGTGCCACTGCCAGTTTGCCAGATAACAAGCGGAAAGTGATCATCCAACTTTCCCTCTGCAACCTCCTCAGCTGCCTGCATTATTGCCTTCCCAATTGTTGGATCAAGGCCATACTCCATATTCACCTTGAAAAGTCAAATCATCAAGTTGTAAGGCTTCCAGGGATACATGATACTTAAACTAAGCATCCTACAAACAACCTAAACGAAATGTTGAATTACTCAGAGTCTTCTATCTGCACACCAAATAACATTTCTAAATGTTATCAGGATGGCATCTGCCTACATAGTACTCAGCTACCTGTTGCAAGAAAACTGAAAAGTTGCAGCGAAAACTGAAATGGATACTTCATTGTCAATTTGCCATGTACTCTGTTAAACAAAGTATTAAGTTGTAATAAAATAGTCTAGTTGATTCTGAGACAGAGTGATCTAGTGATTTCAGAGTAGGGGTCTCATATTGTAAAATGCTACTCCCTCCGTTTTTAAATATAAGGATGTTTTAGCCTTTTGCTACATTCACATGTATCAACATGTATCTATACATGTTTAGTGTCTATATTCACTCATTTTAGTCCGTATCTAGACAACATATGCAATAGCTAAAACATCTCATATTAAAAAACGGAGGGAGTAGCTACCTAATAGTTTGCAGACAACAAAACTGGGTGTGCAACCCCTCCTACATGACAAGTGTACAAATCGCTTTCCGAGCATGGGGTGCTCCGCAGGGACAACTAATCAAAAGCATCTAACCCTCTACCCACCCACAGAAACACAGGGATTAGAGCAAAAGACTCGCGTTATTATATACCTTAGCGGCGCACTTTTTTAGCACGCCAAAGGCGCGGATAATAGGCACCGGCATCCGCTCACGCTCGCCACCAATGTCAAAATTCTGCAGCGACCTCTGCGTCTGAGCGCCCCACAGCCTAACGAAAAAAATCACAACAGCAGGCACGTCCAGATCAACCACGCCATCCGTAACACGAACAGATCAAAGGTCAAAACACAGGGAGATAGCAGGGGGCTACGAATCCCATGGATCAATGACACAAGCGCCTAGGAAATCAAGAGGGTAACCACGTACTTGTCGTTGGGGACGCGGATGGGGCCGAATGTGTCACGCTCCTCGCGGAAGCCGGTGGAGATCGGGCGGGTCAGCGCAGGCCGGAGCAGCAGCACGGCCGCCGACGGCGAGCCGGAAGCGCCCGCGAGGCGGCGCAGAACCATCGCCATCTCGCGGCCCTCTCGTAGGTTACTGCGCCGCGTGGACCCGAGCGGAGGGAAGCGGCGGCTGGTGAACGGGGTGGGGGAACGGAGGAAGGCGGGCGGGTGATGGGAGCGGGGAAGAGTCGAAGTGGGAGGGAAGGAGGGGTTGGATGGGCTGATCTCGCACGTCCGTTCTGCATCGGGTGGTGCCGGCTTGTTGCAGATTTGCCTTGGTGGAAAAGTTGGTCATGATTGGTTTTGCTTGCTGAATATTTCCTTCCCCCTGTTTGCCTGTTGCTTTACCAATGTTTGCCTGTTGCACATGAAAAATCTTGAACAGCAAAATTCGGCTGCATTTAGATACGGAATTAGTCCCCTTTTCATTACAAAAAACATAGGATTTTGGGAGGATAGGGTTCAGGGAAAAAATCCTACTGTACCACCTTAGAAATCTTAGATTCATTTGAAATTTATATGGAATGCCATTATGTACGATATTTGGAGGAAAAGGTTTTACCTCATGTTTTCATCTTTTTGTTTCTATTAATCATGTGTTTTTCCTGCGTGACATTCAAGCAATATTTTGTACGGTATTTGGAGGAAAAGGTTTTACCTCATGTTTTCATCTTTTTGTTTCTATTAATCATGTGTTTTTCCTGCGTGACATTCAAGCAATATTTTGGAGTTTTCCCGTGATTTTAGTTAGTGTGGGAATCCATGTCTCAACTCTCGCGTTTTTATTACTCCTACGCCTTGAATTCATTCATTCAAAATGAGGACCTATCATTTTTGGATCCTAGCCCGTAATATGTTTTGAAATGCTTTGTTTGATATGTTCCTTCTCCAACACAGACGCCGACGGCTACTACTCCAACGATGACTTCTTCCCCAACGTCGACAACCTCCTCGTCAATATGTATTCATCCGCCAATGCGAACGGATTTTCATCTAATGCCTTGTATGTGATCTTATACCTTCTATTCGAGATCATGTTTCATACAATACTTCTAGTGCAATTCGTGTAGAAATTCTATTTGCGTACATCTACAGTTTTATAGATTAAATAATGTTGAAATTTATCATATTTCAACATGTATTATTTGCGGGTTTTGCTTAAACGTATGGTCGATGAGCTAATAATGTTGTGGTATAAATATACCTACCAAGGATCCCACCCAATTCCAAGTTGACTAAGTCAATACCAGTAAAAAAGTCCAAGTAAGGTCAACAAGTTAAAGCAAGTAGGAAAATAAAAATAAGTCAAGATACGAAGGCCCAAACAAAGAGGCCCATTAGGTGGAAGGACATTAGGCTAGTCCACCATGGACCGGTGGATCCCTCAAATATTGCCTCAACTAGTTTTACACCTCCATCTTTATAAGGGTGGTCTTGGTCATTTATCAACAATTCTAGGCTTTAAAAGGCCCCCATGGGGGGAGGGGGAGGTGTACTCAACTCATTCGCACTCTAATGGAATTAAGGGGATGACACTACACCTTCATGGCTTGCTTCCGGGAGCTCTAGGGTCGACTTTGGTAATGCTTGTTTCGGCCTGAACTGACATTGAGGAAGAGTGATTTGGAGTCGCCTTTAACGAGACTAACTTCAGCACGAACCTTCTACAAAGGCTCCCTTGACATTTTCCTATCATAGGAGTACGTTGCGCTTCACCGAGGCATCCCAACCTATTAAAAAAATCTCATTTGTCAACTCTCGCACAGTGTACGACAACCATTGCTATAACACCGTCGTACACATCCCTACTCATTGGCGGAGCTACACACAAGTCAGGGGGGCCACCGCCCTCAGCCTAAATTTTTGTACCTTAAATACCATGTATAATCTATGTTTAGCTAGGTAATAAATGGGTTAATGCCCCCGGCCAGCCCGTCTTATGAATTCACAAAGAGCGCCCCACAAATATTCTTATATAGGTCCGTCACTACCCCTACTTGTATACATTACATCACACCAACGCTCGAGAAGATGCCCCCTACCTCATCGTTTTTTATACGACCACAATAGATAATAGTGAGGTTATTTTCTTAATAGAAACTTGTTGTTGTTTACATTCTTCTTGCAAAGAATCGGTGGGTATCAAGATTATTTGCCAATATGGGGTCTGTCAGTTTGTGTGCAATAGTAAGTTTGTGTGCAATAGTATATATACAATAGGAGGGTCAAGCTATGTGTCAAACTTTACATTATAATTAGTGTGGATAGGGTGCGGCTAGTGTTGGAGTCGGATATGTTGTTCCATGGGCCTCCTATATAACCATAAAAGGCACCACAACGATGTAAACACCATGATATATATAATAGAAATAGGCATGCGGGGGAGTCAAAAAAATGTGCCGAGGAAAGTCCATAGTCATTGACAAGTAGGCTTCGACTTAACCTCGTTATTTAAGATGGTGCTTCTGGTGTCATGTCGGGATCATGCATGGATTTCTCGGTGATCGCGTAAGGCGTGCTTAACAATAAACACTATGAAGATTAATATGGGGTTCAATATGGGTTAAGTGGATGTGGATCAATTCAGAATCTTTGTAGTTTCAAAGGCAAGGATATGCTCATACAATTTTGTATCAGGCCAATTCAGTTTGGGTTATTCCATTCCATCCTCCTTCAAGGATGCAGGCGCTAGATTTAAAACTAAGAGCAAAGGAAGAAACCCGGGCCTAGTAGATATTGTATCATTATTACAGACTATAGGTTGTTTCAAAGTAACCTGAAGTAAACTGAGGTTACTTCAGTGGAACTCAGGTAAAGTTAAGTTGCTCAGACATGGGCAACGACCCCTGACAAGGGCAAGTCTCTATGTACAGTACCACCACATTGCAAGTGCTGTTTTAGAAGCTCAGAGTTTTGACAGCGCAATATCCATCACATCGACGAAGAAATCTGCATTCATCACCAAACAAAACGATTCAATTTGATGTGCAACATGTCCCAACTATTGTGCAACACAGAAAATGAATTGGGTGAAACATCCTACCAGCGTCTTCCTTGGTGAAGCACAGAGGGGGAGTGATCCTGAAAACGTTCCCATAAAACCCACCTTTTCCAACCAGAACGCCCATTTCTGCTCACCCAAAACCATCGTCAGAACTCAGAAATCAGAACAGCAACCATTTGCAGATGCTAACAATTTTCAGTCAGTGTTCAAGTGGAAGCAACAGAATTCTTCCAGGTACCTTTCATGTGTTCCATGGCATGGCAGATCTCGTCTTTCGCCGGGGTCTTGAGCTGCCGATCCGTGACAAGCTCGACGCCAAGCATGAAGCCTGTTCCCCTCACATCGCCGATGACTGCAAGAGCAAAAAATCCAAGTCCGTTGGAAACTTGGAATCACTCTCGAAAGCTTATTTTGGCAGAGCCAGGTGGTGAATCAGATGCATGTACATACTGTCGTGCTTCTCCTGGAGACCGCGGAGGCGGTCTTTGAGGTAGGAGCCAACGATGAAGGCGTTCTCTTGGAGCCTCTCCTTCTCGAGCACCTTGAGGACGGCGAGCCCGCCGGCGGTGCAGAGCGGGTTGCCGCCGAAGGTGTTGAAGTAGCAGCGCCGGGTCAGGACCTGCGCGATCTCCGGCGTCGTCACCACGGCGCCCAAAGGGATGCCGTTGCCGATGCCCTGGTCGCAATTGCAAACGAGAGGTCAGGAAGGAAAAGGGAAAATTAAACCTTCTTGTTGTTCTGTGCACCTTTGCCATGGTGACGATGTCAGGGATCACGCCGTGGGTCTCGAAGCCCCAGAAGTGGCTGCCGACGCGCGCGAAGCCCGCCTGGACCTCGTCGGCGATGCAGAGTCCGCCGGCCTTCCTCACAGTGTCGTAGGCCAGGGGCAGGTAGCCTGGCGCCACCTCGACGATCCCACCAACACCCTGCAATTAGGACACGCGAAAAAGAAAGTTTCAAGACTGCCCACGTCATGTCCACTACTGCGGCCCTGCTCTGGTAGTGAGTGAGTAGTGACAGCGACGAGTCCGTGTAATAGATACCTGGATAGCTTCGGATATGAAGCCGGCAACGTGGCCAGTGGTGCCGAACTCGATGATCTCCTTCACGTCTCGCGCGTACTTCTCGGCGTCCGAGCCGAAGGCGCCTCTGTAGGGTCCGGGTTAACGGCATGGTGCACGCCACTCTTCAGTAACGCATATCAGAGGATCAAAGAATCAGTTCAGAGTTCCGGTGATGAACTTGTATCACTAGTCTTCTGCGTACTGTCGTTGCGCAGGTGCTTCCGGCGCGTGATTCTTTTGATCATCATACCTGAATAACGTTGAACTTCCAGTTCTTCTGCGCGGTGGCGACCATGGTGCCGGCGGCGTTGCCATGGTAGGAGTTCCGGAGAGATATGATATCGTGGGAGCCGGTGTAGAGACGCGCCATCATCATCGCGAGCTCGTTTGCCTCCGTGCCGGAGTTGGTGAAGAAGACAACCTATATGATTAATACTACACTCCGTCAAGCAATGAACGAGCAAGTGGTGTTTAATTTAGTATGTGTGTCCGCGCGTGCCTTGAGATCGCCGGGCATCTTGGAGGCCAGCGCCTCCGCGAAGTCGGCGATGACGTGGTTGAGGTAGAGCACGGTGGAGTGCTGCAGGCGCCTGGCCTGCGCGGTGATCGCGTCCACGATGTCCGGGTGGCTGTGGCCGCAGCACACCGTGGCGATGCCGGCGAACGCGTCCAGGTAGCGCCGGCCATGCTCGTCGTACAGGTACTGCTTCTTGCCCTCCACAATGTTAAGCTGCAAGGAAATTAATTAATTGTTCAGCACAGTTCCAACTGAATTTTACTATGTTTTGTCAGAAAACGGTTCCTTCAGAGTTCAGACTGAGAGATCGAGAAATAAGAACACTGACGGGGTTGGAATAGAAATGGAACAGGGACGGGCTGAGGAACTCGGCGCGCTTCCGGGCGATCTCGACGGCGGTCGGGCCGTCGTAGGGCAGTGGCACGTGGTCGAAGGCCGGCATTCTTGGCACGTCCGCCGGCGTCCTGACCGCCGCGGCGAGCCTAGAGTATGATCTCCTGGCCATCCTAGCCCCCTGCATCTCAATCTAGTACGTACCCACCCGAAGAATCCAAGAAACTATGTGTTCCCCAACGCTATATATGGCTCTATCTCAAATGTAAAATCAACGAAGAGAATCCAAGACACAATCTAGGTTCTCTTCTCCTTCTATATCACGTCCGAATTCACTTCCTTTGGGTGTAGCTCGTGTTGGAGAGGAAGGGTGAGGCAGGCGTTGGAGATTTCAGGAGACGGGGTGTGGAGGGGTTTATAACGGGGCGCAACCTGCAAAAGCTATTTCGCTTCTCTTACAATGAAATACTCCTATACATTAACCTGTGACTCTCTTGCGGCAATAGAACAGTGCACGCTTAATTACAGGCAGCTTAGCTATGAATTTCTCCCCGATAACAGAAGGGAGGAGCTACAGTTAGCAACTTGCTGTTCTCGTGAATCTGGACAGTTTTCCCTTTCGGGTTAGCCGTGCGATCAGCGTTGGGCTCTCAAGCAGAAAAGGGTAGAGAACACGCTGTGCTCTAATTTTAGGCTTTTAGCCTGTGTACTTTACCTAAGTGCGCGTCAAAATTCTGACTGGTTCACTGAACCTAGACATACCGTAAGATGGATGCCGTTTGAAGGACGAAAGCAAGCGAGAGGCCGATGACGTTTGTTTCTATCTATCTCTTCGATGCGTCCTAAAAGGACATTGTCACCGCATGCAGTTTGATCTTGACATGCTCTTAGTTAATTTGCTGCTGCTAGGGCTGTTTACAGAAAAGGTTTCGAAAGAAACCCGGCACAACCAGCTCGATCAATCACTAGCTTATTTTGCTTCACAAATCATATCCGCAGATTCATGCAAAATGAACCATGCATGGTTTTCACGGGTTGAACTGAACCCCTTTTTCAACAGCCCTGGCTGCTGCGGCTTGATTGGTTTAGACGGTAGGCGCATGCAGTTCATATCATGTGTCCTTTACATTCTCTAAATAAATCGATTCCTTCTGGAGAGAAAAGCGGTGAGTTGGTTGAGTGCTTCCTCCGTCTTTGTGGAGTACTTGGGAGGATATGGATGTGCCTGCTGATTAGGGTATGCGCTGTCTATATATTAAGGTAGTAGCTGAAATGCAAGTAGTTGCGCAGATCGACAGGCAGACGGCAACACTTTTCTTAAACAAATGCATGGATTGAATTCAGACATGCATGGCGTGGCATTGGTTAGGGAACAAACTGTAGTGATCTCAATCAAGCAAGTAGAGTTAATTGTGATGAGATATTGATAACAACGAACGGCATGGGCAAATGAGTTAATTCGAAGAAAGTTAATTTGGACGACAACGCAAATTTGTGCTGCCCTGTATTTATTCAATCTAGTCTAGCTTTATAAGGCCTATGCCAATGCAAGTCTCTTAGCACGGTTTCATATGTGTTTTGCTTATGTGGCATAGTACTAAATGAGGAGAGAGAGTGAGGTTGTATCTTAGCTACTCCCTCCATTCCGGTTTATAGGATGCAATTCTAAAACCAAGTTTCGGAGTAACATACAACCTTTGCACGTGGCCATAGGCAAAAAATGTTGTTAGCCCAATCAAATGCATGCATGAGACCCAAATTATTAAATTTAGATACAACCTCTAAGATACAATGCATTGTACTAGTTGTCTCTTAAATTTTTAATGCTCCTATGATAATGTGCTAAGAAACGATGCATTGGCACAGGCCTAAGGATACACAGCATATATGATGCATTCACTCTTATTTAAAAAGCCAAGCAACTTCCCACGAAAAATATATTAAGAGGCTAGCAGGCAGATATTTTTTCTTTAAACTAACTTTAGAATTGGACTTGTAATCAGTGGATGACAGATGTTTCAATTGACGCATATAACCCAAACCTAATATGTAAATACATGCCGGATAACGTAAAGACAAGAGCGTATACAGGTGATATAGTCCCATGAAGTTGGTTTAACCTATGGATGCCGACCTCTCAAAATGAAGTGAGGAAAGCATGACTTGATGCTAGAAGATTATAGATACTTGTTATGATAGTTTTGGTTTGAAAAGCCACATTAAGTATTGGACAAGCCACACTATAAGGAGGGGGTAAGACACCTTAAAAAGTGGTGAAACTTGATTGCATGCTCAGCTAGGTTCATCTTTTACAGCCAATCCTTTGCAATCTCTAAAGAGAAAGATTACAGGATGACATGTATAAGTAGGTTGAACATCGGTATAATTTGTTGTGGCATCTATTGTGCATGATGCGACTTATCATGTCGAGCCTCGTAGAGTTTCAAAGCGGTATGACCAGTATTGAGCCCGGTGCTACCGAGATTGGCCATCGTTATCCAAAAGAGTTAGAGAAACTCTTTTCATTGAAGTTTTCCCTAAGTCGGCTTCAGAATCGGTGTCACCGGTCTGTGAACCGGTGTTTTCAAAAATCAGTTATGCTATCATCTTAACAAAGTCCAGTTCATCAAATTAAAGAAGTATCACCGGGTGTTCACTGCAGTGTCACTGACTCACTAGTATTACTCTCTAGAGTTTTGTGTTTCGTTGAACGTTTTCAGCACCAGTTGCCTCTGACCGTTGTGCTTTGTTGATGTACCAGGAATGTTATCATTACGAAGATTCATGTATGACCGGTTTGACTCATCGGTGTAACCGTGTGAGGAATCTTCCGTACAAACGGCTAGGTTTTTTCCCGTGCCCATATATAAGGACCTGATCTCTGCGGGGTAGTGTTTGACGGCTTTGAGCAAACTTCTAGATCTGAGATATATTTTCTTTACCGTTTCAATGTTTACCTCTCATTTCTTGAGTAAATCTTTGAGAGGAAAAGATGAGTTCAGTTGAGCATCAAGCAAGAGCATTGTTTATCTTTGTTATCTTCGGTTGTTACTCTTAATGAGAGTTGACATCTTCTAACCGATTAGGCGTCTTTGAGAGCATCCAATCTGTGCATCTGTCTCAAGCAGTTGCTAACATTATTGCCCACGAGTAAATTATTTGTTCAAGGGTAGTGTGTGGGAGCATGATTCTAGTTGGATCCACATAGAGTCACACTTAGTCCTTACCTAATTCCTGGTAGTCGATTACCTTTGTTTGTTAAGCTTTCGATTTGAGTTTACAACTTTAGATGTGATCCCCAGGTTTGCTCAGACATCACTAAGTTTCAGCTCGTCAGTACGCATCATCCTATTGTACGGCGCGGTAAGTGGAGCAACCGTGAGTGGCAAGCACTGAGAAAAGTTCTGAAAAAAATATGACTGTTGGAAACTAGTTCCGTAAAACCAAGCTCGAAACCCTGAGTGGCAAGCACTGAGAAAAGTTCTGATGAAGCTGCCAACTCACTGCCATGAAACAAGCTCTACTACTACTTGCTCAGTACTATGTTTGCCTTGAATTGGTTAAGCGGATGAAACGATGATCTATTTCTAGGTTAATTAATTGGTCTCCTGTGACAAATGCATTGTGCCGTGCCACGCATGACAATCACCTATATTAATGATAATATCAATTTAAAGTGGGAACTGCTTCTCTGCCACGAGTCACTGTCAAAGTTCACAACCTGACGAAACTGTAACTTGCGAAAAATGATATGGTACATATCTTAAGACACTCCCACTTTTATAAGGAGTCATGGACGATTAATTAATTCCCAATTATCCAATTATTGGCTACTAGGAGGGCTAAACATGCATGGGCTTTCAATTGCCAAACTAAGTTTAGTTTACTCCCTTAGACTAATGGTTTGGCTTACTTAAACCCCTAAAATTGTTATATTCAGGAGCAGTTTACCCTTGCTGGCCGGTGAGTTACAGAAGGTAATCTGAATACCGTTCCATGAATCTAGTCTGTGAAGTGAAGTATATATTTATACATGTAAGCTTACATTATAAATATGACCATCGAACATGGAAAAAAATGGAGTAACATATTTAATTACTTTTACTTTTGCACAGACCATGCAGAGTCATATTTTGTAACAAATTAACACACATATAGTTCACCCACAACCTACATGTATGATTTTGTTTAATTTTTTTAAGCCATCACTATGTCCATCTAGAAACTTTCGGAGGAAAAAGTGCTCGGCCAAATGATTGTTTAGCGGGTTATGTGAGCACAAAATTGTTAAGAGGGGGAATTCAACGACGCCGATAGCCGATCATACCATGTATATTCCTCATTAATGCACAATAGTTTAAACAGTAAAATAGAACCATTTCATATGCTTATCATACATTGTTTTGTTTTCTTCCACTTGATCAGCCACTAAGATGTGATACTATTCCGAACAAAATTTATGTCCGAAGAAAGTTATTGTGTATTTGGCTAGTGTGCACTAAACCTTTTGTCAAAATGATAGGAACAACAACATTCTACATATCACATAATTTTAGTTAGATGGCAGATTGTTTTTGCTAAAGGACTTAGAATTACTACTCCACTGTAAAATAAATTGTATTGCAATTTTTAAAATCATAGCATGCTCTGTACACCATATAAATTTTCTCTACTTAAAATTAATCTCATTGTTTTGGTAGGCTCTTTTGGCATAAAATTTCCCTTTAAATATTTAGATTGGAGGATTTTTATTCGTAATTGATCTTCCCTCATAAGGGCAACCTTTAAAACCTATAGTATTAAATAGAAAATAAAAATGCCATTACATTCATTGAACTAGAAGCGCAATCTGGGCTTGCTAGTAGCATTTCAAAATAAAAATAAAAGATAGAGTCACTTTGATTCACTAGATTCTGAAAATACTTCACTAGGGATAGTGCAAGCTTATAATATCACACCACTTCCTTTTTACATATTAAAATTGCCGAAGTATATTGATTACACCACCAAAAACAAAAAGAAATATTTCTAATACCTTAAAGTGAATGGAAAATTTCCAATAGAATTTTTTTTATTAAGGTTCAAGCCTACAAATCAAACAACTCTCATAGAAATAATTCACAATAATTTCAATTCTATTTTATAGGAATCCTTCGAATCAAAAAGGCTATTTATCACGGAAAAGCATAGTGTAGCTCGGGCTACATGCTGGGTTTTTTTTTTTTTGAAAATGCCATTTTGGAAATTTCAAAAAATTCTGAAAAATTCTATATGTTCATAATGATGTGTTCTATCAACATACGAAATATTAAGTTGAAACACCTTGTATTTTGATCCACACAAAAAAGATAAATCTAACAAATTTTAAAGAGCAAATTTGGCTACTGTTCACTAGATTTGTACTTTACAACGTAGAATACGATGTGTTTCGAGGTGAAAATTTGCACAATGATAGAATAATCATTGCCTACATCTAGTTTTTTTCAGATTTTTTAAACGTTTAAATTTCATTTTGAAAATAAAGAGCTACATGTAGCCCGCGCTGGAAAACGCTGCACTCCCATTGATGATTGATTGTACTACTACTAGCCTAAGTCCATTGAATGTGGACGAAGTACATCCCATCCCACAAAGTCGAAGAATTAGCATACGTAGATTGGTCAGTTGTTTGGGCCTTAGTGTGGCAAGCTATACCTAATGACCTAACATCAAACAAAGCTACATATATTGATATATAGATATAGGAGTATGATCGACGATCAGGTCGGTGTCTCACCTGAAGAATGAGACGTCGAATCGTCAGCGCCTGAGCTGATGTTTTTGTACTAGTTTTCTTTTGTTTTAGTTTCTATAATGCTTCAAGACACTCCACTTAAGCTGAGTGTGCGCCCAATTGGATATGCAATCGCTGTGCCGTTTGTGGTGAGCATGTTCTCGCCGATCGAAGCACGACACGCTTAACGCGCGACAGAGACGGAACCTGTATATATGTTCTTTTTTCCCTCTCCGGTTGAAGTGCATACGTGTGTGTAGGTGAGAAGTGGAGCAAACCATAGAAACTCTGGTGCTTGGTCTCCAGAATTGGAAACGGGAGGCTCAAAACCTCTTACTTATAAAAATAAAACATTGTTGATAGTATGATTTTGTTTGCACCTGCGCACTGCTTTCATCGCTGGTGGCCTAACATTTTGTTTTCTTCCAGAAATAACCGGAATAACATTTGGATCCCATCATCTGCTCCATGACTATGTCGAGGTGTCGACTCATATCCCCTCCCTTGTCTGCCAGAACCACATCTCCGTCAAGCATCAAATTAGTGCAAACCTAAAACATATCCACATCATAAGCATAGGTCACTGCATGCCAAGTTAGTTTGGCTCCATGATATGGATCTTCACTTACTAATCTGAAAAGAAATTGGTGTGTTCTAATTGAATATCCAGTCCATCGATATTACAACACATGCAAACGTAACTAGTGTATCAATGCCTACAACTGAACAGTACATAAAACTTGAAATCTCTAAATTGATCACTAAGCGCATCTGGTGTAGTGGTATCATAGTACCCTCCCACGGTACTGACCAGGGTTCGATTCCCTGGATGCGCATTCATAGTATTATGATTGTTGATCGCCATTTTTTTGTCCTCCTCCAATTCGTCTCTAATACACATTATCTGAATTTTAATTAATTAAAATCAGCAAATAATTTATTTTAGATAGATGTGTACATTCATACGAAAAGGAAAGCAAAGCCTTGAGATGATTTTATACATCTGAAGTTGCAGTCTGACTGTTCATGTTGCTGCGTAGCTAAAGACCACATAAATAAATTTCCATTCTATAAAATTTGGCTCTTGTTGCAAACATCACTAGTTTGGACAACGATAGGTTAAATGAACCTTGTCATGGTTGTTACCATTATCAGTCCACTAATTTACAACATAGAGGAGACAAAATACTGCATTACTAAATTTCTCAAATATCCGGAAATTGCAGTGGCATCTATCCAATTAACCCTATATTAAATATCGACCATAAAACCAAGAGGCGATTTATGTTATTAATTAACTAAAAGAGAGCATGCGCGATGCTCCCGCGACCATGGGGGCAGCACGCGCCCGCTGCCTTGATCACCCTGTCTCCACAACGACAAGATTGTTATTAATTAACAATCTCTATTTGTCCATCTCGAGATCCAGAGTCCCGACGCGAGGGTTGCATCGGCCCCCCTGCTTTGTGCCTCTTCCAGGCGCTGCCCCCTTGCCAAGATCTCGACACGCTCAGGCGCTGTTTGAGTTCGACAACCTCCAGTCCCGATGTGCGCGTCGGGCAGGCCCTCTTCTGGCCGTAGGGGGATCCTGCGCATCTCAATCGGTGGTGGTTCCGTCGTAGGCTTCCGACAAATAGTTGTTCACAAAGTTTAAAATATTCACGTATTACACACCAAAAAAATTATACGATTTTTAAAAACAAAAAAGGAAATGGAAAAGGACAAAAAAAAAGAATAGAAAAGAAAAACAAGAAATAAAGATAAAAATAAAGAAAAGAAAAAAGAAAATACACAGAGAAAAAGAAGACCTACCTAGGCTAGACCCACCAGGCGTGGTGCTTCCACCTCAGTATGCTAGTGGCTGCTATAGGCGTCGACTAGGAATCTTATCTCCTAATAAGGCCCGGCCCATGTTTGAGGGCTCGTTGAGAGTTCCTGCAGTGGTGGGCTGAAAGGCCAATCCAGTCATGGTGTGTGCTATGCTGTTGGCCTCCTTACAAATAATTTCCTTGAGCTAAAAAAAAAAAAATTCCTTACGCTGCATCAAATGTACGAAGATGACACTGAATTAGCAACGGAGGAGTAGAACAATACTCCCCGATCTATATCAATAGTCGCTGAATAATATGTATATAGCAATAAACATTGTCTAGATACATCCGATTTTCCATAGTGTGTGTTGGATCAAGGGTATTCGGCCATACCCGACACTCATGGTTTTTCCGGGGTTCCTTCTGTGCTGCTCCCAGCGTACGGATTAATTAGCTACATATATGAATCTTGCACTAAGACATGTCTAGATACATGTGTTCAGAAAAAGATAAGAAAGACTTATAGTAGTCCATGTCATCGTCCCTACGACCCCAACGGTACGAAGACGCCAATGCAACATGAGCTGCTCCACGAAACAGTACGCATGGCCTCGTGACCATGTCCATGCATGCATGCCAGGGCGCAGAGAATGCATGCTGCCATTCATGCGTAGTGTTATCTCATGATATGATCTATGCAGCTGCCAAGTTCATACAACGTCATGTGTACCGATACGTACGACCCGTGTACGCGTGCACGTCCAAGACAAAATCACTCAGACGACGGCCATTTGATTGGTCAGTAGCGTACATTCTTCCAATCACATGTGAGTGTACTTGCCAGAGTGTTAGACGTCGCTCCATCGCGACCCTCACGTGAGCCTTGGGAGCTAATCACCACCCCAGGAATCCTAGAGGGCTGTCGCGCGTGCATGTACTCTACATTACGCTACACTACATGCAGCCTGCATGCATGTGATCCGGGTCGATCGTACGTGCGCATGCAAATACAGTCAAGCCATGACAAACTTGAAAACATATATAGCGCAAAAAGAAGCCACGACTGTTTCCACTTTTGACAGGTGTCATGTCATGTAATGCCTTGGCAAAATACTATCATGTGACTTTATGATTAGCCAGGATCGTATATGAGCAACTGTGGAAGACTGACACATGAGCCAAATCCTCTACCTTTCTAGCTACAGAGATCGCTTAAAATTATCAACACAAGTTAGAAGAAATTCCATATCCAGCTAGTTATCTAGCTAGAAAGGTTCTGGTTACCGGTCGGTAAATCCGGTTACCCTACGGTACCCGAGTTCACTCACTAGCACCCCCGCCGGTTATTGGGCTAACTCAAATTTTGATTTTTGAATTTATCCGGTAACCGATCGGGATATCTCGATAACCGGGAGCTACATCCTCACTCGGTAAAATTTGCTATTCGGGAATCAAAAGCTTGCTGGTCAGTTCTCCAAAATGTATAAGATAGAATTGAAGTGCACACGCTGTGAATTTATCTGATATTTCCTTCTACATGCATGCATGAACAAGTATAGAGGGGCTCATTTTCTCTCATAAAATGAAAATGAAAATAGGCAATCCCGTTTCGTGGAATCAAGAGCAAGACAAAAGATCAGACATCGCATGCAAGTTATGCCCATATGGGTCTAACGTGGGTACTTGCCAATCTGTGCGTACTTGCACACACAGAAACACCTTCAACCACAGTCTGAGTTCACGAGATGTTTGTCAAAATTCCATGCAGCAAAACATCACCACAGGACTCTCTCTCTCTCTCTCTCTCTCTCTCTTCTCTCTTCTCTCTCTCTCTCTCTCTCTCTCTAAGATAAGTCGACACTATAAATTAGAATAAAGTCTGGAAATCACATAACTGCTTACATTATACAACATAATCATAAATTCTAATCAAGTGAGGGTATGGTGTGTATAATGCTAGCTACTCCCTCCGTCCTAGTTTGTAGGGCATAATTTGCAAATCTCTTTGACCAATTGGGGCTAAAAACTTGCATGCATTGATGGGATAGGCACTAGCCAATTATTGAGAGAAAATTAAATGTGATTATGCTTAGGAGGTGAGAAGTTGGGACCAATTGTTTTTGAGATTATATGCCCTACAAACTAGGACGGAGAGTGAGTATATGGACTCTCTAGAGCAGTGCCAAGCATGTAGTACAGCTCAGCAACATATTCCCTGCCCCAACATGCACGGGAGACATCTTGCCCAATAAAATAGGGGAATGTGTTTGTGGAATGTTGCTGTCACCAAAGACAGATAGGAAAGGTTTCAGGGTGAGGGACGTGAAAACTTTCTATGCATGAGAGAGGAGAGCTATCACATTCTTTTCTGCACAACTTCCGAGTCAACAGGATCCGCCCCTATCTCCAGTTATCCACCCGGGTAAACTCGGCCCGATAATTGCACCTGTTTGTTTAAACAACATATTATTCAATTTTCAAGCTACACCGTTTGTTTATTTTATTGCTTGTTATGCATGAAGGGGATCGTAGGCAGAAAACAAAAAATTTCCTAACAACGATAACCTTAAACTATCCAAAATCTATTACTATGAAGATATACCGTAACAGAGGAGATCGATGTACATACCCTTGTATACCGAAAAGC